>JARYZH020000469.1:0-176821 GCA_030021035.2 Notholithocarpus densiflorus | reverse complement strand
CCATGACACCGTTTTTGCTAGCCAACCTATATTCCAAGCCTCCAAGGTCATTGGTATGTCCAAAGGTATTGCTTTCACCAAGTATGGTCCATATTGGCGCAACCTTGGGGAACTAATTACGTTGCAACTTTGAAAGCTTCAAAAATAGAGTCATTTGCACCTATGAGGAAGGAGTGTTGTAAAATAGCGGAAGCTCAAATTACAAAGATTGATTGTGAAAATATTTTAGGCTTGTGAAAGATCTTCAAATTAACAATAGGAACGAAGAAAATAAATCCAAAAGAAAATAAACACAAAACACTAAAAATTACGTGGTTCGGCAATAGCCTACATCCACCGGCGACGACGAACAAATTTCACTATAACAAATTAGGGATAATACAAATTGGTGTAGAGGCACTCTCACTAACCCAAATCCCAAATACACCCAAATAACTCTCTCTCACAAATACAAAACCAAATAACCAAATACGAACCAAAGAACCAAAGGTTCACAAATACCAAATACGAATACCAAATACCAATTGTGCACAAACCAAAGAGAGAGCCATACAAAGCAAATCCAAAAGTTGCAACACACCAAGAGAGAGCAAATCACCAAACTGCAAAACCAAAACCAAGCGGCAACAAAACCTCTCTCACAATTCCAAATTGCAACCCACAAATATCAAATAACCAAACCAAGAGAGAGCCTCTCTTTTTTTTCACACCCTCTCTCATCTCTTTCTCTCTAGTTTTTCGTAGAGAGCCTCTATATAGGAGACTTGAGTCGGCTAGTATATCCAAATCCAAGAAGGACTAGACTTCTTTTCCACACACAAAAGGAGAATCATTCCTATTGCAAATAGAACTCAAAATCAAGTAGTAGACAAGACTTCTAATAAAACTTGATAACTTCAAACAACAGTAACCCAAAAGGAATAAAATTCCTTCCTTATCCAAATCCAACAAGGAGTTGAACTCCTAATTCAAGCCATATTCTACAAGGAGGTGGTAGTATCATTGCTGCAGTCACTGAAAAAAGCCGCAGCAGCACATAAGGTTAAGGACCTTACACTATGTTTGGTTGTTGCTAGGGAAAGGGAAGAGAAAGGAAAAGAGGAAGGGAAGGGAAAGAGAGAAGAAAATATTTCCTTTTGACATGTCTAGATATAGGAAAGAAAGGATAGAAAAGAATGTGAAAATTATATCTTTCATTTTTATGGTTTGCATAAGGAAGAAAAAGGAAAAATGCATGCTTTTACCTTTATGCCCTCGTTAATGATGAGGAAATTCATATATTAAAACACTTTTAATTTATTAAAATTGTTAAAGGCATATTGTTCATTTAGAGTATAAAGTGATGGACCCTAGAAAAATATTTATATCCCTTCTTGCCATTTCTGCCTAAATTGGGCTGATACAAAAACTGTGGGGCCCATAGAAAAACCATCACTCCACCTCATCAAATTTTATTTTCCCTTGGACAACTAAACAGCATAAATGATCTATTTTCCTTGTTTTTCCCTTCTTTTCTCTTCCCTTCCCCCCTTCCCAAACACAATATTAGTGAGAAGGCATTCCAACTTATTGAGGAAACAACATGTAGAATGGTATTTGGGTGAAGTAATGATAATAGATTCGACTTGAAAAAAATTTATGTTCCTTACCTTGGGGCACTTGATCTACAGGTATGTTTCAATATTTTCATCTAAAAATTTCAAATTGTCATAACTCATAACTTATCTTTTATTATTTCGTAGTTAAAAGACGCAATATTAATGATATCGATCGTAAATCCGTAATCTAGAACTATTTGAGTTTGAAAAATAAAGATTTAAGATTCAGCTTGTAATTGATGTTAGATTAAGAATAATTCACTTTTTTTTTTTATATATATATATATATATATTAAAAGAACAAACGTTATCCAGTAACAAACGCTGTTAAATTTTTGTGCACACAATAAATTTTGGTGTGCCTTCTGATGATGCCAAAAATCGTCAGTAAGTCACATAGTCCTCACGTGCTTTAGACAACACTTGCGCAACACAGAAAAAGAAGACCTTAAGAGAGTACCAGTGTGGTACCAGCCAAATACCCTCCGAAGGTCAAGTTAGAGAACTTTCATAACTCTAGAGTGCCAGAGCTGGGGGAATTATGCGTACCTTAGTATGTTAGGGTTTTGGGGTTTTTATAGTAGCATATGGTTGACATCCGTTCCTTGGCATAGAGGGCTTTTCCTTGTAGGGAAGATCTTCATTAATACGTGTATCTTGCGGGATTCTTTCCTTGTAGGAATCCCCTTGATTAGGGTTAACCATGGGGCACAAGATGTTTTCTTATATACTTATGCGCGTAGGCCAAGCAAGGCCATGTCAGACCTGTCAAAGGTTTACTAACCCCTTCAGCTTCCTTCCATCATCTTCTTACCCCGTCTATGCATTCTGGTCGTCTTATTCAGGTGTCGTTGATCTCAAGGCGCAACCGTCGGCTTTGAGGTGGAACCGTCGTTTATGCCCTTATCAACTGCCCCCTACTCCATAGCCCAGTCAGCTCTAGCTGACGGGTTATGGAGTTCGATTTGTAGCTTTTTTATTATTATTTATTTATTTAGGAAAAAAGAAAGGGGTATTTATTGATGGTTCCTCGAGCAGCCATTATTAAATGCTAGTACACGTGGCACAAGCTAGTTGGCCTCGTTTCTGAACAAGAGCGTCGCTTCATCTCCTGTGCATTTTTCGTCCTATATGTATATCACCTCCTCCACTCATTTCTCCTATTTCATCATTGCTGATCTTAAGAAAGAGAGCTCGTCATTTCGTCTACTTTGCTTCCGTCAACTTGCTGATCTTGTCACCTTTGCTGCCATCATCTTGCTGATCCCGTCACTTTTCAAGGAACTGGCTACTAATCCTGTAAGTCCTTTCCTCTTTTCATTCTATCTTTTATTTCCGTTTTTCTAGTTGGTCGTTACTTCTTTAAACAGAGCGTCAACTTAGGTTCTTAGAATACCTCCGTCGCTTGTAGGTGAATAGATGTCTAGAGAAGCGACGAGTGAACAGTCGTTAGTATGTGAGGGAGCGGGCTACAATGAAGTCTTCCAGTCAGGTCATGAGCCCGATGAGGGCTTTTCCTGGTCGTCAGAGAGGGAAACTCTGCCCATTCTCCTGACGATGAAATGGAAAGTTATGATGGAGGGGAAGGTGAGGAAGAAGAGAAAGACGAGGGTGAGGATGAGGGTGATGAGGGAGAGGATGAGAGTGAAGTTGATGGGGGAACCTCTGAAGGAGGAAGTTCAGGAAGCCCCGGGGATGGCCACACTCATCCATTTATTCTCACCAAAATGTGAATTGTCAATGACTTTAAGCCAAAGATGACGGCCAACATCTTAAAGAATTTAAGGGACCGTTATCAAATTCCTGACCATATCCCAATCCGTCTCTCTGGGAAATTTGAGAAGTGCTACTCGAGGAAGACCGTGGACGTTGGCATGTACGATGCAATGTTCGCAGCAGGACTGAGATTGCCACTGACGGCATTGCACCGTCAGTTGGCCGATTTTCTTGGATTATCCATTAGCCAGGTTACTCCCAATGCTTGGAGGATATTCATTGGAGCTAAGATCCTATGAGGTCGTCTTAGTGGTGGGAATCGTCAGCTTTCGCTGGATGAGTTCTTTTGGTGCTACAGACCCCAGCACATCGTCTCGTCCTAAGGGATATACCACTTTGCTGCACGGAAGAAAGAGTTTTGGCTTGTGTCAGATATGCCTGATTCCAATAGGAATTGGAAGGGCAGATATTTCTTTTTTCAGGGGATGGTTTGGGTATGCCGTCTAGAGGAATGGATTACAATGCCCCATGGCTTCGACAATACTTGGGGTATTGTCAAAGATTTAGGTTTAATGTTGTCAATTTTTTTTTTCTTTTATTTCTTTCTCTGTTTATTTGTTAAGTATTTAACGTCATCGTTCCTCTTTTTCAGCCAGTGTTTGTCTGCGCATAAGTGATGAGCAGGAGGCTTTTATATGTCAGGTTCTTAAGATTCCATTCACGGAACGGAAGTGCAGGGACCTGATCACTCTTGATACTCTGCACGCCAATTGTGGTAGTCCATAGCCGACGCCTGCAGCACGTAGGCTGAATAGTTACTCTCATCGGCATAAGTTCTTCCTTCATTACCTATTTCTTTCCGTCGTTTCCTTGTTGTTTGTGTTTAACTCCCATCCTTTGTCCTTTACAGAAATGGAGGCACCCAGAATGAAGGCATTAGTGAGGGCGTCAGTTGCTGCGCGTAAGAAGGAGGAGAAGAAGGAGAAGGGGAAGGAAGGAGCGTCCTCATTAGCCCCTAAGGTCATCGGGAAGGGGGCGCCTAAAAGGAAAACTGATGAGAAGGATGACCATCCTTTTAAGAAAGCATCAGTTACCCTTGGGGAGAAGCAGCCCAAGAAGTCATCGCCTCCCGAGCTGAGCCATGGAGCTGGCAAAGGCTTAATGACGACGTTAGGCCCCGTCACCCAGGGAACTCGTCGTCTTCTTACACACAAAGGATATACCGTCGAGATGTTTGAATCAATCATTAGGGGGATGGACTTGGATCCTTGTGCCGAGCAAGAGGCAGAGAACCTGGAAGCGTCAGGTCTTTTTGACCTCTCCAGGGTATGTTCTTCTCCTAGAAAATTTTACTTTAATGTTTATTCGTCAGCTGACAGTTTGTAATTCATTTTCAGGTGCTGGTGCGCATAAAGGAGCTCCAAGATAGATGCATCACTGAGGAGGGGGTAATCAACCGTCTTAGGAAGCGTAATGAAACCTTGACCAACAAACAGGATCAATACAAGGACACCCTTTGTACTCTCAACAAGGAGGTGATGGAGTTGAACGAGAAGTTGAAGGAAGAGACCTGTCAGTGGGAAAAGGAGCAAGAGGCCAAGCCGACCTTGGAGAAGGAGTTGACGGCTCTCTGCGGGCAGGTAAAGATGGCCAGGGCTGACGCCGTAACAAAATTCAGGGCTTCACAGCCTTTCATTGACACCTGTGCCGTCTACTATGGTGACGGGTTTGAGGATTGCCTAAAGCAGGTCAAGTCCATCTACCCACACTTAGATCTATCCAAGGCCACCATGGATGACCCCCTATAGTCAACTCCTACTAGCGACACCATCTTTGAGGAGACCGACGACTCCACCCAGTTAGAGCGGGATCCAAAAAATGATGGTGTTGTTCTTGCTTAGCCTACTGTGGAGAAGCCCGTCACTCCTTTGATCCCGTCCATTGAAGCTCCTCAAGATGTTTGAAAACCCTTCTACTTAGGACGCCCAAGATCCTCCTTCTAAAGACGATGATAACCCTCCAGTTCAGGACGTCCAGGACCCCTTAGTTTAGCTTTTTTATTTTTAAGGATAATTTGTTATGTATTTCGTCCAATTTCCAGACAATATTAAGTGCCCTTTAGTTTTTTGGGCCTTGTTTGTAAACATTTTACTTTATTTATGGTATATTTTTATTACTTTATATCCGTCGCTTTTAGCATATGTGTTGATCTTTATTTGTTGATATGCGTATGTCCATCCATTCTTATGCCTATATCTTAGGATGTACTTGTCCCTTAAAGGACTTGGTAAATAACTAGGATGAACCTGTCTGCTTTGGTGGACTTGTCCTCCTTTAGGCATGACAATGAACTAGTTCTATTTGAGGACCTAATAATAAATCCATCCACTTTTGGACTTAATAATAAACTTGTCCACTTGTGGACTTGATCATTTTAAGGCATCCTCATGGGATGAACTCCTCCACTTGTGGACTTAATAATGAACTCGTATTTTTAAGGCATCCCAATGGGATGAACTCGTCCACTTGTGGACTTTGTAACAAACTCGTCCACTTGTGGACTTAATAATTTTAAGGCATCCCAATGTGATGAACTCGTCCACTTGTGGACTTAATAATGAACTCGTCCACTTGTGGACTTTAATAATTTTAAGGCATTCCAATGGGATGAACCCATCCACTTGTGGACTTTGTATTAAACTCGTCCACTTGTGGACTTAATAATTTTAAGGCATCCCAATGGGATGAACTCATCCACTTGTGGACTTTGTAATAAATCCGTCCACTTGTGGACTTAATAATTTTAAGGCATCCCAATGGGATGAACTCGTCCACTTGTGGACTTAATAATGAATTCGTCCACTTGTGGACTTGGTTACAAAAGTAGTTTTGTAGAGACAAATATAAACACAGGTCATATCTGAATAACTCCTCTTATTATGATAAATGCGTGCATAAGGAAAAAATTGTTCTTAAAAAGGACAAAAACTTGCCCTTTGGGCTTAGAAAGTACTGTAGGTAAAAATTAACTAAAAGAAATAAACTGGAAATGAGGAGTGTCACTTTTCATGCTGTCATTTACTAGTAGTATTTCCTGAGATGCTCGATGTTCCATGGATGGTGCAACTTCTGCCCATCTAGCGTCCCCAAGTGGTAGGTGTCTTTCCTCTGCCATGAAATGATTCTGTAGGGTCCCTCCCAATTAGGACCAAGCTTTCCTTGGGAGGGATCTCTAGTGGCGCTTGTTACCTTCCTCAAGACGAGGTCTCTAACGTTGAAGTCTCTGCGCCTGGTTCTGGAGTTGTAGTGCTTGGCCATGAGGTCCTGGTATCGTGCTAGTCTTTGTTTAGCTGTCGCCTTGACTTCGTCCACTAGGTCAAGCTGTAGACACATGGCCTCGTTGTTCCTTCTTTCATCATAATTTTCTACCCTGTAGCTTGTGAGTCCGACCTCAGCTAGGATAACTGCCTCGCTTCCATATGCTAGTCGAAACAGCGTCTCTCTTGTAGGTGTTCTAGCTGTTGTCATGTATGCCCATAGTACGCTTGGCAACTCTTCTGGCCATATACCCTTTGCCCCCTCAAGCCAAGTCTTGATGATTTTAATTAAGGATCAGTTCGTGACCTCAACTTTTCCATTGGCTTGAAGGTGGGCAGGGGAAGAGTAGTGGTTTTTGATTCCCAATTGTGAGCAAAAGTCCCTAAAAGAGTCATTTTCGAACTGCTTCCTATTATCTGAGACCAAGATTCTAAGGATCCTGTATCTGTAGACAATGTTCCTCCAGACAAAGCTTCGCACGTTCTTCTCTGTGATGGTGGCCAGGGCTTCAGCCTCTACCTATTTGGTGAAGTAGTCTATGCCAACTATTAGGAACTTCAGCTGTCTCATTGCTATTGGGAATGGGCCCATGATGTCCAATCCCCATTGAGCGAAAGGCCATATGGCCATCATTGGGGTGAGCTCTTCTGCTGGCTGTCTGATGATGTTGCTAAACCTTTGACATTTGTTGCAGGCTTTGACTTATGTCTGGGCATCCTTCTGCTTAGTAGGCCAGTAGTATCCTGCTCAAATCAGTTTGTGTACTAACGACTATGATCCTGAGTGGTTCCCGAAGATCCCTTCATGGACTTCTTGATGGAAATATGAGAGTGCGCAGCGGAAAAATTAAGATAAACGGATCTACTTCATTCGCAATTGATAATATGCACTATGAAAATTTCAGAATACAAGAACAAGAAAGTGTACCTTGGTGTGGTGAATTTCAGAACAAAGATTGTAAGTACTTGGGAATACTTCTAATCTTCACTCCAATTCCACTAACGCCCAAGATGTGTGGTCTCTCAATCAGTTATATGGAATGTTCAAGAGAGAATTCAAGAGTGTCCAACACTCACATACACCATTTCATGTAAAAGGTTCTCTACAAAATTCTGTATGTTTCTCTCTTTATAACTGATTATCTAATTGGGCTAGCCTTTTGGGCCTTTCCAATTGGGCTCTAATATGTGGCTTGGAGTGGGACCAAAAGGGACCAATAAGACACTAGCTCCAATAGGCCTTGGGCTTTTCTGTCAACTCTTGACAAGTCCAAATTTACCATTAACTATATTTAATACCACTATATAAATATAGTTGCACTCTAGGCCTTATCTATAAATTATATCCTAAGACTTTATTGTGCATGCAACCCCTTCATAAAATATTCGTAGTAATACAAAGTCATAAAAGTAGACTGCCATTTTGTAAATTACTACATCTTAATCCTTGAGTACCCGGTTTAATCCTTTTATGTTATTCACCATATATTTATGAAATCCAATTTCATAAATATATACTTTAGTCTTAAAAGTGGTTAGGCCTAACTTTCTGAATAACAAACCCATTAAACTTATCTCAATGGAATATTTTGTATCTCCGCTAAGAGACTATGAATTCCATTTTGAGAATATATGTTCCATCAATACTAAATGTGGCTGCCCAATATACTGAGGTTTTGACCGTTACTTTAGATCTCACTCCTAATATATCAAAGCAACCTACACTTCATGATCAGGTCCATTATTCTCTCAGGATTAAGAGTTCATGCAAATACAAGTTGTGAGATTTATTATTCATTTGGCAGTCGTTAGAAGAATAATAAATCTCACAGCGGTCCAGTTCAATATGTCTTAACTCTTAAAACATATCAACTAGAAGTCTCCACTTCTATGATCAAGACAAATCATCGTAATTGATATATTATAGTCTTCGCAGATGAAACGCCCAATTTTATCATCGACTACGAACTACAATTCTGAGTTTACAAAGAACTTGTGACTTATATCTTCTGTGACTAAATCACATACTACGCATCTCATGAACTATATGATAATGTCCAGATATTCATGTTACCATTATTTCAGATAATAATAAAACAACTTTATTAAATAAAATATTAAGTCACACACATAATGTCATACTTAATATTATACATAGCATTCTTCTTTATTATTATTATTTTTTACCTTAATGGTAAAAATTCGGATTGTTCTTTTTATTTTATTTATAGGAATTTAGATTGTTTTTAATTATTGAATTGGTGCTTCCACTTGGAACAAAGGTTATTATTCCCAAGGTTGTCAGAATCGGGATCTTACGTAGGATCGTGGGAGGTAGGTGGGATCGTGGATCGTAGGATCGGATCGTGGATCGTAAGATCTTACATTATTTATGAAAAAAACAAAAAATACACATTGGTATGTTAAATAATCACAAAAATTATACATTTATTGATATAATTATCATACATCACTACATCAATTTAAAAGTATCATTTAAAAATGTCAAAAATCTCAAAATGTGACATTCTATTGGGATATTTTTTATTTGGGTCTAACTGACACTCTTTCTATATTAGAGTGGAAAAACTTAGTCTATTGGGATTTTATTTTTCATTTGGGTCCAACTTAACCTTCTGTCAAGTTAAAGAAGATTATAAGAAACCAAGGTTGTTTAGGATCATCAAAATCGTACGAACCTACCGATCCTGAACGATCGCTAAGATCCTTGAAAGATCTGGATTGTTTTGAGTAGGTGGAATCGTAAAATTGTAGGATCGTAAGATCCAGATCGGGATTTTAACAACCATGATTATTCCTCAAATAGTTCAATCTCATACAAGGTCAACTTTGATGGAGCTATCTTTGAAGATGAAAATATTGTTGGTTTGGGAGAGATAATCTGTAATGAAAATGGATTAGTTATGGTTGCTTTATCACATTTAATTCCACCGCCTACCTCGATAGAGATGGTGTAAGTGTTGATAGATTGACAAGCTATCTGGTTTGCAAGGGAACTGATTTTGAGAAGGTGTTTGGTGAAGGTGTTTGGTGAAGGTGATTTAGAAATGGTCATTAGGGCTATTGTTAAAGATAATATGTCCTCCTCCAACTAGGGCTACATCCTCCACGACATCAAGTCCGTATCCTCTTGTTTTCTTGAAACTAGTTTCTGTCATGCTAAGAGAATGGGTAATTGTGTTGCTTATATACTAGCTAGATGAACTAGAGAGTCTTTGCCTTATCAAGTTTATATGGAGGATGTTCCTTTAGACGTTTCTTGTGTGTACAACTATGACTTACATTTGATTTTAAAATATTTACCCTGAGGGGTGGGTTTTCAAAAAAAAAAAAAAAGGGTTCAATTTTGTACAAAATCATTTCAACTCATAATATATATATATATATATTTATCTCAAAATGAGAAAAAAAATAATCATATATTATTGATGCATATAGCCCATTTCGTTTTTACCTATACCTGAGCTCCCCAGTCCTAATGACAAGAAATTCAATCACTGCCAAAATGATTAGTATCGTGTGTGGAGTCCAATGAGGATACTAACCCTAAAAGTGGCCCAATACAGTCCAAGCACAAGCCCGACTATGAACTAGAAACCAAGCCCAAAGCCCAAAAGCTCATTTTTGACCTAATTTGGCCAAGGGTTACAAAAGGTGCATACGCCGGGTATATGACACGTATGCGCCCTATCTATGTCGTATGCATCTTCTAGATAGGAAGCTTAAACTCACTCATTTTCATTTTGATAAGATTCTAGGGCAACCAGCTTGATCAACTGGTAGCCTAAATGTCCCATCAAACCCTAGACTTTCATTTTCCCTGTAAATACCCTTATTTTCATCAATCAAAAGGTCAAAAACTTTTAACTTTGAGAAACTCTGCCGAAATATCTCCTGAAACTTAAATAATGTAATATAGGTGAAAACCACATTTTCGTCCCTACATTTTCAGGAGATTCTTACTTTGGTCCTTATATATATATATATATATATATATATATATCTCTCTCTCTCTCTCTCTCTCTCTCTCTCTCTAATTTTCTGTGTTTTAATTTTCTTGGACTCACCCACTCAATCTCCCTTCTTAGATCTGTGATGGTGTGAGGGTTTGGGTTGCTTGATGGTTAATATATCTGAGCTATGGTTGAAATTGGTTTAAGGGTTTGGTTGTGATGGATCTGGGTTTGGTAGTGGTGGATCTAGGGAAGAAGAACAAGAAAAGGAATGGAGATTTTGGGTGTGGCCTATTATGGGTCTTTGATGATTTTATTGGGTTTGAGAAAATGAGGGCTTTGGGATTTATGAATTTGTATTTAAGCTAAATTTTTTGGGTTTTTTTTTTTTTTTTTGTTTTCTAAGAAAATATAGGTTTATGGGTTTGTTGGAGATTGGTTTGTTTACTGGGTTCATGTGGATTAGTGATTTGCTGGAGAATTCGGTGTTGAATGGTTGTTTGTTGGTTTTTTTTTTTTTTTTAAATTTTTGGGTTTGTGTTCTTAGATCTGGGTTTGTGTTCCTGTTGTTCTTGTTCAAGACACACTTACATATCAATTCATGTAATTTTTGGTTTTTAATTCTGTTTTTAATATTTTTTTATTTAGTTAAAATTAATATATTAATTTTTTTAATTTAGATGCCGATGTGGCATTTTTTAATGCCAAAATAAAATTTATTATTATTATTTTAATAGTTCCGTCTGCCACCTAGGACTTTGCCAGTAGGGCATTGACGGAAATGACTAAAATGGACGGCGTTTTTCTAAATAGGAGCTAAAAGCGGTAAAAATAAAATCTAAGGACCAAAGTAGGAATCGCCTAAAAATGTAGGGACGAAAATGTGGTTTTTGCCTATAATATAATATAATATTACCTGAATTTAATTAATACTTGTAATACACACAATACTATAATTTCTTTATTAGAATCATAGCTATTCACATATAATTATGTATGATTTTGATAAGATTCTAGGGCAACCAGCTTGATCAACTGGCTGCCCAAATGTCCCATCAAATCATAGACTTTCATTTTCCCTGTAAATACCCTCATTCTCATCAATCAAAAGGTCAAAAACTTTTGACTTTGAGAAACTCTGCCGAAATATCTCCTAAAACTTAAATAATATAATATAACATAATATTACCTGAGATCTTTGCCCCCGCCCCGCATGGATTTTTCTTGCCCCATCCTTACCCCGCCCCGCATGACGGGGAAAATTTCTTGCCCCATCCTCGCCTCTTAAGGCCCCACGAAGACTCGCGAAGCCCCGCCCTAAACCGTAAAACTTTATTTCTTGTTAATTTTCCCTACAACTATTACCATTTTTTCAAATAAAATGACATGTTTCAATAATAAAAATATATTTGAAATTATAAATAAATTTATCCTATCAAATCAAACTAATTTTTAGCAAAAATTAAATAATATTATCTAAATGTTTATATTTCATTGGCCTAAAAAACACTAAAACAAATCTCCTTTATACTAAGTAGTGTGCATTATTTAATTCCTCCCATTTTGTGACTATTTCATAGAGAACGGGACAAAGTCTCAAACCTGTACCTTATGTTTTTTAATAAAAATACAGAAAACTAAATTAAATTGTATATAATTTTTGTGTGGAGAATGAGAATGATCAACTAGAGCTAGTACATGATTGATGCCATCATATCTACAATCAAACCAATAGGGAAACATATTCCTCATCATCTCGTTCTCCAAAAATTAAAAAACAAAAACCCAGCTTGTAAAATAGATATGGATTTTGACAAGCATAAAGAAGCAGTGTTGTTAAGCAGCCAAATGCCCACACAAAATTACAAAAACAATGACACAGACACAAATATTTAGAGCCTCAGACCCGTACCTCATTAAAAAAAAATTATATTATGTTCATGATGAAAAGTAAGTTGAGAAAGAAGTATGAATCATGAATGAAACCAGTAATTCAATAGTATATAAATTTGTTTCTAATAAAGACAAAAAAAACGTTAAAATTGGTACCTTATTTCCAACTTTGCTAGAGAGAAAAAAGAGGTAGAGCCACGCTAGGCAGAATAAAATAAGCTAATGATAGTTTTGTTTAAATAGTAGGGTTTTAATGTATGAAAAAATTACAATTTAACCCTTATTAATGTGGGGTGGGACGGGGATGAGGTGAGGCGGGGCGGGGTGGGTCTAAAAAGTGTAAACCCATCCCCGCCCAGTCCCGTGGCGCGGGTCTAAAATCTCGCCTCATCCCCGCCTCACCACTTTTGCGAGGCAGGGAAAACCCGCACGGGACGAAACGAGGAGGGGCGGGTCAAGCGGGGCGGGGCAAAATTGCCATCCCTACACACAGTACTATAATTTCTTTATTAGAATCATAGCTATTCACATATAATTATGTATGATTATGATTAAATTCTTTTTTCTTGGATTTGAATCTTTATTAGGCCGATTCTACCCACACTTCAATTCCATCCAATTGTAATTGAATCTTGATTGGGTCAAAGTTCTAATAGATTTTGATCTTTGCTTTATCTATTGACAATCTTACATTTTGTTCTTTGGCAAAACCATTTCACCTATTAAGAATGCTTAAAATAGAAAACGAATTTGATTGGGCGTGCAATTATACATAGCATCATACAATAGGATTTAAGGGCACTTATCCTAACACTTCTCTTATGACATAGTCTGCTTCTTCGGGGCTTAAGCACCTTAGGAACGGGTGGAAGAAGTCTCTCTTGTACAAGATGTTCTTTATCAGAACAAATCGTGCTACTTTGACCTTCAGCTTCTTTACAGCGTCCTTACTGTCGGGTAGTGTGCCGTTTTTCAAGTAGGAGACTAAAGGTGTGGTCCAGTTTATTAGGACATATGTGATTTGATGTTAGGAACATATGTCAAATTAGAATTGGCTAATCCTTTGACAAAACGCACTTTACTTATAATTGGATAGATCTAGGATGTGTTTAATGCTTCAAGAAATAAGGTTTCAAGTTCTAGTGTTAAAGCCATACAAATCTATCCAAGAAACAAGTGAAGAAGTGTTGGATTTTAAAGCTCGACAACTAGTATCTATCGAGGTTTAAAAAGCTGCTGAAGCCCGATGCTCGACAGCTAGCTCGATAGATACCCTATCTGTCGAGGTTTATGAAATTCAGTTTTTCAGAGCTGAAAACTGAATTTCAATCCAATCTGTGTGTACATGTTTAGGCTTTCTCTTCTCACAACCCTAAACATATATAAGGATTATTTTAAGGGCCATCAAAGGTTACGTGAGTGTGAAGCAAAGTTTTGTTCATGCAAATTGTGACCGGAGACAGAATTTGCCCTAATTCATCTTTCTCTTGAAGAAGCTGCTATGTTTGTACACCGTAGGGTTTTGTAACCAAGGAGTTTCGTGATCTTCATCGTGTGATGAACTAAAGAACTTTGCAGCCAACATCCTTTTCAAGTTGGTGATTAAGTCGCGTACTAGGATCCGCACATCTATTGGTTAGTCACGTACTGGGAGTCGTGCATTAAAAGGAGAGATTGTCACTACAGAATAAGTCCAATTGGGTATTGGGGTAAGGGTTCAACTGTAGGTTGGTATAAGGTACTGGGATTAATTTACTTGTAACCACTTGTTGTGATAATAGTGAATTCTTGAGAGTGGTGACCTTAAAATCACCCGGTGGGGTTTTTGCCGTGTAGGTTTTCCCCATTCGTAAACAAATCACCGTGTCAATTTAGTTTCCGCTGCATTTAGTTATTTGGTGATTTGTATGTGCTACCACATGTATTGCATGTTAATTGAATTAATTAATTAATTAACTTGCCTAATTAATTTGTTAATTCATCACAAGGGGTCAATACATTCTTGGCCTATCAAGTGATATCAGAGCGGGCACACTCTGATTAGGTTTCAATCTTTGCTGTGTGATCCATTGACCGCTGTTGTCATGGTTGCAACCAGCTTGAAGAGATCTTTGTTTTCAAATACATCTTGTTTTTCTAATCTCTACTTGTTTGAGTGTATCAGAAATGAAAATCTAAAAGTTATTTGAATTCTATTATGATGACTATTGGAAACGATCTCTGCTTGACAAAGAAGAAACTAGACTGTCTCAGAATGAAAATGTATAAAGGAGTTTGTCTAAGAAGAGTAAAAGTTAAAGGCTTTGTTCATAAAAGGCAGATGAGAGAAAACACCATACCCACTGATCTATCATCTAAGCATGAGGTGTGCTTTATAATGAAGTCTGCATTTAAGGTTATGGACACATGTTTGTGGTACCTTGACAACGGTTGCTCAAGACACATGACTAGAGACCGATCTCTCTTCAAGGTTTTCGAGTCTAAGAAATGTGGTAATGTCACTTTTGGTGATGGGACCAAATCACAGATTAAAGGAAAGAGAATCATCTCTCTACCTAGACTGCCAGACATTGCAAATGTGTTATATGTAGAAGGTCTGAGAGTGAACCTCCTGAGCATAAGTCAGATATGTGATTAAGACTTCATGGTACTATTCTCAAAAGGAAAATGCCTTGTAATGGATGAGTCTGGGAAGAAATTCATAAGTGGTGTTCACACACTAGACAACTGTTACGGTTTGGTTCCTGATGCTGATATTGTGTGCAATAGCATTCATATACCAAATGAAGATCTATGGCACTAAAGGATGGGACATGCTAGTTACAAACATCTTTCAATAGTATCTAAGCACGAGTCAGTCTTAGGGACACCAAAGCTCAGTAGAGTGGACAATGTGGTGTGTGGACCATGTCAGCTTGGAAAATAGCCAAAAGCTAAACATCCGAGTACTCAGACGTTCGCATCATCCAGACCATTGGAACTACTGCATCTGGATCTAATGGGTCCGACCAGAACTGAGTCTCTTGGTGGGAAGAGATACATTATGGTTGTGGTAGATGACTTCACTAGGTATACTTGGGTCATGCTCCTACGATCCAAGTCTGATCCTAAGCACATTGAAGCCTTATGCACAAGATTGCAGAATGAGAAGAGCTTGAAGATTGATCAAATTCGAAGTGATCATGGTAAAGAATTTGAGAACTCATATATGGAGTCCTTCTGCACGAGATCAAGTATATCTCAAGAATTCTCTGCTCCTATTACTCCTCAACAAAATGGTGTAGTAGAAAGGAAGAGCAGGGTTATTCAAGAGATGGCTAAAGCCATGTTGCACAACAAGGATATGGCTAGAAACTTGCCGAGAGAAACCGTTAACATTGCATGTCATACGGTTAATAAGGTGTACTTTAGACCTGGTACAAAGAAGACTCCATATGAGTTATGGAAGGGAAGGAAGCCAAATGTTAAGTATTTCAGAATTTTTTGAAGTACTTGTTTCATTCTCAAGGATAGAGAGAATGTGGGAAAATTTGACTCCCGAAGCGATTAAGGAATATTTCTGGGATACTCCTCTATAAGCAAGGCTTATTGGTTATATAATAAAAGAACCAAGAAGGTAATGGAAACTGTGAATGTAGTTATTGATGAATCTTTAGAATCTGGTTCTGAGAAATTTAGTGAGGAAATTTCCAAAGAAATTCTTCCTTCCGAGCCCAAGGAAGTTCAAGAAATTGTTGAACAAGAGTGCGCATCTCCAAGTACTCCCGGTACTCCAAGTGTTGCAGAAGATTCAGTAGACATATCTACTTCACCTTATTCTGAATCCCACGAAGAAAAATGACCTTCCTTCATGATCAAATTGAATCATCCTCCTGAATTTATTGTGGGAAACATGAATGAACTTACACTAAGGAAGTGTACAGTAGATAAATGTGTTGCTAACTTTGTATCTTATTCTTGTTACTTGTCACAGGTTAAACCCACTAAAGTTGAGGAAGCTCTTCTAGATGAAAGCTAGGTTGAAGCTATGCATGAGTAACTACTTCAGTTTCAGAGGAATGATGTTTGGACTCTACCTAGAATGGAGGGTGAGCACATCATCGGCACAAAGTGGATATTCTACAATAAGACTGATGAGGAGGACAATGTGATCCACAACAAGGCTCGTCTTGTAGCTCAAGGATACTCTCAAATGGAAGGAGTAGACTATGATGAGACATTTGCACCAGTAGCCCGAATGGAGTCCATCAGAATTCTCTTGGCCCTGGCATGTCACTTGAAGTTCAAGCTTTACCAAATAGACGTAAAGACTACTTTCTTGAATGGGCTCCTTATAGAAGATGTCTATGTGGCTCAACCTAAAGGATTCATTGATCCACACTTTTCGGGTCATGTGTTGTACCTCAAGAAGGCACTTTATGGCTTAAAGAAAGCCCCCAGAGCTTGGTATGATCAGCTCACACAATACTTGATATCACATGGGTTCACAAGAGGAAAAGCTGATCAAACTCTCTTCATCAAAAGGGAAGATGGCGAGTTGATAGTTACTCAAGTCTATGTTGATGATATCATCTTTGGGTCGACTAAGGATGAATTTGCTCATAGTTTCTCAAAACTCATGCAGGTCGAGTTCGAGATGAGTATGATAGTTGACTCATTTTCTTGGTTTGCAGATCAGTCAACAAGATTCAGGTATATTCCTATCTCAATCTAAATATGCTAAAAATCTTGTGAAAAAGTTTGGTTTGGAATCTGCTAGTTCTGTTAGAACCCCTATGAGCCCAAATGTTAAACTCATTGTTGATTTGTTGGGTAAAAGTGTAGATTCATTTTTGTATAGAAGCATGATAGGTAGTCTTTTTTACCTTACGGCTAGTAGACCTGACATTAGTTATAGTGTGGGAGTGTGTGCTAGATATTAGGCTAATCCTAAAGAGTCCCATATGATTGTTTTGAAAAGAATCATAAAGTATGTCAAAACCACTGCCGACTTTGGTGTGTGGTACAGTAAGAACACAAATGATGTCTTAGCTGGATATTCTGACGCAGACTGGGCTGGGAATGCTGATAATAGAAAGAGTACATCGGGAGGGTTGTTTCTATGTGGGTAATAATCTTGTCTCCTGGATGAGCAAAAAGCAGAATTCCATCTCATTATCCACTGCAGAGACTGAGTATATCGCTATCGGTAGCTGTTGCACCCAACTTCTATGGATGCAAAAACTCCTCCATGATTACGGTATTTGTCAAAAGCATCTTACCATCTACTGTGACAATACCAATGCCATCAACATCTCTAAGAATCCGGTTCAACATTCTCGAACTAAACACATAAAGATTCGACATCACCTCATTCGGGAGCTTGTCGAAGATGGTACTCTTACTCTTGAGTTCATTCACATTGATGATCAGAAGGCTGATTTGTTTACCAAACCTCTGGATAGCAAACGTTTTGAATTCCTTTGTCAAAACATTGGTGTTATCTCCATGGATTGATCTTCTCTTCTCCTCCTCTTTCCTCATGCATTTGCATCTAGTTTTATGCATTGCTTTGTTTAACATGTTTTTGTTTGTTTATTTTGTTTTTCATAAAAAAAAAAAAAAAAAAAAAAAAAAAAAAAAAAAAATGAAAAAATCAGAAAAATACAAAAACAGTGTGTTTGTGTATATTGGTACTTGTGTACCTTGGATGGCCATTGAAACAAAGTTTTTCTAAACTTTGTATCTTTTGTAACTTAGATGAGCATCTTTATGCACAACTAAGCGAGTGAGCTTTGGCTCGTGTTTGTGATAAGTAAGATTAAGTAGTCTTTTGTACTTAACACTCGTATCACTCTTTTTGACGGGAATGACTAAAAAATCCTAAGAGAAAGACATAAATAACCATCTCACCACTATTGCCTGACAATCATGGAAAGACATCTGTATGTTTCGGCATAGCAAAAGTGTAATGTCAAATGCTTAACATCATTGGGTATTTCTTTTGTATCTCTTATATGCCCATGCAAGGTTTGCTTAAAAGAAAAAATATGCAAAGAAAAATAAAAGCAAAAAGAATCAAAATGCTTTATATATGATTGCAAGCATGTATTCTAGGAGATGTGGGAGTTATAAGATGTACCTCGAAGGTGATAGTCCCCATCAAACAGTTATGATTGCGTGTGAGTTAAAGTGATTTTCTCATATCTCAAATCGTCATAACATGTAGACACTTAAACAAACTTGCGATGTTTTTCACACACAACACGCAATATTCTTTGCTACTTTTGATACATGTGCAGGTACAATGTGATTTGGCCATCATAAGGAATACATGTGTTAATGTATGCTCACTAAACTATCTTAACTTGTTTTTGAAATATAAAATTAGTTAAACTTGTTTAGTGTGTGTGTGTGTGTGTGTTTTGGATCCATGTGCTTAACATTTTTCTTGATGAGAGATGATTTTGAGAGCTTAAAATGTTGTTTGGATCTTTGGTTGAGTAGCATGCTTGATTGCATTCATATTTGTGTTGTTCTCTTCTTGAAAAACTGTTTTTAAGCAATCTCGACAGCTGCTGGACACCTCTTCACAGCTATGCTATCTATCGAGACCCTTCAACTGCTTTTTATCGCATTCTCGACAGCTTCTCGTTAGCTACTCCGATCCATCGAGATACTTTCTGGTTGCTCGATAACTTCTCGACAGCTTCCTCGATCCATCGAGATCCTTTAGTGTGGACACCTCTCGATAAATCCTAGACAGCTCTTCGACAGCTTTCTTACGCGTTTTAAAGCTCAACACCTCTCAATCTGTCGAGATTTATGAAGTTTCTATATAAAGTTTCTGCACGACTTTTCTTCATTTCTCCTCGATCTCTCTCAATTGTTTTCAGTCTTTTCACCTCCTAAACACACTCTTCTCACTCAAAACCTTTAACCCACCTGATTTTCGACCATTTCTTGTCTCAAATCTCTTGGTATGATCTCTTTATCTTTCATTCTTCATGCATTTCATGCATTTAGATCTAGGTTTTGGGTTTTTGAAATTTTTTTGGGATTTTTCAAAATTGATGAAGTTTTTGTGAAACTTTTGGGATGGGCTTTGTGAAAATGTTTTGAAATCATCATGCATTGCATCTCATTTGCATTATAACAATGTTTCATGCATTTTAGATGTGTGTTTACTTTGTTGTAATGATTGTGTGCTGGTAGGTTTGGATTGGGCTGAGCCCATGATGTTTTTAAGTTTGTATGTCACATTTTCATGCATTTTTCATGCATACGTACCTCCTTTTTCTATCATTTCGATATTAATTGTGTTTGGTGCTTTTCTGCGTGTTTCTTTCTCTCCCACTTTCTTTCGTTAGTTGCACTATGGCACCTAAACAAAAATCCACTCCATCCTAAAACCCTCTGCATTATAGGGCATCTTCTTCTTCTGATCCTACTCCTTCTCACGTATGGTTCCATGATGATAAAGCCCGAAAGGAATTTTCGGAGAACTTTTCTCGGCGAGGCATTCATTCGGAACGCCACGTCATTCTGCCAGACTTTTTCGACACTGACCTTCCCACTGTCATATACAGTCAGGGTTGAAGGTCACTGTGTGACATCCCGGTCACTTGTCCCTTCGTGATCATACAGGAGTTTTACTCCAATATGCACGGAATCGATACTTCTGTACCTCATTTCTTTTCTCGCATTCGAGGTACGTGCATTGTAGTTACTTTGGATATTGTATCTGAGGTACTACACGTTCCTAGGGTAGCGCATCTAACTACCCTGGTTATACTCGTCTGTGGATTGTGTCCAAAGACGAACTCTTGTTTCACTTCTGTGAGACATCTTCTTCTTGGGGTGACCGCTAAAACACCCCTTGCTCGGGCTTTGCGAAAGGTCCGAGGTTCCTTAACATGGTGATGACATTTGTTCTTCATCCTTTGTCTCACTATAACTCCATTACATAGCCTCGTGCTCGATTTTTGTTATCCCTCTTAGAGGATATCTCTATCGACTTCCCTTATCACTTCATTCTATCCCTTATAGATGTCTATAGGGATACAACGACTCATGATAAACTCATTTTTCCTTCCGCTATCACAAGGCTTCTTCGCCATTTTTCTGTCTCTTTTCCTGTGTCTCCTCACTTTTTCATTATGGGTGCCATAGACGCTGCTACCGTTAGACGAAGCGTGGCACAGCTTAGACCGAGGTAGCCCCGAATAAAGACGGTAGCTCTTCCCGCTTCTTCCACTCCTTCCACCTACATTCCTTCATCTTCTGCAGGTAGAGTGACAGTTGAGGCCATCATGGCATAGCTTGTGCGCATGGATGCTCACCTTGACACACTCAGTGATGAGTTGTGTCAAGAGAACACCCATGTTGGTCATATCACACGACGACAGGCTGTCATGGGTGGTTTCACTATTGCTTCTTCTCTATCTCCACCAACTTCTGAGGATGAGAGTGACGATGGCTCCGGCAGTGATGATGCTGATGAGGACGATGGTGCTAGCTCGCCTAGTGATGATGAGATGTCTACTTGATGTACTTACCCTTTGTCACTCGTGACAAAATGAGAGAGTAGTTTTGATATAAGAGTAGTCATATACATAGGGGGAGGGTTAGCATAGGAGATTTTTGTGATAGGGGGAGTGTTTATACCTTGAGGGATGTAGTGTGGTTTTTATGTATTTTTCTTTTCTTTCTTTTACATTTACCTCATGTATTTATATTTGAGTTTATATCTATTGATGTATGTTATTCACCTATCTTTACATGTGTTGTTTCTTTTCTATCTTTATGCACATGCTTCTTATATCTTGTATGCAATCTTTTATTTCTACTTCACACTAAGATGCCTTGATGAGTTTTGTTTAAAGTGTTTCAGAAATACAGGTTGTCAAAGTCTTTCTTGCCATGAACTCTCTTCTTGGAAAGTTTTCAAGAGTTTGTGTTAGGATAGATTTTACTGTATTTAATAAGTGAGTATGAGTTGAGTGATTTATGACTTCTCTCATATGTTCATTTGTTTGTTGTGGTTTTGTCACGGATTGCCAAAGGGGGAGATTGTTATGACATAAGTGATTTGATGTTAGGAACATATGTCAAATTAGAATTAGCTAATCCTTTGACAAAACGCACTTTACTTGTAATTGGGTAGATCTAGGATGTGTTTAATGCTTCAAGGAACGAGGTTTCAAATTCTAGTGTTAAAGCCATGCAAATTTGTCCAAGAAACAAGTGAAGAAGTATTGGATTTTAAAACTCGACAGCTAGCTTAACAGCTAGTATCTATTGAGGTTTAAAAAGCTGCTGAGGTTTATGAAATTCAGTTTTTCAGATAGCTACCCTATCTGTCGAGGTTTATGTGTTGGGGTTTATGCCCTAAAATCTAATTTATTGGCATGTCATAAATAATTAAATAGTTTAATTATAAGAGACTATCTATAAATGAACTAATGAGATATTATCTTAGTCTATGAGATGCATAGTATGTGATTTATGTGATTTAGCCACAGAAGATATAAATCACAAGTTCTTTGTAAACTCAGAATTTTAGTTCGTAGTCGGTGATGAAATTGGGCATTTCATTTGCGAAGACTATAATATATCAACTACGATGATTTGTCTTGATCATGGAAGTGGAGACTTCTAGTTGGTATGTTGATATGTTTTAAAAGTTAAGACATATTGAACTGGACCGTTGTGAGATTTATTATTCCCCTAACGACTGTCAAATGAATAATAAATCTCATGACTTCTATTTACATGAACTCTAAATCCTGAGATAATAATGGACCTGATCATAAGATGTAGGTTGCTTTGATATATCAGGAGTGAGATCTATGAATCACGATCAAAACCTCAGTATGTTGGGCAGCCGCATTTAGTGTTGATAGAACATATATTCTCAAGATGGAATTCATAGTCTCTTAACGAAGATATAAAATATTCCCTTGAGATAAGTTTAATGAGTTTGGTTATTCAGAATGTTGGGCCCAACCACTTTAGTAAGTTGTTACTAAAGTATATATTTATGAAAATGGATTTCATAAATATATGATGAATAACGTAAAGGATTAAACCGAGTACTCAAGGATTAAGATGTAGTAATCTTCAAAGTGGCAGTCTACATTCATGACTTTGTATTACTACGAATATTTTAATGAAGGGGTTGCATGTATAATAAAGTCTTGGGATATAATTTATAGATAAGGCCTAGAGTGCAACTATATTTATATAGTGGTATTAAATATAGTTAATGGTAACTTTGGACTTGTCAAGAGTTGACAGAAAAGCCAAAGGCCCATTGGAGCTGGTGACTTATTGGTCCCTTTTGGTCCCACTCCAAGCCACATACTAGAGCCCAATTGGAATGGCCCAAAAGTCTAGCCCAATTAGATAATCAGTTGTATATAAGGAGAGAAACATACAGAATTTCATTAAGGGTTTTTTCCATTAGAGTCTTTCATAAGAATTCTCATAAGGAATGAAATGGTTTGTATGTGAGTGTTGGACACTCATTATTCTTTCCTTAGAAACTGATTGAGAGACCACACATCTTGGGCATCAAGTGGAATTGGAATGAAGATTAAAAGTCTTTCCAAGAACTTCTGATCTTCGGTTTTGAATTTCACCACACCAAGGTATGCTTTCTTGTTCTCAAATTCTGAAACTTACATAGTACATGTTATCAATTGCGAATGAAGTAGATCCGTTAATTTTTTTGCTATGTATGTTTTGTATGCGATACAAACATGCATTTTTCCAACATTATGATACCCTATCTGTCGAGGTTTATAAAATTCAGTTTTTCAAAGCTAATTTCAATCCAATCCGTGGGTACATGTTTAGACTTTCTTTTCTCATAACCCTAAACATATATAAGGATTATTTTAAGGGCAGTCAAAGGTTGCGCGAGTGTGAGGCAAAGTTTTGTTCATGCAAATTGTGATCAGAGACAGAATTTGCCTTAGTTCATCTTTCTCTTGAAGAAGCTGCTGTGTTTGTACACCGTAGGGCTTTGTAACCAATGAGCTTCGTGATCTTCATCGTGTGATGAACTGAAGAACTTTGCAACCAACATCCTTCTCAAGTTGGTGATTAAGTTGCGTACTGGGATCCGCATATCTATTGGTTAGTCACATACTGAGAGCCATGCAGTAAAAGGAGAGATTGTCACTACAGAACAAGTCCAATTGGGTATTGGGTTAAGGGTTCAACTGTATGTTGGTATAAGGTACTGGGATTCCTTTACTTGTAACCGCTTGTTGTGATAATAGTGAATTCTTGGGAGTGGTGACCTTAAAATCACCCGGTGGGGTTTTTGCCGTGAAGGTTTTCCCCATTCGTAAACAAATCACCGTGTTAATTTAATTTCTGTTGCATTTAGTTATTTGATGATTTTTTTGTGCTACCACGCGTATTGCATGTTAATTGAATTAATTAATAACTTGTCTAATTAATTTGTTAATTCATCACAAGGGGTTAATACATTCTTAGCCTATCATAGTTGCTTTCGGAACCTATCTCCTGCACATCGATGAGATCTATTAATGGTGAAAAATGAATAAAGGAAAGTACCTTGCCGGGGATGATCATGTGTTCTGCTGATGCGACCTTGGCAAGATGGTCGGCTTGCTCGTTCTCTCCTCTTGGGATTTGAACAATCTGGGCTTGTAGGTTGTCCACCCTTTTCTTTACTTGCTCCAGGTACTTCTTCATCCTTTCACCCTTACATTCGTAATCACCGTTCACTTGGTTTGTGACGACCTGGGAGTCGCAATGAATGACCACACTCGTGGCCCCTGCTGCTTTATCGAGATCTAGTTCTGCTACTAGAGCTTCGTACTCCGCTTCATTGTTGGTCGTAGGGAAGTCGAGATGAACCATGCATTCAATCTCATCCCCTTTTGGAGAATGAAGTACAATACCCGCTCTGCCTACCTGTTTGTTGGATGATCCGTCCGTATGGATACTCCACTAAAGATACTTTTTCTGCCCCCTGGCCTTCCATGTTAGTGAGCTCTGTAATGAAGTCAGCGACCACCTGTCCCTTAATGGTAGTACGCGGGTGGTACTGTACGTCAAATTTGCTTAACTCTATTGCCCATAGTACCATTCGACCGGTGACTTCAGGATTGCTCATTGCTCGCCGTAGGGGCTTGTCAATCAGGACAACCACCGTGTGGGCCTGGAAGTATGGCTTGAGCTTAAGGGCTGCTATAACCAAAGCGAAGGTGAGCTTCTCTATCGGTGGGTACCTCTCCTCTACACCACGAAGTGCCCGGCTGGTGTAGTACACGGGCTTCTGTACCTTGACTTCTTCTCTGACCAAGGCCGCACTGACGACAGATGTAAGAGCGAAGGGTGTCGAAGGTTTCCCTGAGATCATCCAAATGATCATCCTCCCTTCGACTTTTTACCAACATGTCGTCAATGTAGACTTGGACATTTCTTCCAATTTGATGTGCGAACATCTTGTTCATGAGCCTCTAATATGTCGCGCCCGCGTTTTTGAGGCCGAACGGCATCACTTTGTAGCAGAAGAGGCCTTGGCTGGTGACAAACGAAGTCTTCTCCTGATTCACTTCGTCCATTTTGATTTGGTTGTAACCAGAAAAAACATCCATGAAGCTCAATAACAAGTGTTGAGTCGTAAAGTCTAGTAGGATGTCAACCCGTGGGAGGGGGTAGCTATCGTTGGGGCATGCTTTGTTTAAGTCTGTAAAGTCTACGTACATCATCCACTTCCCGTTGGCTTTCTTGACCATCACCACATTCACCAACCAGTCGAGGTAGTAAACTTCTCTGATGAAGTCTGCTTCTTGCAACTTGCGGACTTCTTCCACTATAGCTTGGTCTCGTTCTCGGACGAACACCAGTTTCTTCTGACGGAGAAGTGGAAAAGTGGGCGACATATTCAACCTGTGCACCATAACTGAAGGGTCGATCCCGGGCATGTCTTCATGGCTCCAGGCAAATACATCCTGGTTTTCTTTAAGAAAAGTCTTGAGTGTCTGGTGGACCAGCGGACTGGCGAGGGTGCCGATCCTAGTCGTTCGATTTGGTCTAGAGTTTTCGAGAAGTATCTCTTCAAGTCCTTCAACGGGCTCTGCCACCATCCGCTGCTCTTCTATGTTCATTGTCTGTAGATGCGTCCATCTCCAACATTGCTATATAGCACTCGCGTACTGCCACTTGGTCTCCACGTACTTCTCTTACTTCATACTTGATGGGGAATTTGATCATCAGGTGGTAGGTCGAAGTTACGGCCTTCCACGAGTTGAGGGTAGGTCGTCCTAGGATGGCATTGTAGGCAGACGAGTAGTCGACAACAAGGAATGTGACATCCTTAGTGATCTGCTGAGGATAATCACCAACCAATACGGGTAACGTGACTGCACCAAAGGGGTGTACTTTTGTCCCTCCGAACCCAACGAGTGAGGCGTTGTTCAGAACCAGCCGTTCTCTATTAATCCTCATTTGCTGGAACACCAGGTAGTAGAGGATGTCAACGGAGCTTCCGTTGTCAACCAGGACCCGGTGTATGTTGTAGTCTCCAACCCATATGCTAACGATGAGTGCATTGTCATGTGGATGGTGGAGATGTCGAGCATCTTCCTCTAAGAATTCAATAATGGGGTTGTTGATTCGCGCCATCTTTGGTACAAAGCCTGTTAGTTGGACATTCTGAACCATCTTGATGTAAGTCTTACGAGCCTTTTTTGACGAGCCAGAGGCCACTATGCCTCCCACAATCATTTTTATGTCTCCTACAGGCGGCCTAGGATGCTCGTTCTCCCGTCAAGCAACCTACTCTTGTGGTGGGTCCATTCTTTCCTTGCTGACAAAGCTCTGCAACTTTCCTTGTCTAATAAGAGCTTTTATTTGTTGCTTCAAGTCGTAGCAGTCAGATGTGTCATGGCCGTGATTATGGTGAAAGCAGCAGTATTTGTCTCTGGACCTCTTATTGGGATCTCCCATTAGCTTGCTGGGAAATGTTAAGACTCCTTCGTCCTTGATCTGCATTAAGACTTGGTCGATCATGGCAGTCAGCAGGGTAAAGCTTGTGAACCTCCCTGTGGTGGGTTTGAAGCGCCTATCCTCCTGTCGGTCTCCAGTCCTTGTTGTCTTTCGTCCTCTATCCTGCCGTGCCTCCTCTTATCTTTCCCTCTTCTTAGGATTCTCTTCTCGGGCCAACAATGCGTCTTCCACATTCATGTACTTAGTAGCCTTGTAAAGTACATCCGACATGATTTTTGGGTCGTTTTTGTATAAAGAAAATAGAAACTTACCCTTTCGTAACCCATTTGTGAATGCAGCCACGAGCATCTTGTCATCAGCTTCATCGATCGAGAGGGCCTCTTTGTTAAAGCGGGTTATGTAATACCTCAACGTCTAATCCTCCTTTTGCTTAATGTTCATCAGGCAAGCAATGGACTTCTTATACCTGTGCCCCCCAATAAAGTGTGAGGCAAACTAGGTGCTTAACTCCTTAAAGGTACTAATGGAGTTGGGCGTCAACCTGCTGAACCAAATTCTTGCGGGGCCCTTCTGATGGAAATATGAATGTACGCAGTGGAAAATTAACGGATCTACTTCATTCGCAATTGATAACATGCACTATGTAAGTTTCAGAATATAGAATCAAGAGATTGTACCTTGGTGCGGTGAAATTGAAAACCAAAGATCAGAAGTACTTGAGAACACTTTTAATATTCACTCCAATTCCACTTGTGCCCAAGATGTGTGGTCTCTCAATTAGTTTATATGAATTTGTTCAAGGGAGAATGAAAGAGTGTCTGACACTCACATACATACCATTTCATGTTCTTACAAAAATTTTGTATGTTTCTCTCCTTATAACTAATTATCTAATTGGGCTAGCCTTTTGGGCCTTTCCAATTGGGCTTTAGTATGTGGCTTGGAGTGGAACCAAAAGGGAACAAATAAGACACTAGCTCTAATGGGCCATGGGCCTTTCTGTTAACTCTTGACAAGTCCAAAGTTACCATTAATTATATTTAATATCACTATATAAATATAATTGCACTCTAGGCCTTATTAATAAATTATATCCCAAAACTTTATTGTACATGCAACCCCTTCATAAATATTTGTAGTAATACAAAGTCATAAATGAAGACTGCCACTTTGTAGATCACTACATCTTAATCCTTGAGTACCCGGTTTAATCCTATTAAGTTATGCATCATATATTTATGCAATCTAATTTCATAAATATATATACTTTAGTAATTTCTTACCAAAATGGTTAGGCCTAACACTCTGAATAACCAAACCCATTAAACTTATCTCAAGAGAATATTTTATATTTCCGTTAAGAGACTATGAATTCCATCTTGTGAATATATGTTCCATCAACACTAAATGTGGCCGCCCAACATACTGAGGTTTTGACCATTACTTTAGATCTCACTCCTGATATATCAAAGCAACCTACATTTCATGATTAGGTCCATTATTCTCTCAGAATTAATAGTTCATGTAAATAGAAGTCGTGAGATTTATTATTCATTTGACAGTTGTTAGGAGAATAATAAGTCTCACAGCGGTCCAGTTCAATATGTCTTAACTCTTAAAACATATCAATATATCAACTAGAAGTCTCCACTTCCATGATCAAGACAAATCATCTTAGTTAATATGTTATAGTCTTCGCAGATAAAATGCCCAATTTCATCACCGACTACAAACTACTATTCTGAGTTTACAAAGAACTTGTGACTTATATCTTCTGTGACTAGATCACATAAATCACATACTATGCATTTTATGGACTATATGATAATGTCCGAATATTCATATTACCATTATTTTAGATAATAATGAAACAACTTTATTAATCACAACATTAAGTCATACATAATGTTATACATAACATCATACAATAGAATTTAAGGGCACTAATCCTAACAATCTCCTACTTGCCCTAAAGACTATTGTGCACTAATCTAACTCTCATTCCCTCCAAATGCGACTCGAAAGTCCTTTGAGGAAATGCTTTGGTAAAGGGATCTGCTAGATTGTTTGCACTTTCAATCTTTGCAACTACTATATCTCCACGAGCAATGATATCTCGAATGATGTGGTATTTTCTCTCAATGTGCTTTCCTTTCTTATGATTCCTTGGATCTTTGGATTGTGCAACCGCTCCACTATTGTCGCAAAAAAATGTGATGGGAACCTGCTCCATTCTCACTACACTAAGGTCAGAAAAGAATTTCTTGACCCAGACAACTTCTTTTGTCGCTTCACCGGCAGCGACATATTCAGCTTCCATGGTGGAGTCCGCAATACAAGATTGCTTAACACTCCTCCAACTTATGGCTCCACCTCCCAAGGTGAATACACATCCTGAAGTGGATTTTCTGAAATCTAGATCTGATTGAAAGTCTGAATCTGTATCGCCAATGGAAATCAGATCCTCACACTGGCAAACAAGCATATAATCTCTCGTTCTCCGTAGATACTTGAGAATATGCTTTACAGCTTGCCAGTATTTTGGTCCTAGATTTGATTGATATCGGCTGACCATGCCAACTGAATAACAGATATCTGGTCTAGTACAAAGCATGGCATACATGAGACTTCCTACTGCTGAGGCATAAGGAACTTGTCTCATCATATTTTCTTCCTCTTGAGTCTTAGGCCTTTGGTCATCAGTCAAAGGAACTCCATGTCTGAAAGGAAGTAATCCTTTCTTGGAGTTTTGCATGCTAAACTATTCTAGAACCTTATCTATATATGCAGCTTGTGATAAGTCTAACATCTTATTCTTACGATCTCGCCAAAGCTTGACCCCTAGAATAAAGTTAGCGTCACCCAAGTCCTTCATGTCAAATTGACTTGACAACCAAACCTTTACTGATGACATTACCCCTACATCATTTTCAATGAGTAGAATGTCATCAACATAAAGCACTAGGAACATTACTACTTTGTCTTGATGTCTTTTGTACACACGTGGTTCATCAAGATTTTGTTCAAAACCAAATGATTTGATTGCTTGATCAAATCTGATGTTCCATGACCTAGATGCTTGCTTAAGTCCATAAATGGACATTTTCAACTTGCATACCATATGCTCTTGGTTCTTTGCTATGAAACCTTCCAGTTGCATCATATAGATTTCTTCTTCAAGATTGCCATTGAGAAATGTAGTCTTGACATCCATTTGCCAAATCTCATAATCATAATGAGCAGCAATGGATAAGAGAATTTTGATAGATTTAAGCATTGCTACTAATGAAAAGGTTTCCTCATAATCAATACCTTTTTTTTTAGTATACCCTTTCGCCACTAGCTTTACTTTAAAGGTTTCTGCCTTTCCATCTATCCCTTTCTTCCTTTTGTAAACCCATTTGCAACCTATAGGTTTAATGCCATTAGGCGCCTTTACAAGATCCCAAACTTGATTGGAATACATTGAATCTAATTCAGATTTCATAACTTTGACCCAATGATGTGCATCTATATCATTCATTGCCTGTTCATAAGTGTAGGGATCTGATTCAGCCTCTTCTGAGATAGCTTCATAAGTTTCTCCTAAACCTATAAATCTTATAGGAGGCCAAACAATTCTTCCACTACGACGAGGCACCTGTGTACTAGTCATCTCACTAGTTTCATCCATTGGTTGTTCATTTATAGGTTCATTCATTTCAGCCAAAACAACTTTATTTCTAGGATTAAAATTATTCACATAATCATCCTCCAAAAATTTGGCATGTGTGCTAACAAACACTTTGTTATCTTTATGATTATAGAATAAATAACCCTTTGTTTCCTTTGAATACCCTAAAAACATGCATACTTCGGTTTTAGCTTCCAACTTATCAGACTTCCTTTTCAACACATGTGCTGGACATCCCCAAAAGTGGAGATATTTCATACTAGGCTTACGCCCACTCCACAACTCCTTAGGTGTGTTGGGAATAGATTTTGATGGAACTAAATTCAAAATGTGCATTGCAATTTTTAGTGCATATCCCCAAAAAGAAACTGGTAAAGTTGAGTAACTCATCGTGGACCTAACCATTTCCAAAAGAGTTCTATTCCTTCTTTCTACTACACTATTTTGTTGGGGAGTTCCAGGTGCAGTCAATTGGGATACAATCCCATTTTTAATTAAGTAATCCTTGAAATCCCTAAGAAGGTATTCGCCACCATGATCAGATCGAATGGCCTTTATGCGTTTACCCAATTGATTCTCAACTTCAACCTTAAACTCTTTGAACTTTTCAAAAGCTTCGGACTTCCGTCTCATCAGGTACACATAACCATATCTTGAGTAATCATCGATAAAAGTGATGAAATACTCATAACCTCCTTTAACTTGGATTGACATAGGACCACATACATCCGTATGAACTAATTCAAGCAACTCTTGGGCTCTTCTACCTTTTGCATTAAAAGGTCGTTTGGTCATTTTGCCTTCCAAACAAGATTCACAAACTGGAAATTCATCAAAGTCCAATGGCTCTAAGAGACCATCTTTGATAAGTTTTTGAATCCTGTTTGAATTAATATGACCTAAACGCAAGTGCCAAAGATATGCATTATTAGTAGAAGGAAGCTTTCTCTTTAATGATTTTACATGAGAGTTATTATCTAATTCAGAATTATATAATTCATACTTATCAGGAGTTAAAATATAAAGACCATCCACAATATTGCCAGAACAGATAAATACTTTACCCTTCTTTATTACAACATTTTCTTTAAGGATAACACAATATCCATGTTTACCTAAATAAGTTGCAAAAATTAAATTCCTACGAACATTAGGTACATACAGACAGTCTTTCAATATTAAAACCCTAGACTCAAAACATAAATTTAAAACACCAACAACTACAACCGGAATCCTACTCCCATCAGCCAAAGTAAGAAACAATTCCCCTTTATTAAGCTTTCTGGTCTCCTGGAACCTCTGCAAAGAATTGCAAATATGATTAGTACAACCTGAATCCACACACTGGGAATCCGTGGGATTTTGCACTAAACATATTTCAAGAAGGAATGAACTTTTCATACCCTTATTACTGGCAACTCTGAATTTTGGACAATTCCTCTTCCAATGTCCTTTCTCACCACAATGAAAACATTTTCCTTTGATCTTATTTCCTTTGTCGGCAACCGTTAAGGCAATTTGTTTACCATCTTGCTTGGTGAAGTCTTTCTTCTTCTTTTTCTTATCCTTGCCTTTTGACTTAGGTTGAGAAGTAGAAGCTTCAGCCATATTGGCATCAACACTAGAAGTACCAAGAATGCCTTCTGCCGCTACCAACTCATTCATTAATTCAGACAATTAATAAATCTTTTTGTTCATATTGTAATTGAGTCTGAATTCCTTGAATGATTCCGGTAGTGACTGGAGTATCATATCCACTTGGGATCCTCCATCAATATCGGCACCTAAAACTTCTAGTGTATTCAAATTAGAGATCATTGTAAGACAATGCTCCCTCACTGAACTACCATCAGTCATTTTGGTATTGTAAATTTGCCTCATGGTTTCTTTCCTTGCAAAACTACCTTGCTCACCAAACATCTCCTTCAGACTTAGCATAATGTCCAAAGCTAGTTCTACATCCTGCATTTGATGCTGTAGAATAGTTGAGATAGATGCTAGGATGTAGCACTTGGCCATCTCATTAGATTTCTGCCAACGATCATATCGTTGTTTTTCCTCAGGAGGAGCATCTAATGAAGGAAAGCTAGGACATGGTTTAGTAAGCACATATTTGTGCTCTTCAGCAGTAAGAACAATGTCCAAATTTCTTTTCCAGTCAACATAGTTGGATCCAATCAGTTTGTTTTGATTAAGAATAGTAACAAGTGGGCTAAATGATGCCATGTTCAAATCTAAAATAATAAACATGAATATAATAAGTAAACTGGACATTATCAATTTAGCATATGAGCATATAATATGGAACCTTAATAAAACCATAAAATAATATATGCAACGACAACCCAATCCATGTCTATAATTCCTTGGTAGCAAGTTTATTATAAACACATTAATTGATTGAGGACTATTCTCATTATTAGTGCTATCATGATAACTCTTATCAAACACTAATAATGTGCCGTATCACCTTTGGCCTCTAAGTAATAATGACATAGCTCCTTTGGGAGGTTAACATTACACTTAGTATATTGTACACCATTATCTAGAATCATGTGTAGCCACATTTCATCTCCCTTATAGTGTTTAAACTTGTAGTACCATGGAACAAAATGCCGTCCTTTGGGATTGAAGGCATATACGCCAAGACGAGGTGCTTGTCCACACTACTTTAAACTAGTAAGTTCAATCTTGTAGTACTATGAAGTAAACACTCTCCTTTGGGATCGCGAGGCATATATGCCAAGACGAGGTGCTTGTCCACACTACTTTAAATGGGTAAGTTCAATCTTGTAGTACTATGAAGTAAACACCCTCCTTTGGGATCGCGAGGCGTATACGCCAAGACGAGGTGCTTACCCACACTACTATGAACCGATAATGGAGGCCGTGAGATCCAACCCTTGTATCTCTCTCCCACTAGATGTTTTAAATTAAAGGTTTTTTAATTATAAAACATGCATAATCTAATTACACATAGCCTTGCATTTTATACAATTGAAAACAGTTAGAAAAAATTCAAAAATCCCTTCAGTGGCATTTTCACGAGAATCTCGTGACTAAGCGCTTCCCGCGGAAATGAGTTAAGGCAAAAAAGTGAAAACACAAAAATCTAGACAGAAACTTTCGCGAGTAAAGCTTACCATCGAAAAGTTTTGTGAAAACACAAAATTTAGACAGAAAATTTTGCTACTGTCTCGTGACTATTTCGCTAGTAAAACTTACCCGCGAAAGTTTTTGTGCTTCAGAGGCATTTTTCGCGAGTAACTTCGCGAGAAACTAACTCGCGAAAAACCCATGTTTTCAGTTTTTACAGGGAAGACCTGAACAGTTTTCAACAGTTTTCATGAATAAACAACCACCATATGAACATGATAGATAGAATTTGATGTCAAAACTGAATTCCATTGATGCTATAGCCTTAAAGTTCAATTTAGCATACTTAAATTCAAATTTAAACAACATCATAACATCAATATTAGTTTTCATCAAATCATAGTTTCAACAGCCGTGCAGAAAATTAAATACCAATATAATCTTCTAACATCATGAAACTATTATCTCTAATTCCAAAACTCACAAAACATGTAATACATATTCGAAATTGAAGACCGCTCTGATACCATTTGATGGAAATATGAATGTACGTAGCGGAAAATTAACGGATCTACTTCATTTGCAATTGATAACATACACTATGTAAGTTTCAGAATATAGAATCAAGAGAGTGTACCTGGGTGCAGTGAAATTCAAAACCAAAGATCAGAAGTACTTGAGAACACTTTTAATCTTCACTCCAATTCCACTTGTGCCCAAGATGTGTGGTCTCTCAATCAGTTTATATGAATTTGTTCAAGGGAGAATGAAAGAGTGTCTGACACTCACATACATACCATTTCATGTTTTTATAAAAATTCTGTATGTTTCTCTCCTTATAACTGATTATCTAATTAGGCTAGCCTTTTGGGCCTTTCCAATTGGGCTTTAGTATGTGGCTTGGAGTGGGACCAAAAGGGAACAAATAAGACACTAGCTCTAATGGGCCTTGGGCCTTTCTGTCAACTCTTGACAAGTCCAAAGTTACCATTAATTATATTTAATACCACTATATAAATATAATTGCACTCTAGGCCATATTAATAAATTATATTCGAAGACTTTATTATACATGCAACCCCTTCATAAAATATTTGTAGTAATACAAAGTCATAAATGAAGACTGCCACTTTGTAGATCACTACATCTTAATCCTTGAGTACCCGGTTTAATCCTTTTAAGTTATTCATCATATATTTATGAAATCAAATTTCATAAATATATATACTTTAGTAATTTCTTACCAAAATGGTTAGGCCTAACACTCTAAATAACCGAACCCATTAAACTTATCTCAAGGGAATATTTTATATCTCCGTTAAGAGACTATGAATTCCATCTTGAGAATATATGTTCCATCAACACTAAATGTGGCTGCCCAACATACTGAGGTTTTGACTGTTACTTTAGATCTGACTCCTGATATATCAAAGCAACCTAGATTTCATGATCAGGTCCATTATTCTCTCAGGATTAGGAGTTCATTTAAATAGAAGTCGTGAGATATATTATTCATTTGACAGTCGTTAGGAGAATAATAAGTCTCACAACGGTCCACCTGCAGCATACGGAACTTTGGTGGAAGGGGGAACAAAGTGACGGATGCAGTGAATGGTGAATTTCGATGGACCAACTCATCGAGGTCACTAGACACCCGTCCTCTGAGGGCGTTCATCATGAAGTCCATCCGTTCCTTCATCATTTGCATCTTCGCGACCATGTGTGGTGGAGCCGTATCTATGGCAGATGGACGGCTCGTGTCCTGTCACTCTTGTCTGCTCGAGGCATTGCTACCCTTCGGCTCTTCTTGGTCTCTTCTTTCAGCGCTTGTTCCTTCTTGGTCCTCCTTCTGAGTGTTAGGCCCAGCGTTCTTTTGGCACAGTTGCTCTTCTAGGTCATTGTTTTGCTTGGTAAGGTGTTCTACAGCCGCGGCGAGAGTCTGAACCTGTCTTTCGAGGGCAGTGGTACGTGGTTCATCTCCTTAATTATTGTTGGTGCTCGCCATCAAGCGAGTAAGCACCATGCAACTCTTTGTCTGGGAAGTGGTAGTATGGCTTACAAACGACGTTTTCCCACAGATGGCGCTAACTGATGATGCCAAAAATCGTCAGTAAGTCACACAGTCCTCACGTGCTCGAGACAACACCTACGTAACACAGAAAAAGAAGACCTTAAGAGAGTACCGGTGTGGTACCGGCCAAATACCCTCCGAAGGTCAAGTTAGAAAACTTTCACAACTCTAGAGTGCCAGAGCTGGGAGAAATTATGCGTACCTTGGTGTATGAGGGTTTTGGGATTTTTATAGTAGCATAGGCTTGACATTCGTTCCATAGCATAGAGGGCTTTTCCTTGTAGGGAAGATCTTCATCAATACGCGTATCTTGCGAGATTCTTTCCTTGTAGGAATCTCCTTGATTAGGGTTAACCGTGGGACATAAAATGTTTCCTTATATACTCATGCGTGAAGGCCAAGCAAAGCCATGTCAGACCCGTTAAAGGTTTACTAACCCCTTCAGCTTCCTTCCGTCAACTTCTTATCTCGTCTATGCATTCTGGTCATCTTATTTAGGTGTCGTTGATCTCAAAGCGCAGCCGTCGGCTTTGAGGTGGAACCATTGTTTAGGCCCTTATCACCTTCTTTATAACATTTTGGGTCATTCTTTACTATATGTCTTTTCCTGCTGCCCCCTACTCCATAACCCCGTCAGCTCTAGCTAACGGGTTATGGAGTTCGATTTGTAGCCTTTTTATTATTTTTTATTTATTCAGGAAAAAAGAAAGGGGTATTTATTGATGGTTCCTTGAGCAGCCATTATTAAATGCTGGTACACGTGGCACAAGCTAGTTGGCCTCGTTTCTGAACAAGAGCGTCGCTTTGTCTCCCATGCATTTTTTGTCCTATATATATCCCACCTCCTCCCCTCATTTCTCCTATTTCATCATTGCTGATCTTAAGAGAGAGAGCTCGTCATTTCGTCAACTTCGCTTCCGTCAACTTGCTGATCTCGTCGCCTTTGCTGCCATCATCTTGCTGATCCCGTAACTTTTCAAGGAACCGTATACTAATCCCATAAGTCCTTTCCTCTTTTCATTCTATCTTTTATTTCCGTTTTTCTAGTTAGTCGTTACTTCTTTAGAGAGACCGTCAACTTAGGTTCTTAGAATACCTCCGTCGTTTGTAGGTGAATAGATGTCTCGAGAAGCGGCGAGTGAACAATCGTTAGTCCGTGAGGGAGCAGGCTACGACGAAGTCTTCCAGTTAGGTCATAAGCTCGAGGAGGGCTTTTCCTAGTCATCAAAAAGGGAAACGTTCGCCCATTCTCCTGACGACGAAGTGGAAAGTTATGATGGAGGGGAAGGTGAGGAAGAAGAGAGAGACAAGGGTGAGGACGAGGGTGATGAGGGAGAAGATGAGGGAGAGGATGACGGGGACGAGGGTGAAGTTAACGAGGGAACCTCTGAAGGAGGAAGTTTAGGAAGCCCCGGGGATGGCCACACTCGTCCATTTATTCTCCCCAAAATGTGGACTGTCAATGACTTTAAGCCGAAGATGACGGCCAACATCTTTAAGAATTTAAGGGACCGTTATCAAATTCCTGACCATATCCCAATCCGTCAATCTGGGAAGTTTGAGAAGTGCTACTCGAGGAAGACCGCGGACGTCGGTATGTACGATGCAATGTTCGCGGCAGGATTGAGATTGCCACTGACGGCATTGCACCGTCAGTTGGCCGATTTTCTTGGATTATCCGTCAGCCAGGTTGCTCCCAATGCTTGGAAGATTTTCATTGGAGCTGAGATCCTATGGGGTCGTTTTAGTGGTGGGAACTGTCAGCTTTCACTAGATGAGTTCTTTTGGTGCTATAGACCCCAACACATCGTCTCGTCCCAAGGGATATACCACTTTGCTGCACGAAAGAAAGAGCTTAGACTTGTGTTGGATATGCCTGATTCCAATAGGAATTGGAAGGGTAGATATTTCTTTGTTCAAGGGATGGATTGGGTATGCCGTCTAGAAGAGTGGGTTACAATGCCTCATGGCTTCGAAAATACTTGGGGTATTGTCAAAGATTCAGGTTTAATGTCGTCATTTTTTTTTTCTTTTACTTCTTTCTCTATCTATTTGTTAAGTATTTAACGTCATCGTTCCTCTTTTTCAGCCAGTGTTCGTCCGCGCATAACTGACGAGCAGGAGGCTTTTATACGTTAGGTTCTTGAGATTCCATTCGAGGAACGGAAGTGCAGGGACCTGATCACTCTTGATACTCTGCACGCCTATTGTGGTAGTCCAGAGCTGATGCCTGTAGCACGTAGGCTGAATAGTTACTTTCATCGGCGTAAGTTCTTCCTTCATTACTTATTTCTTTCCATCGTTTCCTTGTCGTCTGTTTTTAACTCCCATCCTTTGTCCTTTACAGAAATGGAGGCAACCAGAATGAGGGCATCGGTGAGGGTGTCAACTACAATGCGTAAGAAGGAGGAGAAGAAGGAGAAGGGGAAGGAAGGAGTGTCCTCGTTAGCCCCTAAGGTCGTCGAGAAGGGGGCACCTAAAAGGAAAACTGACGAGAAGGACAACTGTCCTTTTAAGAAAGCATTAGTCACCCCAGGGAGAAGCAGCCTAAGAAGCCGTCACCTCTCGAGCCGAGCCATGGAGCTGGCAAAGGCTTAATGACGGCGTCGAGCCCCGTCACCCAAGGAACCCGTCATCTTCTTACGCACAAAGGATATGCGTCGAGATGGTTGAATCAATCATCAAGGGGACGGACTTGGATCCTAGTGCCGAGTAGGAGACAAAGGACCTGGGAGCGTCAGGTCTTTTTAACCTCTCTAGGGTATGTTCTTCTCTTAGAAAATTTTACTTTAATGTTTATTCGTCAACTGACGGTTTGTAATTCATTTTCAGGCACTGGTGCACATGAAGGCGCTCCAAAATAGGTGCATCGCTAAGGAGGGGGTAATCAGCCGTCTTAGGAAGTGTAATGAAACCTTGACCAACGAACAGGATCAATACAAGGACGCCCTCCGTACTCTCAACAAAGAGGTGACGAAGTTGAACGAGAAGTTGAAGGAAGAGACCCATCAGCGGGAAAAGGAGCAAGAGGCTAAGGCGACCTTGGAGAAGGAGCTGATGGCTCTTTGCGGGCAGGTAGAGACGGTCAGGGTTGACGCCGTAACAATATTCAAGGCTTCATAGCGTTTCATTGACGCCTGTGCCGTCTACTATGGTGACGGGTTTGAGGATTGCTTAAAGTAGGTCAAGTCCATTGATAGGCCAAGAAATGTATTGACCCCTTGTGATTAATTAATTAATTAATTAGCCAAGTTTACTAATTAATCAAATTAACATGCAAAGCGCGTGGTAGCACAAACAAATCACCAATTAAACTAAGTGCAGCAGAAATTAAATTGACATGGTCATTTGTTTACAAATGGGGAAAACCAACAAGGCAAAAACCCCACCGGGTGATTTTAAAATCACTACTCCCGAGAATCCACTATTATCAAAACAAGCGGTTACAAGTAAAGGAATTCCAGTACCTTATACCAACCTACAGTTGAACTCTTACCCAAATACCTAATTAGACTTGTTCTGTAGTGACAATCTCTCCTTACAATGCATGGCTCCCAATACGTGACTAACCAATTGCGCGAATCCCAGTACGCGACTTCAATCACCAACTAGAGAAGGTTGCTGGCTACAAAGTTCTTCAGTTCATCCATACGATAAAGATCAAGAAGATGCTTGGTCACAAAACCCTACGATGCACAAACACAACAACTTCTTCACAAGAACGATGAACTAGGGCAAATTCTGTCTCTGGTCACAATTTGCTTGAACAAACTTTACTCAACACTTGTTCAACTTGTGTCCACTTTGACGGCCCTTAAAATAATCATTTTACATGTCTAGTGTTGTGAGAAAAGAAAGCCCAAACACATAATCACAGGTTAGAGTCAAAACAGAACTGAAACTCTGTTTTTCATAAACCTCGACAGATAGCCATCTGTCAAGCAGCTGTCAAGCCACGGGGCTGGTACAGCTCTTCAGGCTCGATAGATACTAGCTGTCGAGCTAGCTGCCGAGCTTTAATGAACTTGCACTTTTTAGCTTGAATCTTGGATAGACTTACATGGCTTCAACACTTGATCTTGAAACAAAATTTCTTGAAGTATTAAACACATCCTAAATCTACCCAAATACAAGTAAAGTGTGTTTTGTCAAAGGATTAGCCAATTACATAAAATAGTGACATATGTTCCTAACAAGTGAATCTCATATGTCCTAACAATCTCCCCATTTGGCAATCTATGATAAAACCACATCAAACAAATGAACATATGAGAGAAGTCATAAATCACTTAACTCATATTCACTTGTTGAATACAATAAAATCTATCCTAACACAAACTCTTGAAGAACTTTGCAAGAAGAGAGTTTATGGCAAGAAGACTTTGACAACTTGTATTTCTGAAACACTTTAAACAAAACTCATCAAGGCATCTTTGTGTGAAACAGAAATAATAGATTGCATACAAGTAATAAGAAGCATGTGCATAAAGAGAGAAAAGAAACAACACATGTAAGGGTAGGTGAAAGAAACATACATCAACATATAAAGAAAATAAGTACAAATGTATATCAATAATAGTCACAAGACCCATGTACAAGAATAAATGTATCTAAAGTAGAGAAAAGAAAAAGATACATATAATCCTCACTACATCCCTCAGATGTCAACACTCCCCCTAACAAAATGGTCCTATACTAACTCTCCCCCTAAGAATGAATACTCTCATATCTAAAACTAATCCCCCTTTTTGGCACGAGTGGCAAAGGGTAAGAGTGTCAAGTAGACATCTCATCTGTACCGGAAGAGTTAGCATCTCCATCATCATCATCCTTGGAAGTATCATTATCATCACCATCACCATCATCATCATCAACCTCAGCCTCAGAAGCCGATGGAGGAGGTGGAGGAGAAGCCTTAGGAGCAAAGCCACCCATGACCGCCTGCCATCATGCTATACGGCCGACACGAACGTTCACTTGATACAACTCAGTAGAGAGTGTATCAAGGCGAGCATCCATGCGCTGAAGCTGCGTCATGATGTCTCTGAGAGTCACATCGTCCGTAGAAGAGGAGGGAGCTGATGTGGATGGAGCAGATCGAGAAAAATGAGAAACGGATCACGCTAAACCTTTATATAGAAGGTCAGTAAATCTCAACAGATAGAGGTGTCGAGAGGTGTCGAGACAAGTGTCAAGCAAAAAGGCGTCGACAGATACAACTGTCGAGAAGGTGTCGAGGAACAATTCAACAGACACGATTAAAGAAGCTTAATCGATCCACCTAGCTGTCGAGAGGTGTCGAGATTGCGATAAGAAATAGCTTAAGAGCTCGACAGATAAGCTAGGTGTCAAGGAGGTGTCGAGATTGCTTAAAAACAGTTTTTCAAGAAGGGAAAAACACAGATATGGATGCAATCAAGCATGCAACTCAACCAATGATCCAATCAACATTTTAGACTCTCAAAATCATCTCTCAACAACAATTTTAAGCACATGGATCCCAAAAACATACACACACACTAAACAAGTCTAACCAATTTTATATTTCAAAAACAAGTTAAGACAGTTTAGTGAGCATACATTAACACATGTAAACCTTATGATGGCCAAATCACATTGTACCTGCACATGTATCAAGAGTAGCAATGAATATTGCATGTTGTGTGTGAAAAACATTGCAAGATTGCATAAGTGTATATATGTTATGACGATTTGAGATATGAGAAAATCACTTTAACTCACACACAATCATAACTGTTTGATGGAGACTATCACCTTCGAGATACATCCTATAACTCTCACATCTCCTAGAATACACGCTTGCAATCATATTTAAAAGCATTTTGATCTTTTTGTTTTTTATTTTTCTTTGCATATTTTTCATTTTAAACAAATCATGCATGGGCATATAAGAGAGAGAAAAGAAATACCCAATGATGTTAAGCATTTGACATTCCAATTTTGCTATGCCGAAGCACACAAATGTCATTAACATTGCACTTTTGCTATTCCGAAGCATATAGGTGTCGTTTCATGATTTGCGGGCAACAGTGGTGAGATGGTTATTTATACCTTTCTCTTAGGATTTTCTAGTCCTTCCCGTCAAAAAGAGTGATACGAGTGTTAAGTACAAAAGATAACTTAATCTTACTCATCACAAACACAAGCCACAAAGCTCACTTGCTTAGTTGTGCATAGAGATGCTCATCTAAGCTACAATAGATACAAAGTTTTAGAAAATTTTGTTTTAATGGCCATCCAAAGTACACAAGTACCAATGTACACAAAACACACTATTTTTGTATTTTCTGATTTTTCAATTTTTTTTTTATATGAAAAAACAAAATAAACAAAACTAAAAATAAACAAATACATGTTAAACAAAGAAAAGCATAAAACTAGACTGACTTAAAATAAAAGCAAAACACACAAGTTATGCAAAAACAAAAACACGAAGAGAGAGAAGAAAGTGATAGAATCACTTGGAGCCCTTTTCCTTCCACACCTTGGAAGAACCTTTCCTTTGATTAAACCTTTGAAACGACAGTGAGGGGGAAGAATTGAAACCGTTCAAGTTCGAAAGGAACATGAGGGCTTTGAGAAGATCTCCAAGGGGAGCAAGAGAGGATTAAAGCTGATTTTGGCTTCCAGATGCTATCATGCCACTGCTCTGTTGAGTGGCTAACCACTTATAGCAATTTGGTCGAGTATGACCGGCAACTCCAAAATGATGACAGAGATGCTACTTCTTCTGTTTAGGCTTTTGAGAGTTAGCCTTCTTAGCCCTAGGGTTTTTAGCTTCCTTCTTATCTTGCTTAGGGGGTGCTCTTAAGATAGATTTACTCTTGTCTAAGTTCTCACTAGCTAATTCATTTTTAACAATATTGTTCTCAATTTCTGTTGGAAAAATACATGTTTGTAACGAATACAAAACATATGCAGTGGAAAATTAACGGATCTACTTCACTCACAATTGATAACATGTACTATGTAAGTTTCAGAATTTAAGAACAAGAGAGCGTGCCTTGGTGCGGTGAAATTCAAAACCGAAGATCAAAAGTTCTTAGGAAGACTTTTAATCTTCACTCCAATTCCACTTGATGCCCAAGATGTGTGGTCTCTCAATCAGTTTCCAAGGAGAGAATAAAGAGTGTCCAACACTCACATACAAACCATTTCATTCCTTATGAGAACTCTCTTATGAAAGACCTTCATCTTAACCTTATGAAAAGGACACATGAAATTCTGTATATTTCTCTCCTTATATACAACTGATTATCTAATTGGGTTAGCTTTTTAGGCCATTCCAATTGGGCTCGAGTATGTGGCTTGGAGTGGGACCAAAAGGGACCAATAAGACACTAGCTCCAATAGGCCTTGGGCTTTTCTGTCAACTCTTGACAAGTCCAAAGTTACCATTAACTATATTTAATACCACTATATAAATATAGTTGCACTCTAGGCCTTATCTATAAATTATATCCCAAAACTTTATTGTACATGCAACCCCTTCATTAAAATATTCGTAGTAATACAAAGTCATGAAATAGACTGCCACTTTGAAGATTACTACATCTTAATCCTTAAGTACCCGGTTTAATCCTTTATGTTATTCAATATATATTTATGAAATCCAATTTCATAAATATATATACTTTAGTAACTCCTTACTAAAGTGGTTGGGCCCAACACTCTGAATAACCAAACCCATTAAACTTATCTCAAGGGAATATTTTATATCTCCGTTAAGAGACTATGAATTCCATCTTGAGAATATATGTTTCATCAACACTAAATGCGGCTGCCCAACATACTGAGGTTTTGACCGTGACTTATAGATCTCACTCCTGATATATTAAAGCAACCTACACTTCATGATCAGGTCCATTATTCTCTCAGGATTTAGAGTTCATGTAAATAGAAGTCGTGAGATTTATTATTCATTTGACAGTCGTTAGGAGAATAATAAATCTCACAGCAGTCCAGTTCAATATGTCTTAACTCTTAAAACATATCAACATACCAACTAGAAGTCTCTACTTCCATGATCAAGACAAATCATCGTAGTTGATATATTATAGTTTTCGTAGATGAAATGCCAAATTTCATTACTAACTACGAACTAAAATTCTGAGTTTACAAAGAACTTGTGATTTATATCTTCTGTGACTAAATCACATAAATCATATACTATACATCTCATGGACTAAGATAATATCCCATTAGTTCATTTATAGATAGTCTCATATAATTAAACTATTTAATTATTTATGATATGCTAATAAATTGGATTTTAGGGCATAAACCCCAACAATCTCCCACTTGCCCTCAAAGACAATTTATCATATATTCAACACTTATCTCTCTTTAGAGTAATTCATAGTCACTCTAAGCCAAGGTTTGGAAACAAGTTACAACCAAATTTATTGCATATATTATATTTTCTACTATTACATCTGACATACTCATATCTCTCTAATGAGATAATACTTACGCTTAATGTGTATCTTCACCACCTAGAATGAACACATATCTTGAAGTCCAACTTCATGAATCACAATCAAACTACAAGTCAGTATTTGTATATCCAGTAACTATCAAAACCTCACTTTCGTGGACAAGCATATAATCCCTCATTGTCCTAAGATATATGAGTATATGCTTTACTCCCACTAAATTAAGTGATCTTTGATTCAATTGATATTTGCTTACTATGCCCACCGCAAAATAGATATTTAGCCTAGTTTATAGCATAGCATAAAGACTTCCTATTGATATGATATTAGGAACCATCTTAATATGCTCTTCCTTTTATATGTATAAGGACCATAATGCTTTATAAAGGAACTTCATACTTAAAAGGAAAGAAATCCTTTCTTGAAGTATTATATGCTATACTTGGCTAGAATCTAATCTATTTAAGCAGTTTAAGACAGACCCAACATCCTAATTTCTGAATTTTATCAAAGTTTAATTCTTAGGATGTGACTAGTCTTTCCCAAGTACTTTATATCAAACTGGACTAGACAACAAAAACTCTATTAATGACAAAAACAATAAATCATTCTAAATGATTAGAATGTCATCAACATACATTAAGAGATTTATTATTCTATATAGCTTTACACACCTAAGGCCTTTGAATATTTGATCAAAATCAAACAATTTGATTTCTTGATCAAAGATGATATTTTATGATACATATGCTTGCTTTAGTCCATAAATGGAATTTAAGCAACTTGCATACTAAACAGTACTGATTCTTTGCTATATATAAGTCTAGTTACATCATATAGATGTCTTCCTCAAGATTGCTACTAAAAGAAGCTTTCTTGATTTCCATTGTCATATTTCATCCAAATGAAATATAATGGATTAGAGAATCTAGATAGAGTCAAACTTGACTATTGGTGAAAAAATCTTTTTATAGTCGAACAATTTCTTTCTGAATAAATTTTTTGCCACTAGTCTTGACTTTGAAAGTTTGCACCTTCAAATCTATCAATCTCATTTTCGTGTAGACCTATTTGAGAACAATAGGCTTAATGCTATTAGGCGCCTCTACAAGTTTTAGACTTTAAATAGAATCTAATTCTATTCACATAACCTTGATCCAATAATTCATATTCATATCATCTATTACCTCTACGTAGGATCGAGAATCAAATTCATATCCTTGTGGAATGACTTCAAAAATTTATCCCAAAAGTATGAATTTACAATCCTCCCACTACGATATTGTACCGGTGTTCTAGCTATATATATATATATATATATATATAGAATAATACATTGTGGTGTATCTAATATAACCATCTCATTTCTAAATGTATTTTATAGTTGTCTTTTAACAAATTCTGACATTTTTCTTCTAGAACAATTCTACGTTTTGCTTTAAGATTATTCATATAGTCATGATCAAGAAACTTTGTATTTGTACTTTACAAACACCTTGTCTTCTTTATGACTTCCAAAACAATCTTTTGCAATTCCTTTTGAATACCCATCATAAACACACATTTTTCTACCTTTTGATTTCAATTTGTCAGACTTCCTTTCTAGCACAAGTGTTGGACATCTCCAAAAGTGGAAGTATCATATACTAGGTTTTCACCCAATCCACAATTTGACAAATGTCCTAGGAACAAACTTTTGAAATCAACTTTAGAAAATGTATAATAGTAATTAGAGTATATCTCCAAAAGAAACAAGCAAATGGAAATACTTATCATGTACTTTACTATTTCTAAAAGAGTCTTATTCCTCTTTTATGTATGCTATGACTTAAAGGAGTCATTAATACTATATTCCTTTACAATAAAGGAGTTCTAGATCATATTATCCTCTAAATAAAATTCATAGATTGGGAATATGACAAAATAATGGTTATAAAAGCCCATCTTTCATCAATCTTAAATATTATTTAGATTAATAATGTCTAGACAAAAGTGCCAAAACATACAATACCAAAGGATGAAAACTTTCTCTTTAAAAGTAAAACATGTAAATTTCCATCTACAAAACAATCATGGACAAAGCTTAGTTTAACCAAACCAGAAACACTTTCCTTTGGTCATATTTTTAAGTCTAATTTCCTCTTGGCAACTACTAGGGAAATTATCTTGTCCAACTGTTTGGTATTATAATTCCTCTTCTTATCACCTTTATTTTTCGGTTTAGACTAAGAATTTGAATTAAATCATATTGATCCTACCCATAGCTTTTAGGATGTTTTCCGTTGCGTAAAACTCATTCACCAATTCAGATAATATAAAAAAAAAAAAAATTATTTTCAAAAACAATCTGAATTGATCAAATGATTCTAACAAGGACTTATGGATCATATCCATATGAGATTAACAATTAATCTCTACATCCAAGAATTCCAATTCATTTTAAAATAAAAATACTTTCATAAAATGACATAGAATTGGAACTCCTTAAGCTTTTCTTGGCACTCAATATGATTTATATCGAATATCGTCTAGTAGCATGACATTTTATACCAAAACATCTCATTTAGACTTAATATAAAGTCTAAGTCTAGTACTAACTCTTGCATCTCATGCTGTAGCACAATTGAGATAGAAGCCAATGTAACATTTTAGCATTTCAATGGAGACTATGATCATATCATAAGCTATCTTCCATCAATGCATCATGCATAGGAAATTATGACAATGCTGAATCAAAACATAAATATGTACTTCAACTCATTTAAGCACCATGTCCAAAATTATTTCTTAGTTAATGTGATTCAATTAAAATAGTAGCTAGAGGACAAAATTTATGACAACTTTATTTTGAGACTATGAACTTAAATACCAGGACATTATCATTTTGCATCTATAACCATATAATATGGAACCCGAAAACCATACTATACTAGGTGCAACGACAACCCAATCCATGTCTATAATTCCTTGGTAGCAAGTTTATTATAAACACATTAATTGATTGAGAACTATACTCATTATTAGTGCTATCATGATAACTCTTATCATACACTAATAATATGCCGTATTAACTTTAGGCTCTAAGTAATAATGACATAGCTCCTTTGGGAGGTTAACATTACACTTAGTCTAGTGTACACCATTATCTAGAATCATGTGTAGCCACATTTCATCTCCCTTTACAGTGTTTAAACTTGTAGTACCATGAAACAAAACACCCTCCTTTGGGATCGCAAGGCATATACGCCAAGACGAGGTGCTTGTTCACACTACTTTAAACGGGTAAGTTCAATCTTGTAGTACTATGAAGTAAATACCCTCCTTTGGGATCGCGAGGCATATACGCCAAGACGAGGTGCTTACCCACACTACTATGAACTAATAATGGAGGCCGTGAGATCCAACCCTTGTATCTCTCTCCCACTAGAAATTTTAAAACAAGTGGATTGTTTTGAAATCATTGTGATCTAATCACAATTTTAACCCTACACATCAAATGTGTTTAATTGTTTAAATTCAATGTGATGTAACTAAGTCACGTCACTATAGCGTAACGAACATTCGCGCAATCACAAAGAAGTTTAATCTAGTAATTCGTGAAGTAAATACCCTCCGCATGGAATGCAAGACTCGAAGTCAAGATAAGGTATCTATTCACATTACAATAAACTTAACAAAAGGGTTATTTCAATACTCCCACTCATTATTTGGGTTTTTCTTAAATAATTGTTATCACATCACAACTAATAACCTTGCACTTGTTAAAGACTCTAATCCTATTAGAATCGCTAACTAAAATGGAAGTCCTAAACTATTTAGGATTCCTTAAACACTAATGGATCAAAAATTAGTTATATAGAACTCTATCCTTAACTTATTTGATAAAGTATTCTAATCTCATTAGAAACTATATAACTTTAATTAGAATTTTAATCTCATTAAAAACCTCTAATTAAAATAAATTAAGGACTTTTAATCATAAAAAAATTTAGGACTAAGAGTTCTATTTAACTATCACCTTTGATCTCATTAGGTCTTTTAGTTTGAACCATGTGTAATCACATCACACATTGCCTTACACCTTATACATTTGAAAACATTTAGAAAATATTCAAAATTCCCTTCAAATGCATTTTTGTGAGAATCTAGCGACTAAGCTCTTCCCGCAAAAAAGGCATAAGGAAAAATAGTGAAAACACAAAATTTAGACAGAAACTTTCTTTATGTGAAAACACTTAGAAAAATTATGATTTTCCTTCTTTCGATTGATCGAATGTGCCCCTCAATCGATCGAAAAAATTAAAAAATTCGAACTTGACCACCTGACTTCTTCGATTGATACTCGATTGCCTCTCGATCAATCGAAAAACAAATTCGATCGATCGAATAGCAATCGAAAATAAATTTATTTAAAAAGTCTGATCACTGTTTCACTCGATCGATCGAAAGTGATTTTCGATCGATCGAAACTCGTGAAACTCGAATTTCCAGAAATTTTCTAAGGCAGTTTTCTACGATGTTTCTTGAACAAACAACTAACATACGAACATGATAGTCAGAGAATGATATCAAAACTGAAATTCATTAATGCTATAGCCTTAAAGATCAATTTAACATACTTAAATTCAAATTTAAACAACATCATAACATCAATATCAGTTTTTATCAAATCATAGTTTCAATAACCATGCAGAAAATTAAATGCATAATCTTCAAACAATATAAAACTATAATCTCTAATTCCACAACTCATAAAACATGTTATACAATTCGAAATTGAAGATCGCTCTGATACCATTTGTTGGAAAAATACATGTTTGTAACGCATACAAAACATATGCAGCGAAAAATTAACGGATCTACTTCATTCGCAATTGATAACATGTACTATGTAAGTTTCAGAATTTAAGAACAAGAGAGCATGCCTTGGTGCGGTGAAATTCAAAACCGAAGATCAGAAGGTCTTGGGAAGACTTTTAATCTTCACTCCAATTCCACTTGATGCCCAAGATGTGTGGCCTCTCAATCAGTTTCCAATGAGAGAATAAAGAGTGTCCAACACTCACATACAAACCATTTCATTCCTTATAAGAACTCTCTTATGAAAGACCTTCATCTTAACCTTATGAAAAGCACACATGAAATTCTGTATGTTTCTCTCCTTATATACAACTGCTTATCTAATTGGGTTAGCCTTTTAGGCCATTCCAATTGGGCTCTAGTATGTGACTTGGAGTGGGACCAATAAGACACTAGCTCCAATGGGCCTTGGGCTTTTCTGTCAACTCTTGGCAAGTCCAAAGTTACCATTAACTATATTTAATACCACTATATAAATATAGTTGTACTCTAGGCCTTATCTATAAATTATATCCCAAGACTTTATTGTACATGCAATCCCTTCATTAAAATATTCATAGTAATACAAAGTCATGAAATAGACTGCCACTTTGAAGATTACTACATCTTAATCCTTGAGTACCCAGTTTAATCCTTTATGTTATTCAATATATATTTATGAAATCCAATTTCATAAATATATATACTTTAGTAACTCCTTACTAAAGTAGTTGGGCCCAACACTCTGAACAACCAAACCCATTAAACTTATCTCAAGGGAATATTTTATATCTCCGTTAAGAGACTATGAATTCTATCTTGAGAATATATGTTTCATCAACACTAAATGCGACTGCCCAATATACTGAGGTTTTGACTGTGACTTATAGATCTCACTCCTGATATATCAAAGCAATCTACACTTTATGATCAGGTCAATTATTTTCTCAGGATTTAGAGTTCATGTAAATAGAAGTCGTGAGATTTATTATTCATTTGACAGTCGTTAAGAGAATAATAAATCTCACAGCAGTTCAGTTCAATATGTCTTAACTCTTAGAACATATCAACATACCAACTAGAAGTCTCTACTTCCATGATCAAGACAAATCATCGTAGTTAATTTATTATAGTCTTCGCAGATGAAATGCCCAATTTCATTACTGACTCCGAACTAAAATTCTGAGTTTACAAAGAACTTGTGATTTATATCTTCTGTGACTAAATCACATAAATCACATACTATGCATCTCATGGACTAAGATAATATCCCATTAGTTCATTTATAGATAGTCTCATATAATTAAACTATTTAATTATTTATGACATGCCAATAAATTGGATTTTAAGGCATAAACCCCAATAGTTTCAACATTATTAGCAGGAGGAACAAAAACAGTAGTACTAGTAGAAGTAATACTAGGAGAAGAGAAATCATACCCTAAACCTGTTTGATCAGAAGCAGATTTTTGAAAACTAAGCATCTCATCAAGCTTTGCACTTGAAGTCCTCTCCAATTGAGCTCTGACTTGGAACAGCTTCGCTTCAAGCTTCTTGGTCTTCTCAGCCAAGAAATTATTCTCAAACCTCAGTGCTCCAATAGTCTGATTGGATTCATCAAACTTTGTGGAAAGCTCTTCACGCTCAAGCTCCACATCACTGAGCTTCTTGGTGGTCAACCTATACAACTTCTCATGCTTTTCTGAGACCTTGTACAACTTTGCATAGGCTGTGTGAATGTCATCTTGTTCATCCATCTTCTCAAACTTGGACTCCATCAATTCATCTTCTTCATCCACATCTTCAACAATCCCTTCAGCAGGATTGACAGTGCAGTGAAGGCATTCAAGATTCCATCATCCTCATTGTCGGAATCATCTTCAGGCTCGGTGTCGCTCAATATAGCAGCAAGTGCCTTGCTTTTCCCAATAGTCTTGAGATATGTGGAGCACTCTTGTTTCATATGACCGAAGCCTTGACACCCAAAGCACTTTGGTTCTGAAGGAATAGTGTACTGACCACCATCCCTAGCATTCTTCTTCCCCTTGTCTTGGCTCTTGAATTTAGAAGAACTGGATTGCCTACGGTCCTTGTCGAAGCCTTTCCCATTGGCATTCTTCATGAACTTCTTGAATTACCTAGTGATGTAGGACTTCATCTTAGAATCTTCATCGTCTGAAGACTCATCTGTGTCACTGCTCTTGGCCTTTAAGGACATGCTCTTGCTCTTGGCCGACTTACCAATCCTCGTTAACCCTAGCTCGTAAGTCTGCAGATTATCAACCAGCTCTGTCAAAGGAATCTTATCAATGTCCTTTGATTCCTTGATCGCGGTGATCTTCGCATGGAATCTCTCAGGTAGAGATCTGAGCACCTTTCTCACAATCTTGGGTTTAGGAATGGTTTCCCCAAGATTGAAAGCTGAGTTCACTATGTCCTTGAACTTGGCATAGAACTCATCGAACGACTTATCCTCCTCCATCTTAATCTCTTCGAAGCTTGTAGTGAGCCTCTGAATCTTTGAATCCTTGACAGCCTTAGTTCCTTCATAGGTTGTTTGGAGGATGGTCCATGCTTCCTTTGCAGTTTTAATGGAGGATATCTTCTTGAATTCCTCATTAGTGACTACACTAAACAAAGCATTCAATGCCCTGCTGTTGAAGTTTGCCGCCTTGATCTTGGCTTCATCCCAATCGGCCGGCGCTTCCTTTGGCTTGGTCCAGCCAATCTCTATAGCTTGCCACACATTCTCATCTAGAGACTGCAAGAAAGCTCTCATGCGTACTTTCCAGTATGCATAGTTAGTACCATCAAATAAATGAGGTATAATTATTGATTGTCCTCTATCCATGACAATAGGGGTCAATGAATCAACACAGCAAAGATTATCCCTAATCAGAGTGTGCCTGCTCTGATACCACTTGATAGGCCAAGAAACGTATTGAACCCTTGTGATTAATTAATTGATTAATTAGCCAAGTTTATTAATTAATCAAATTAACATGCAAAGCGCGTGGTAGCACAAACAAATCACCAATTAAACTAAGTACAGCGGAAATTAAATTGATACGGTGATTTGTTTACGAATGAGAAAAACCAACACGGTAAAAACCCCATCGGGTGATTTTAAGGTCACCACTCCCGAGAATCCACTATTATCAAATCAAGTGGTTACAAGTAAAAGAATCCCAGTACGTTATACCAACCTACAGTTGAACTCTTACCCCAATACCCAATTGGACTTGTTCTGTAGTGACAATCTCTCCTTGCAATGCACGGCTCCCAGTACGTGACTAACCAATTGCGCGGATCCCAATACGCGACTTCAATTACCAACTAGAGAAAGTTGTTGGCTTCAAATTTCTTCAGTTCATCCAGACGATGAAGATCAAGAAGATGCTTGGTCACAAAACCCTACGATGCACAAACACAGCAACTTCTTCACAAGAACGATGAACTAGGGCAAATTCTGTATCCGGTCACAATTTTCTTGAACAAACTTTACTCAACACTTGTGTCCACTTTGACGGCCCTTAAAATAATCATTTTACATGTCTAGGGTTGTGAGAAAAGAAAGCCCAAACACATAATCATGGATTAGAGTCAAAACAGAACTGAAACTCTATTTTTCATAAACCTCGACAGATACTCTGTCGAGCAGTTGTCGAGCCACGGGGCTGGTACAGCTCTTCAAGCTCGATAGATACTAGCTGTCGAGCTAGCTGTCGAGCTTTAATGAACTTGCACTTTTCAGCTTGAATCTTGGACAGACTTGCATGACTTCAACACTTGATCTTGAAACAAAGTTTCTTGAAGTATTAAACACATCTTAGATCTACCCAAATACAAGTAAAGTGTGTTTTGTCAAAGGATTAGCCAATTCCATAAAATAGTGGCATATGTTCCTAACAAGTGAATCATATATATCCTAACATCCATCCACCCACACTTGGATCTATCCAAGGTCACCATGGATGACCCTCTACTGTCAACTCCTGCTGGCGACACCATTTTTAAGGAGACCGATGACTCCACCCAGTCAGAGTGGGATCCAAAAAATGATGGTGTTGTTCTTGCTCAACCTGCTATGGAGAAGCCCATCACTCCTTTGATCCCGTCCACTGAAGCTCCTCAAGATGCTGAAAACCCTTCTACTCAAGACGCCTAGGATCCTCCTTCCATAGACGACGAGAACCCTCTAGTTCAGGACGTCTAGGACCCCTTAGTTTAGCTTTTTTATTTTTAAGGATAATTTGTTATGTATTTTGTCCAATTTCCAGACAATATTAAGTGCCCTTTAGTTTTTTGGGCCTTGTTTGCAAAGATTTTACTTTATTTATGGTATATTTTTATTACTTTATATCCGTCACTTTTAGCATGTGGTGTTGATCTTTATTTGTTGATATGCGTATGTCCATCCATTCTTATGCCTATATGTTAGTATGTACTTGTCCCTTAAAGGACTTGGTAAATAACTAGGATGAACCCGTCTGCTTTGGTGGACTCGTCCTCCTTTAGGCGTGACAATGAACTAGTTCTATTTGAGGACCTAATAATAAATTTGTCCACTTGTGGACTTAATAATAAACTCGTCTACTTGTGGACTTGATCATTTTAAGGCATCCTCATGGGATGAACTCGTCCACTTGTGGACTCAATAATGAACTCGTCCACTTGTGGACTTAAATAATTTCAAAGCATCCTCATGGGATGAACTCTTTCACTTGTGGACTCAATAATGAACTCGTCCACTTATGGACTTAAGTAATTTCAAAGCATCCTTATGGGATGAATCCATCCACTTGTGGACTTTAATAATTTTAAGGCATTCCAATGGGATGGACCCGTCCACTTATGGACTTAATAATTTTAAAGCATCCCAATGGGATGAACTCGTCCACTTGTGGACTTTGTAATAAACCGTCCACATGTAGACTTAATAATTTTAAGACATCCCAATGGGATGAACTCGTCCACTTGTGAACTTAATAATGAACCCATCCACTTGTGGACTTGGTTACAAAAGTAGTTTTGTAGAGACAAATATATACATAGGTCATATCTGAATAACTCCTCTTATTATGATAAATGCATGCATAAGTAAAAAATTGTTTTTAAAAAGGATAAAAACCTGCCCTTTGTGCTTAGAAAGTACTGTAAATAAAAATTAACTAGAAGAAATAAACTGGAAATGAGGAGTGTCGCTCTTCATGCTGTCATCTACTAGTAGTATTTCCTGAGATGCTCAGTGTTCCATGGATGGTGCAACTTCTGTCCGTCTAGCGTCTCCAGGTGGTTGGTGTCTTTCCTCTGCCATAAAGTAATTCTGTAGGGTCCCTCCCAGTTAAAACCGAGCTTTCCCTGGTAGGGATCTCTAGTGGCACTTGTTACCTTCCTCAAGACAAGGTCTCCGACGTTGAAGTCTCTGTGCCTAATTCTGGAGTTGTAGTGCTTGGCCATGAGGTCCTGGTATCGTGCTAGTCTTTGTTCAGCTACCGCTTTGACTTCGTCCACTAGGTCAAGCTGTAGATGCTTGGCCTCACCGTTCCTTCTTTCATTATAATTGTCCACCTTGTAGCCTGTGAGTCCGACCTCAGCTGGGATAACTGCCTCGCTTCCGTATGCTAGTCTAAACGGCGTCTCTCCTGTAGGTGTTTTGGCTGTTGTCCTATATGCCCATAGTACGCTTGGCAACTCTTCTGGCCATATACCCTTTGCCCCCTCGAGCCAAGTCTTGATGATTTTAAACAAGGATCAATTCGTGACCTCAAGTTGTCCGTTGGCTTAAGGGTGGGCAGGGGAAGAGTAGTGGTTTTTGATTCCCAATTGTGAGCAAAAGTCCCTAAAAGAGTCGTTGACGAACTGCTTCCCATTATCTGAGACCAAGATTCTAGGGATCCCATATCTGCAGACGATGTTCCTCCAGACAAAGCTTCCCACGTTCTTCTTTATGATGGTGGCTAGGGCTTCAGCTTCTACCCATTTGGTGAAGTAGTCTATGTTGACTATTAGGAACTTTAGCTGTCTCATTGCTATTGGGAATTGGCTCATGATGTACAATCCCCATTAAGCGAAAGGCCATGGAGCCGTCATTGGGGTGAGCTCTTCTGCTGGCTATCTGATGATGTTGCTGAACTTTTGACATTTGTCACAGGCTTTGACATATGTCTAGGCATCCTTCTGCATAGTAGGCCAATAATATCCCGCTCGAATCAGTTTGTGTACTAACGACCGCGATCCTGAGTGGTTCCCGCAGATCCCTTCATGGACTTCTCTCATGACATAGTCCCCTTCTTTGGGGCTTATGCACCTTAGGAACGGGCAAGAGAAGCCTTTCTTGTACAAGATGTCCTTTATCAGAACGAATAGTGCTGCTTGGACCTTCAGCTTCCTTGCGGCCTCCTTACTGTCGGGTAGTGTGCCGTTTTTCAAGTAGGAGACTAAAGGTGTGGTCCAGTTGCTTTCGGAACCTATCTCCTGCTCATCGATGGGATCTATTAATGGTGAAAACTGAATAAAGGAAAGTACCTTGCCGGGGATGATCATGTGTTCTGCAGACGCGGCCTTGGCAAGACGGTCAACTTGCTCGTTCTCTCCTCTTGGGATTTGAACAATCTTGGCCTGTAGGCCATCCACCCTTTTCTTTACTTGCTCTAGGTACTTCTTCATCCTCTCACCCTTACATTCGTAATCATCGTTCACTTGGTTTGTGACGACCTGGGAGTCGCAATGAATAACCACACACGTGGCCCCTGTTGCTTTAGCGAGATCTAGTCCTACTACTAAAGTTTCGTACTTCGCTTCATTGTTGGTCATAGGGAAGTCCCTTACAAGTGGCATTAGAACCCATGGTAGTGTAGGGCAAGATGACAAGGTTATCAAGGTCCCTTTTGCTACTAGAGGGGGGACAAGGTGTAAGTACTTGGAGTTCTTTTAAAGTTCACACAAATGATCTTAGAAAAAGACCCAACAATGAAATATTGCTAATGAAGCTAGATAACAGTAGGGTGCGAGATTCCCATGGACTTGGACGTGCAAGGTTGACACATGTTCCCATGGATAGTGTACGAGAAGCCCATGGATGACACGTTGATAAGAAAAGATACTCATAAGGAAATGACCTTATAAACATCATCGCTAATGTCATTCGTATGGATGGTAATGTATCTTATTCCTCTTTTCTCTCAGCTTTATCTGGTATGTCTCCTACCTCTTGGCTTATGGATTCTGCTTGTTGCAATCACATGACACCCCACTCGTCCTTATTTTCTGAACTTAAACCTGCACTACACCCTCTTAATATTCGCACAGCAAATGGTTCCACAATGTCTAGTCATAATATAGGTTCCGTTTCGACCTCCAACCTCTCAGTTCTTGGGGTCTTTAATGTTCCTGACCTTTCTTACAATTTATTCTCTGTGGGACAATTAGCTAAGTTAGGTTATCGCATTATCTTTGATTATTTTGGATGTATTGTGCAGGATCCTAGGACGGGACAGGAGCTTGGGACAGGTCCCAGAGTTGGGCGTATGTTTCCCATGGACAACCTTCGTCTCCCACTTGTTGCTCCTATTTCTGTTGCTGCAGCTGCTGTAGTTTCTTCTATTCCTTCCCTTGCACTTTGGCATGCTCGACTTGTTCACACATCTTCCTCTCGGGTACAACAATTAGTTTCTAGAGGTTTGTTAGGTTCAGTGTCTACAGAAAATTTTGATTGTATCTCATGTCAGTTAGGAAAACAACCAACTTTGCCTTTCAATTCTAGTGAATCAATATCTACTGATATCTTTGACCTTATTCATTCTGATATTTGGGGGTCTTCTCCTGTCTCTAGTATTGGTGGATCTTGATATTTTGTTGTCTTTGTTGATGATTATTCCCGCTATAGCTGGATTTTTCATATGAAACATCGTTCTGAATTATTGCAAGTATATTCTAATTTTGCAAAAATGGTTGAAACTCAATTTTCCAAACGTATCAAAATTTTTCGAAGCTATTTTGCATTCCTATGGCACTATTCATCAACTAACTTGTCCAGGTACCTCTCAGCAAAATGGTAGAGCCAAATGAAAACTCCTTCGTATTCTTGACACTGTTCGTGCTCTCCTTCTCTTTGCCAAAGTTCCTGCTCCTTGTTGGGGAGAAGCTGCTCTTCATGCTGTTCATGCTATTAATTGCATTCCAAGTCCTGTTGTCCACAATCAAACTCCATATGAGCGCCTTTTTGGGTCACCTCCAGACTATCACCACCTTCGCTCCTTTGGTTCTGCTTGTTTCGTTCTTCTTCAGCCACATGAGCATAACAAACTTGAGCCTTGATCAAGGCTTTGTTGTTTTCTTGGCTATGGTGAAACTCAAAAGGGGTATCAGTGTTATGATCCTATCTCTCATCGTCTTCTTGTCTCCCGCAATGTTGTCTTTTGGGAACATCGCTCCTTTGTCAAGCTCTCTCACTTCCGTGCCTCCCTATCTTCCTCCTCTGTTTTATATCTTTTTCCAGATGAGGCACATATTCCTTCTGTAGCTGCTCCTGATCTTCCTATAGTCGCTCCTGATTCTCCTGTAGACTTCTCTGTCCAACCACCAGATATCCTTGATCCCTTTCCTAGTTCACCCTTTAATGAACAAGTGGAAGATGAACAGGTCAAAAACAAGCTACCCAACCCTGAGCTTGGGTCCCCTGCTCCTGCTCCGCCTGAAGATCATGCACAAGACATTCCACATCGTCACTCAACTCGGGTAAGATCCATTCCTGCACATTTACTTGACTATCATTGTTACACTGCCCTTGTTACACTGCACGAGCCTCACACCTATCGTGAGGCTTCCACTGACCCTTTATGGCAGATTGCAATGAAAGAGGAATTTGATGCATTATCTAAAAACCATACTTGGGACTTGGTGACTCTCCCCCCTGGGAAATCTGTGGTTGGTTATAAGTGGATCTACAAGATTAAGACTCACTCTGATGAGTCTATTGAGCGCTACAAAGCTCGTCTTGTTGCAAAAGGTTTTACACAGGAGTATGAGATTGATTATGAAGAGACTTTTGCTCCGATTACTCGTATCTCATCTATTCGTGCCCTCTTAGCTGTTGCTGCTGCTAGTAAATGGGACATTTTTCAGATGGATGTCAAAAATGCATATCTTAATGGGGATTTAAGTCAAGAAGTTTATATGCAACCTCCTCCTAGTCTCTCTGTTGAATCAAACAAGGTTTGTCACCGTCGACGTGCACTTTATGGCCTTAAACAAGCTCCACGAGCTTGGTTTGCCAAATTCAGCTCTACCATCTCTCGCTTGGGTTACATGGCCAGTCATTATGATTCTGCCTTATTTCTTCGTCACACTGACAAAGGCGCTATTTTACTTCTCTTGTATGTGGATGATATGATAATAACTGGTGATGACCTTAGTGGCATTCAAGAACTCAAGGATTTTCTCAGTCAGCAGTTTGAAATGAAAGATCTTGGACATCTCAGCTACTTCAAATAACTCTCTCTCACAAATACAAAACCAAATAACCAAATACGAATCAAAGAACCAAAGGTTCACAAATACCAAATACGAATACCAAATACCAATTGCGCACAAACCAAAGAGAGAACCATACAAAGCAAATCCAAAAGTTGTAACGCACCAAGAGAGAGCAAACTCTTGAAAAACTTTGCAAGAAGAGAGTTTATGGTAAGAAGACTTTGACAACCTATATTTCTAAAACACTTTTAAATAAAACTCATCAAGGCATCTTTGTGTGAAACAGAAATAATAGATTACATACAAGTAATAAGAAGCATGTGTATACAGATAGAAAAGAAACAACACATGTAAAGATAGGTGAAAGAAAAACATACATCCACATATAGAGAAGAATAAGTACAATATATGTCAATAATGGTCACAATACCTAAGGTACAAGAACAATGTACCTATAAAAGAAAGAAGAGAAAAGATACATGTAATCCTTACTACATCCCTCAATATGCACTCTCCCATTAACAAAAATCTCCTATGCTAACCCTCCCCCTAAGTATGACTACTCTCATAACCAAAACTACTCCCCCTTTTTGTCACGAGTGACAAAGGGTAAGAGTGTCAAGTAGACATCTCGTCATCGTTGGGTGAGCTAGCATCGCCATCATCGTCATCATCAAAATCAGCATCATCATCATCATTAGCATCACTCTCATCTGTAGGGGCCTCAGGAGTGGAAGGCATGGTATAACCACCCATCTCAGCCTGGCGTCGAGCAATGCGTCTAACACGAGTGTTCACCTGACACAACTCATCACTGAGAGTGTCGAGGCTAGCATCCATGCGCTGAAGCTGCGCCATGATGTCCTCTAGAGTCACTCCACTCATAGAAGAGGGAGGAATGGATGTGGATGGAGCAGAAGGAGTGGGAGGAGCTACTGTATCGAACCGCCTCGATCGAAACTGCGCCTCACTCTGTTTAATGATAGCGTAGTCAATGGCACACATAACGGGAAAGTGGTCTGAAGAGGGAAAAGGAACAGAAAAATGGCATAAAATCCGCGTGATAGCCGAAGGGAAAATGAGTTTATCACAGGTAGCTGTATCCCTATACACATCTATGATGGAAAGAATAAAATGTGAAGGAAAATCTATAGTGAGGTGCTCTAACAAAGAAAGAAAAAATCGAGCATGACGCTCTGTGATAGAGTTATAGTGAGAGAGTGGGTGCAAAACAAAGGTCATCACCATGTTCATGAATCTAGGACCTTTAGCAAAGGCCTTACATGGTGTAAATTGACGATCACCCCAATCAGCGGGACGCTCACAAAAAGCAGAGATCATCTCGTCTTTGGACACAGTCCTCAGACGCTCACAACCGAGGTAGTCAAGATGCTCTACCCTCGGGACACAAAGCACATCAGATACCAACTTCGGTGTGACAACAATGCGCATACCTCGAACGCGAGTATGAAAAAGAGGTACTGAAGAATCAATTCCATGCATGTTGGAGTAAAACTCCTGAATCAGCATGGAAGGACATGTGATCGGGACGTCACACAGTGACTCCCAACCCCGACTGTGAATGACATCGGGTAGGTCAGTGTCGGCGAAGTCCGCCAAAATGACTCGGCGTTCCAAATGAACACCTCGTCAAGAAAAGTTCTCAGAGAAGTCCTTTCGGGCATCCTCATCACGGAACCGAATATAAGAAGGAGTAGGATCAGAAGATGAAGTGGATGTCCTAGAACGCAAAGGGTTCTGGGATGGAGCAGACTTACGTTTTGGTGCCATTGACACACTAACGTAAACTAGAGAGTGAAGGGGAAGAAAGAGACACTCAGAAAAGCTCCAAACAGTTCAAATATATAGAAATATACTGAATGTAAGGTACGTATGCATGAAAATGCATGAGCATGTGACATGAAACAGTAATATTATCATGGGCTCAGCCCAATCCAAACCTACCAGCACAAAAACAGTTCAACATGTATAACACACAACTAAATGCATGAAAAGACAGTTATAATGCACATGAAATGTAATGTATGAAGATTTTAAGATTAAATCTTCAAAACCCATCCCAAAAATTGCACAAAAACCTCTTTGATTTTGGAAAACCCCAAATTTTGCAAAAATCCCAAAAACTTAGGTTTTAAAGAATGAAATGCATGAAAAAGAGGGATTAGAGACTTACCAAGTGAAGAAAAACTTGATTAAGCTTGAAAAATGCTTGAGGAAGAGGTTCAAGGGAGAGAGAAGAGTTTTTGGGAGATGAACAGTCACGGACAGATTGAGAGAGATCGAGAAAATGAAGTCTGAATCGCACAGAACCTATATATAGAGGTTCAGTAATTCTCGACAGATAGAGGTGTTGAGAGGTATCGAGATAGGTGTTGAGAAAACAGAACGTCGACAGATGCAGCTGTCGAGAGGTGTCGAGGAAGAATTCATCAAACACGATCAAAGAAGCTCGATCGATCCACCAGCTGTCGATAAGCTATCGAGGGTCCAGGAACTTTCTCATTCGATCCATCAGCTGTCGAGACAGCTATCAAGATTGTGATAAGAAACTGCTTAAGATCTCGACAGATAGGCCAGGTTTCGAGGAGGTGTCGAGGTTGCATAAAAACGGTTTTTTCAAGAAGGGGAAAACACAAATATGAATGCAATCAAGAATGCAACTCAACCAATGATCCAAACACCATATAAACCTCTCAAAAACATCTCTTAATAGCAATTTTAAGCACATGGATCCCAAAAACACACACACACACTAAACAGATCTAACCAATTTTATATTTCAAAAATAAGTCAAGACAGTTTAGTGAGCATACATTAACACATGTAAAACCTTGTGATGGCCAAATCACATTGTACCTGCACATGTATCAAGAGTAGCAAAGAATATTTACGTGTTATGTATGAAAAACATCGCAAGATTGCTTAAATGTATACATGTTATGATGATTTGAGATATGAGAAAATCACTTTAACTCACATACAATCATAACTGTTTGATGGGGACTATCACCTTCGAGGTACATCCTATAACTCCCACATCCCCTAGAATACACGCTTGCAATCATATATAAAGCATTTTGATCTTTTTGCTTTTTATTTTTCTTTGCATATTTTCTTTTTAAGCAAATCATGCATGGGAATATAAGAGACAGAAAAGAAATACCCAATTATGTTAAGCATTTGACATTCCAATTTTGCTATGCCGAAGCACACAAAGGTCATTTATGATTGGCGGGCAACAGTGGTGAGATGGTTATTTATGCCTTTCTCTTAGGATTTTCTAGTCCTTCCCGTCAAAAGGAGTGATACGAGTATTAAGTACAAGAGACTACTTAATCTTACTCATCATAAACACGAGCCACAAAGCTCACTTGCTTAGTTGTGCATAGAGATGCTCATCTAAGCTACAAGAGATTCAAAGTTTAGAAAACTTTGTTTCAATGGCCATCCAAGGTACACAAGTACCAATGTACACAAACACACACTGTTTTTGTATTATTTTGATTTTTCAAAATTTTTTTATTTTTATTAAAAACAAAATAAAACAAAACTAAAAACATACAAACAAAAACATGTTAAATAAAGCAAAGCATAAAACTAGATGCAAATGCATGAGGAAGAAAGAGGAGAGAAAGAGATCAATCCATGGAGATAACACCAATGTTTTGACGAAGGAATTCAAAACGTTTGCTGTCAAGAGGTTTGGTGAACAAATCAGCCTTTTGATCATCGGTGTGAATAAACTCAAGAGTGAGAGTACCATCTTCGACAAGCTCCCTAATGAAGTGATGTTGAATCTCTATGTGTTTGGTTCGAGAATATTGAACCGGATTCTTAGAGATATTTATGGCACTAGTATTGTCACAATAGATGGTGAGATGCTCTTGACAAATACCATAATCATGGAGGAGTTTTTGCATCCATAGGAGTTGGGTGCAACAGTTACCGGCAGCGATGTACTCAGCTTCTGTAGTGGATAATGAGATGGAGTTCTGCTTTTTGCTTATCCAAGAGACAAGATTGTTACCCACATAGAAACAACCCCCTGATGTACTCTTTCTATCATCAGCATTCCCAGCCCAATCAGCATCAAAATACCCAGCTAAGACATCATTTGTGTCCTTGCTGTACCACACACCGAACTCAGCAGTGGTTTTGACATACTTTATAATTATTTTTAAAGCAGTCATATGAGATTCTTTGGGATTAGCCTGATATCTAGTACACACTACAACACTGTAACTAATGTTAGGTCTATTGGTAGTAAGGTAAAGAAGACTACCTATCATGCTTCTATATAGAGATGAATCAACACTTTTGCCTAACAAGTCCACAGTGAGTTTAACATTTGGGCTCATAGGGTTTCTAACAGAACTAACAGATTCCAAATCAAACTTTTTCACAAGATTCTTAGCATATTTAGATTGAGATAGGAATATACCTGAATCTTGTTGACGAATCTGCAATCCAAGAAAGTGAGTCAGCTCTCCAATCATGCTCATTTCGAACTCGACTTGCATGAGTTTTGAGAAGCCATGAGCAAGTTCATCCTTAGTCGACCCAAAGATGATATCATCAACATAGACTTGAGCAACTATCAACTCGTCATCTTCCTTTCTGATAAAGAGAGTCTGATCAGCTTTTCCTCTTGTGAACCCATGTGACACCAAGTATTGTGTGAGTCGATCATACCAAGCTTTAGGGGCTTGCTTTAAGTCATAAAGTGCCTTCTTGAGATACAACACATGGTCTGGAAAGTGTGGATTAATGAATCCTTTTGGTTGAGCCACATAGACATCTTCTTTAAGTAGCCCATTCAAGAAAGCAGTCTTTACATCCATTTGATAAAGTTTGAACTTTAAATGACATGCTAAGGCAAGGAGAATTCTGATGGACTCCATACGGGCAACTGGGGCAAATGTTTCGTCATAGTCTACTCCTTCCATTTGTGAGTATCCTTGAGCTACAAGCCGAGCCTTGTTGCAAATCGCATTTCCCTCCTCATCAGTCTTATTTCGGAATATCCACTTTGTGCCGATGATGTGCTCACCCTCCTGTCTAGGTACTAAAGTCCAGACATCATTCCTCTGAAACTGAAGCAGTTCATCATGCATTGCTTCAACCCAACTTTCATCTTGAAGAGCTTCTTCAACTTTCGTGGGTTCAACCTGTGACAAATAACAAGAATAAGATACAAAGTTAGCAACACATTTATCAACTGTACGTTTCCTTAATGTGAGTTCATTCATATTTCCCACAATAACTTCTGGAGGATGATTTAATTTAATCTTGGAGGAAGGTCCTTTCTCTTCATGAGATTCAGAATCTGGTGAAGTGGGAATATCAGCAGAATCTTCCACAACACTGGGAGTACCGGGAGTACTTGGAGATGCAGGTTCTTGTTCAACAATTTCTTGAACTTCCTTAGGCTTAGGAGGAAGAATTTCTGTGGGGAATTCCTCAATACCTTTCTCAGAACTAGAATCTGAAGACTCATCAATAACAACATTCAATGTCTCCATTACCTTCATAGTTCTTTTGTTGTATACCCAATAAGCATTGCTTGTGGAGGAGTAGCCCAGAAATATACCTTCATCGCTCCGAGAGTCAAACTTTTTCACATTCTCTCTATCCTTGAGGATAAAACAAGTGCTTCTAAAGATTCTGAAATACTTCACATTCGGCTTCCTTCTTTTCCATAACTCATATGGAGTCTTCTTGGTACCGGGTCTGAAGTACACCCTATTAACCGTATGACATGCAGTGTTAATGGCTTCTCCCCACAAATTTCTAGCCACATCCTTGTTGTGTAACATGGCTCTGGCCATCTCCTGAATAACCTTGTTCTTCCTTTCTACTACACCATTCTGCTGAGGAGTAATAGGAGCAGAGAATTCTTGAGATATACCTGATCTTGTGTAGAAGGACTCCATATACGAGTTCTCGAATTCTTTACCATGATCACTTTGAATTCGATCAATCTTCAGGCTTTTTTCATTCTGCATTCTTGTGCACAAAGTTTCAATGTGCTCAGGAGCATCAGACTTGGATCGTAGGAGAATGACCCAAGTGTACCTAGTAAAGTCGTCTACCACAACCATGATGTATCTCTTACCACCAAAAGACTCGGTTCTAGTTGGACCTATAAGATTCAAATGTAGAAGCTCCAATGGTCTAGATGTAGCTGATGTCTGAGTGCCTAGATGCTTAGCTTTCGTCTGTTTCCTAAGCTGACATGGTCCACATACTACATTGCTTATTCTACTAAGCTTTGGTATCCCAAGACTGATTCATGCTTAGATACAATAGAAAGATGTTTATAACTAGCATGTCCCATCCGTTGATGCCATAGATCTTCATTTGACAAACGAATGTTATTGCACACAATATCAGTATTAGGAACTAATCCATAACAGTTGTCTAGAGTGCGAACACCACTTATGAGTTTCTTTCCAGACTCATCCATGACAAGAACTTTCCTTTTGAGAATAGCATCATAAAGTCTTGATCACATATCTGACTTATGCTCAACAGGTTCACCCTCAGACCTTCCACATATAGAACATTTGCAATGTTCGGCAGTCCAGGTAGAGAGATGATTCCCTTTCCTTTAATCTGTGACTTGCTCCCATTACCAAAAGTGACATTGCCACCTTTCTTAGACTCGAAAACCTTAAAGAAAGATCGGTCTCCAATCATGTGTCTTGAGCAACCGCTATCAAGGTACCACAAACATGTGTTCATAACTTTAAATGCGGACTTCATCATAAAACACACTTCATGCTTAGATGACAGATCAGTAGGAATGGTGCTTTCTCTCATGTGCCTTTTACGAGCTAAACCTTTAACTTTCACTTTTCTCAGATGAACTCTTTTGCACATTTTCATTCTGAGACAGTCTAGTTTCTTCTTAGGCAAAATAAGATCTTTTATAATGGTCATCACAAGTGAATTCAAATAACTTTTAGACTTGTATTTTATGATACACTCAAACAAGCAGAGATTAGAAAAACAAGATGTATTTGAATTAAAAGATCTCTTTAAGCCGGTTGCAGCCATGACAACAGGGGTCAATGGATCAAACACAGCAAAGATTAAAACCTAATTAAAGTGTGTCTGCTCTGATACCACTTGATAGGCCAAAAACGAATTGACCCCTAGTGACGAATTAATTTATTAATTAATCAAATTAATCATGCAAACGCATGGTAGCACAAAAAAATCACCAATTAAACTAAGTATGCAACGGAAAATAAATTAACACAGTGATTTTTTTACGAATGGAGAAAACTTACACGGCAAAAACCCCACCAGGTGATTTTCAGGTCACCACTCCTGAAATTCCACTATTATCACAACAAGCGATTACAAGTAAAGGAATCCTAGTACCTTATACCAACTTACAGTTGAACCCTTACCCCAATACCCAATTGGACTTGTTCTGTAGTGACAATTTCCCCTTTTGATGCACGGTTCCCAAGTATGTGACTAACCAATTACGCGGATCCTAGTACGCGACTTCAATCACCAACTAGAGAAGGTTGTTGGCAGCAAAGTTCTTTAGTTCATCCCAACGATGAAGATCAAGAAGATGCTCAGTCACAAAACCCAACGGTGTACAAACACAGCAACTTCTTCACAAGAATGATGAATTATGGCAAATTCAGTCTCTGGTCACAATTTGCTTGAACAAACTTTGCTCAACACTTGTGCAATTTTTGTCACCTTTGACGGCCCTTAAAATAATCCTTTTATATGTCTAGGGTTGTGAGAAAAAAATACCCAAAGACACATTCACAGATTCCAAGAAAATAGAACAAAAAATCTGTTTTTCTTAAACCTCGACAGACACCCTATCTGTCGAGCTGCTGTCGAACCACGAGGCTGAACAGCTCTTTTAAGCTAGATAGATGGCTAGGTGTCAAGCTAGCTATCGAGCTTTAATGACAAGCACTTTTCAGCTTCAATCTTGGACAGACTTGCATGGCTTTAACACTTGATATTGAAACAAAGTTTCTTGAAGTATTAAACACATCCTAGATCTACCCAAATACAAGTAAAGTGTGTTTTGTCAAAGGATAAGCCAATTACATAAAATAGTGACATATGTTCCTAACAGGTGAATCAAATATGTCCTAACAGTGGACTTAATAGTTTTAAGGCATCCCAATGAGATGAACCCGTCCACTTGTGGACTTAATAATGAACCTGTCCACTTGTGGACTTGGTTACAAAAATAGTTTTGTAGTGACAAATATATACACAGGTCATATCTGAATAACTCCTCTTATTATGATAAATGCATGCATAAGTAAAAAATTGTTTTTAAAAAGGATAAAAACCTGCCCTTTGGGCTTAGAAACTACTGTAGGTAAAAATTAACTAAAAGAAATAAACTGGAAATAAGGAGTGTCGCTCTTCATGCTGTCATCTATTGGTAGTATTTCCTGAGATGCTCGGTGTTCCATGGATGGTGCAACTTCTGTCCATCTAGCGTCTCCAGGTGGTAGGTGTTTTTCCTCTGCCATGAAATGATTCAGTAAGGTCCCTCCTAGTTAGGATCGAGCTTTCCCTAGGAGGGATCTCTAGTGGCACTTGTTACCTTCCTCAAGACAAGGTCTCCAACTCTGAAGTCTCTGCGCCTAATTATGGAGTTGTAGTGCTTGGCCATGAGGTCCTGGTATCGTACTAGTCTTTGTTTAGTTGCCGCCTTGACTTCGTCCACTAGGTCAAGCTGTAGATGCATGGCCTCGTCATTCCTTCTTTCATCATAATTGTCCACCCTGTAGCTTATGATTCCAACCTCAGCTGGGATAACTACCTCGCTTCCGTATGCTAGTCGAAACGACGTCTCTATTGTAGGTGTTCTGGCTGTTGTCCTGTATGCCTATAGTACGCTTGGCAACTCTTCTGGCCATATACCCTTTGCCCCCTCGAGCCGAGTCTTGATGATTTTAAACAAGGATCGGTTTGTGACCTTAACTTGTCTATTGGCTTGAGGGTGGGCAGGGGAAGGATAGTGGTTTTTGATTCCCAATTGTGAGCAAAAGTCCCTGAAAGAGTCATTGTCGAACTGCTTCCCGTTATCTGAGACCAAGATTCTAAGTATCCCTATCTGCAGACAATGTTCCTCTAGACAAAGCTTTACACATTCTTCTCTGTGATGGTGGCCAGGGCTTCAACTTCTACCCATTTGGCGAAGTAGTCTATGCTGACTATTAGAAACTTCAGCTGTCTCATTGCTATTGGGAATGGGCTTATGATGTCCAATACCCATTGAGCGAAAGGTCTTGGGGTCGTCATTGGGGTGAGCTCTTCTGCTGGTTGTTTGATGATGTTGCTGAACTTTTGACATTTGTCGCAGGCTTTGACATATGTCTGGGCATCCTCTGCATAGTAGGCCAGTAGTATTTCGCTCGAATCAGTTTGTGTACTAACGACTACGATCCTGAGTGGTTCCTGCAGATCCTTTCATGGACTTCTCTCATGACATAGTCCCCTTCTTCGGGGCTTAAGCACCTTAGGAATGGGCAGGAGAAGCCTCTTTTGTACAAGATGTCCTTTATCAGAATGAATAGTGCTGCTTGGACCTTTAACTTCCTTGCGGCCTCCTTACTGTCGGGTAGTGTGCCGTTTTTCAAGTAGGAGACTAAAGGCGTGGTCCAGTTGCTTTCGGAACCTATCTCCTACACATCGATGGGATCTATTAATGGTGAAAACTGATTAAAGGAAAGTACCTTACCGGGGATGATACTGTGTTCTACAGACACAGCCTTGGCAAGACGGTCAACTTACTCGTTCTCTCCTCTTGGGATTTGAACAATCTTGGCCTGTAGGTCATCCACCCTTTTCTTTACTTGCTCCAGGTACTTCTTCATCCTCTCACCCTTACATTTGTAATCACCGTTCACTTGGTTTGTGACAACCTGAGAGTCACAATGAATGACCACACTCGTGGCCCCTGTTGCTTAAGCGAGATCTAGTCCTGCTACTAAAGCTTCGTACTCCGCTTCATTGTTGGTCGTAGGGAAGTTGAGACGAACCATGCATTCAATCTCGTCCCCTTCTGGAGAACGAAGTACAATACCCGCTCTGCTTGCCAGTTTGTTGGATGATTCGTCCGTGTGGATACTCCACTGAAGATACTCTTCTGCCCCCTGGCCTTCCATGTTAGTGAACTTCGTAATGAAGTCAGCGACCACCTGTCTCTTAATGGCAGTACGCGGACGGTACTATACGTCAAATTCACTTAACTCTATTGCCCATAATGCCATTCGTCCGACAACTTTAGGATTGCTCAATGCTCGCCTAGGGGCCTGTCAGTCAGGATGACCACCATGTGGGCTTGGAAGTACGGCTTAAGCTTGTGGGCCACTATAACCAAAGTGAAGGTGAGCTTCTCCATTGGTGGGTACCTCTCCTCTACACCATGGAGTGCCCGGCTGGAGTAGTACACGGGCTTCTTCACCTTGTCTTCTTCTTTGACCAAGGTTGCACTAACGACGGTTGGGGATACAGCTAAGTAGAGGAACAGTTCTTCCCCTGGTTTGGAGAGGCTCAGCAATGGTGGGGAAGAGAGGTAGGCTTTCAGATCCTCGAATGCCTGTTGACACTCGGCCATCCACCCAAAAGATTTCTTCAGCATGTGGAAGAAAGGTAGGCACTTATCCGTTACCCTTGACACGAACCTATTCAGCGTGGCTACCTTGCCACTGAGACTCTGTACTTCTTTCACATTCCTTGGTGGTGCCATCCCTATTATGGCCCGGATCTTGTCTAGGTTGACTTCAATACCTCTCTGAGACACCATGAACCCTAGGAACTTCCCAGCCGTCACCCCAAATGCACACTTGCTCGGATTGAGCTTCATATTGTAAGAGCGAAGGGTGTCAAAGGTTTCCCTAAGATCATCCAAATGATCGTCCTCCCTTCGACTTTTTACCAACATGTCGTCAACGTAGACTTGGACATTTCTTCCAATCTGATGTGCGAACTGAAAGTTCAATTAGTGTGTAAAACACTTTGAACGTTTAGACCCCCAAATTACAAATTACCAATTCAAGCTAATTATCAAACAATATATGTGCGGAATATGATAAACAGCTAAAATAGAATTGATAGAACAATCTAAGCCAAATAAAATCACAACCACAGCAGAAATTAAATGACAAAGATTAAGGAAGAGAGATGCAAACACAAAGACAACACAGCGATGTGTTATCGAAGAGGAAACCGAAGTCCTCGGCGTAAAACCTCTCCGCCGCCCTCCAAGCGGTCAATAATCCACATGTGAGTTGGGAATGGTTGATTAAATTCAACCTTACAATCTCTCCCTTTGGCTATTCCGTGACAAAACCCTAAAACAAACTCTAGACTTAACATGTGAGTTGGGAACATTTGAACAAAACTCACTCACACCTAACTCTAGAATCTGTGTAGCTCTTGAACCATAAGAACAAGTAACTCCTGAAAAACAACAACACAATATAATCATTGTATGCAGAAAACTTGTAATGCATATGGAGCAAGCACAATGCGATCAAGCAAAATGGAATTAAGCAATAAACCATGGCTTGACCAAAATGAACAATCACTACAAATAGTGACCACAATGATCATTCACACAAGGAATGAACATCCAGACATGCAAGCTAATAAGCTCAATGAAAAGTATCATTTGCATGTCCAACACTCAACCAATGCAACAACACAAGGTATTTGCATTAAGGATAAAAAATCCAACAAAGGGCACAAGAATGAAAGTACTTAAAGAAAATGCATATCATTTAACAACAAGTACTAGGCTACAAAGCAAGGTTACAACAACATGTACTAAAACCAACCATGAGTTTAAACCAAGAACTTAGCCAAAGTGTTTAACATAGTATGTAGCAAACCCATAATTAAAAAAATATCCAAAACATAACACCAAAACACATAAATAACAAAAAGTAAACACTGCTGAAATAAAGTTTTTGGTATGCTCCCCCTCAAAAAAAGCACTCCCCCTCAAGAGCTACCCTCCAAAATTCTCCCCATTTTTGACCGGAATGGCCAAAGGGTTACTGCTAGGTGGAGAAGCTATCAAATTTTGCTGAAAGTATGTTCATCTGATCTTAGAGAGCTGCCATCTTGTCTGATTGCTCATTCTGGACATCTATGAGCCCATCAATCCTCTCAAGGATGATCTAGAATGCATCTGAAGGAACAGCAGATGAAGATGAAGCTCTGCTTCTCTTGGCACGGCTTCTTGAGCTTGAGGGTTGTCCTTTAGCCTCTGTCTCAGTCTCCATAGGTTCACCTTCTACTTGGTCATCCTTCCCTTCATCTCTCGGAATATGAACTATTATCCTTGTAATGGTTAGATTGTTAATGGCTGAGGGAGTAGACATGAGGCTGAAATCTTGAGGGATTGCCACACCTTTTGCTCTAAAAAGCCTCATAAGTAGGCTGAGGAAAATTAACTTGGCCCTAGAGGTTGTTCTGGTCTCATCAACAATGGTGTAGAAGATATGAGCACCGATGTCTATGTAGGTTTTCTCCTTGAGCACCATAAGGAAGATGGCTCTAGCATTGTTGATTATGGTCAACTTCTTCATTGGGTACAGGTTGAACATCATTATCACAGTTAGGCATCTCATATCAGCTGTAAAGGCATTGGTGTTGAGGCATCTCCCCTCTCTAACTCCACCAATATGAGTTTGAACAGTTTCTAAGGATAGCATCCTATCCTTGTAATGTGTGAAATCATGGTCATCTATATCCTCAAAACCCAGCACCTCATCAATGTCATCTACATCTATGGTGAATTCATGTCCACTTATCCAACAGTTGATCTCATGCTCTTTTAACACAACATTAGCATAAAACTCCCTGATCAGAGGGTCACATACCCTAGGCAGGTCACTCAATAGTTTATCCCAACCTCTGCCCTTAAAACAACTGGGAATGAATGTGTCCCTCAAATCCACCAAGTCAACAAATCGCTCTCGGATGATAGGTGCCTTTAAGTAGTACTGAGTGTATCTCTCAAAATGTTGAGGTGACCTGAACTTTGTATTATCCATCTTCAACCTCTTGTCACCCTTCTTGGTAGTAGTTTTCTTCTTTGCAGGAGCCATCTGCAAAATCATAGCAGCATATCCCACAAAAACAGAGCACAATAGATGGAAACTCAAAAGTTAGTAACAGGTTAGTAGCACTGAAAAAAACAAAGAATAATATCAAACAATCAGTCTATATTTAGTTCAGAATCAACATAACATGAGATAACCCAAAGCAGAAAGACACAGTATAGTTATATCACGAACTCTGTAGCATAACACAGTGACAGTGTGCATAGAAACACAGCATGAACAACCTAGGGTACACAACCAAACACATAAACTAATATACACTAAACAGTCTGAAAGTTCAATTAGTGTATAAAACACCTATGAACGTTTAGACCCCCAATTTACAAATTATCAATTCAAACTTATTATCAAACAATGTATGTGTGGAATATGAAGATAAGCTAAAATAGAATTGATAAAACAATCTAAACCATAATTAATCACAACCACAGCAGTAATTAAAAAGGCAAAGATTAAGGGAAGAGAGATGCAAACAAAGAGACAACACAGCGATGTGTTATCGAAGAGGAAACCGAAGTCCTCAGCGTAAAACCTCTCCGCCGCCCTCCAAACAATCAATAATCCACTAAAGAATGAAGTTGGGATACATGAACAGTAGAAGACCCTCTAAGCCTAATCTACCCAGTGTACCTAAGCTCTCCAAGCTTCTTGCTCTAACGAGGTTACGTCAAACCTTTGTCTTCTTTAGCTTACTGGATTCTACTATAGCCCATAGCATCAACCAATATCAATTGGTCCCTTCCTAACTGCTTCCCAAGCACCAAACAGCCTTCTCACAAACATGGGTATGGTGAGAAAAAGTTTTGGCTAATGTACCTCTCAAGGATGTATCAATGGAGAGGGTGAGAGTAAAGGAATTTAGAGAAATAAAGATGAAGATTGTGGATGAGTCAATGTTGTTTTTCTCTAGGGTTTCTCTCTCAAAATTCTCTCTGGAAGCTCTCTATATTTCGTGGGTATAAGGGTTATTTATACTGGTGTAAGAATGGAATGCGAAGAGTCAGTTTTTTAAAATAGAGCTGGCTGGCGACTTAGCCTTGCGACTTGACTGAGTCGCGAGTTCAAGCCGCGAGCTAACTGAATGGCTAGTCTGGACTTTTTGTCCTATAGTGCTACAACTGGCATGACGGTTAGCTTCTCTACATGCTTCACTCGTGTGCATCTTTTGGCGGCTTGTAAGCCGTGAGCCACCCATGAGATCCAGTCGCGAGTCGCTGCTTCACTATACAGTCTTAAGCATTTCTTCACACTCTCTCACACACTACCCTTACATGATTCCCACCTAAATACAGGGTTTCTAAGTGCTGAATTACAAGTAAAGTGGCACAGAATAAAGCCAACAGAATGGTTGATTAAATTCAACCTTACAATCTCCCCCTTTGGCTATTCCGTGACAAAACCCTAAAACAAACTCTAGACTTAACATGTGAGTTGAGAACAGTTGAACATAACTCACTCACACCTAACTCTAGAATCTGTGTAGTTCTTGAACCATAAGAACAAGTATCTCCTGAAACACAACACAATATGATCATTGTATGCAGAAAACTTGTAATACATATGGAGCAAGCACAATGCGATCAAGCAAAATGGAATATAAGCAATAAACCATGGCTTGACCAAAAATGAACAATCACTATAAATAGTGACCACAATGCTCATTCACACAAGGAATGAACATTCGGACATGCAAACTAATAAGCTCAATCCAAAGTATCATTTGCATGTCCTACATTCAACCAATGCAACAACACAAGGTAATTGCATTAAGGATAAAAAATCCAACAAGGGGCATAAGAGTGAAAGTACTTAAAGAGAATGCATAACATTGATAAACAAGTACTACGCTACAAAGCAAGGGTACAACTACGTGTACTATAAATAAAAAAACTGAATAAAAACTAAGACATATGATAACAATAAGCAAAACATTATAGGCAGCTGCTGCTCTTCAACATCAATACTCCCCCTATCATTATACTCCCCCTATCATCATTATCTCCCCCTTTTTCCATGGAATGGCTAGTCCTCATTTTCCTCTAGCTTCCTTTGAATTTGGTCTAATTGGGTTTGGAGAGAAGTGAACTTCATATCACAACGGATGGTGTGATGGTGCAGGAGATGTAGAGCGGGAACTATAATGTTGTCAAACTTCTCATCATATGAGGATGATGTAGAGCTGGAACCACTATGAGATGCTGAAGTCTCTGTTTTGATTCCCTTCCGACCATGACCTATGCTATCATTGAGTGTACGGATGTTGATTGGACTTGGCTTCGTGTAGGGAGACTCATCATCTGACGGACGAATGCCTTTGAGTTTCAATATCCTTGAAACGAGGTAGCAAAAAGGAATGCAGGACCTTGAGTTTTGCACAAAATATGACAAATATGAGCACAAATGTCAATCTCTTCATCAGTAATCAAATCATAAAGGAACAAAGCTCTCTCGAGATTCATGTATCTAGTGCTGGATAGAGGATACAGATTGTTGAACATGATTATTGTAAGCACCCTTAGTTCTGGAGATAGGGAGGAAACACTGATTGAGGTCCCAGATTGTGAGAATTCCAAGTTTCTTCCAAGAGCGTCCCTAAGTAAATCCTCATCCGGACTCAAATCGTCATATACTGGTGGATCAGTTAATATTGGCCAGTTAATGTGTAGGATTTCTGCCAAATAAGTGGGAGTTACGGAGAAAATCTTTCCTCTAACCCAGCATTTTAGCTTTTTGCCCTCAACAATGGCGTTAGCATAGAACTCTTTCACCAAATTCTCGTATGCCTCATCAAGGTCAGAGAGAAGAAAGTGCCAATCCTTGTTGGCAAACCATTCAGGGATTTTGGTGTCTAAGAGAGACGGCTGGTCAACAGCTCTTTCAACCAGCAAAGAAGCGTCTCTAAAGTAGTTGCATAGGTCTGATAAGCAGCATAAGATCTGAACTTGTGAGGTTCATACACTCCTGTTGGGGATTGGGTCCTCTTTGGCTTTGGGGAAAGATCATCAACATCAATCACTAGCTCTTTCCCTTTGCTGCTCCCTCCTTTCACTGCTGATCTTTTGAACGGAGACATTTTCAAGCTGCATCATGTTACACCAAAGAGCAGCAGAGACCACACAAGACAACAAACTCTATTAGCACAGAGTTAGTCCCAAAACAGGAATATTGTGGAAAAACCTAAAATCACGAGATTAGGTACACAAACATGTCACAGACTGTGTGTGTTCTACAAATGATACATTGTGCAACCAAAGACACTCACAAACAGTGTGAATCTCAAAATCCCTAAAGTTTAAGCACATGTCTATAAGACATAACTCAATGGGTATGAAATGCTTTACATAAGACAGATCAGTAGATATACTCAAGGATGAAAATCAAACATGATAACAAGAGAATCTAGCACCCTAAAAGCAAAATCAACAAAACCTAAACATCCAAACTCAACAAACACGAACCCAACCTATATCTGAATCATCTTATATCCCAAATCTCAATAATAACTCACAAATTCAAGAAAACAAGACTACAATCAAGAAAATATTAGAGAAATTAAGAAAACCCATACCTTTTCTTAAAGATTGAAGTTGAGAAGATGATGAAAATGGTGGTTTTTATGTGAAACACGGTGGGTTTGTGAGAGAGAAGAACGAACAAGACAATGAACAGTAAAAAAATTTGAGGGAAAACTAAAAAGTTTTAAAATAAAACTATCTTTAAAATGTAAAACACGCGTTTTTCGCGACTGAACCAAGTCGCGTGCAAGTCGCCAGGGCAAGCCGCCAAACACCTTAGAGACAAAATTTTGAAAATTTGTCTAAGCGTTTTTCGCGACTGAAAGTTCCACCCGCAAGAAAGTCGCGAAGAGAGCCGCAAAAATTTCTGTGTAACCTTCGCGACTGGAGCTTTCACCCGCGAACAAGTCGCTAGTATGAGTTGCTAAAAACCCAAATTTTGAAAAAATTTCTAAGTATTTTCGCGACTGGGACTTTGACCCGTCAGTGAGTCGCAAAAACCTTCTGAGCAAGCTCGCGACTGAGGCATGCGACTGGCTTGACCTGCGACCAAGTCGCCAAAACAGGACAACCCCGTTTTTGAAATTTTTGATATTTTTACAAAAACAAAGGACTTTCCAAAAACAAATTAAAACACTCAAAAATCTTTTTTGTATTTGATCAACAAAAATTGAGCATGTGAAACTCATTTAATCAAGTACAATCACACAAATGAATAAGGCATTCATTGAGCATAAACATGTGTGATGTGTGTGGGTACCAAAGATGAGATAGTCCTTAGTCTAATGTGAAGCTTCAATGATCAATTCAACCAAGGCATACACAATTAGCACTAGGAAAAGTGACCTATCTCAATTATAGAATTGATCTTCTCCGGCTTCACTTTCTCAGGATTAGTGGTAGCTCCCTTTGATTCTTTGGCTTTCACAAACTTCATTTCCTTGGATTTATTAGCAGCCGAACTACTCTCTCCGGTGTATCCCAATCTGCCTTTGTCGAAAAATGGTTTTTGATGAGCAAGTATTTCATCAAGCTATGAGCAAGCATTTCATTTGAAGATTCCACATGATTAATAGTCATGAATGCAGAGAAGTTTCCCTCTCCATCATAGCTTTCGTCTGAATCTGAATCAGAGGAATCGAAATCACTAAGAGTAGTGGCATACACCTTGCCCTTCGCTTTCAAATAATTGGGACACTCTTTCTTGAAATGTCCATGTCTGTTGCATTCGAAGCACGTGATTCCTTGAGAGGATTGAGAGTCCTTTCCATCTTTCCTCTTGAAATCCTTTTTCTCCTTTCCGAAATTTGGAAATTTTCCCTTCTCAGTAAACTTTCCATTCTTCTTGAATTTCAAGAACTTTCGGAAATTCATCACAAGATATGCCACATCTTTATCGACAACATCCTCATCCAATGAGTCGTGAGCTTCTGTCCTCTCATTGATCGTCTTTAGAGCAAGGGATTTGCTTTTCCTTTGTGATGGCAATGACAGCTCATATGTTTGAATTGAGCCAATTAGTTCTTGAACCTTGATTTCATCAAGATCCTTACTCTCTTTAATTGCTTAACTTTTGCACAAAAGCTCTCCGGCAATAATCGAAGGATTTTCCTCATTATCTTTGAGTCCTCTGTTTTCTCACCCAAGTTGAACTTGCCAATGACCACCTCATTCAGCTTGCTATAGAAAGAGTCAAATGACTCATCCTCACTCATTTTCAGCTCGTCAAACCAAGTGGTCAGCGTCTGCAACTTAGTGTCTTTCACTTTCTTCGTTCCTTCATACGTGGTCTCCAATATCTGCCACGCCTCTTTGGCAATAGAAATGTGAGATATCCTGTGGAACTCATCTGGAGATACACCACAAAAAATTGCGTTAAGTGCTTTGCTATTTGCATTAGACGTCGCAAAGGCTGCCTTGTCCCAAGTGGATATGGCAACCTCCGGCCTAATCCATCCAACATCCACCGTATCCCAAACGGTTTCATCAATTGAACACAAGTAATTAAAAAGGCAAAGATTAAGGGAAGAGAGATGCAAACACAGAGACAACACATCGATGTGTTATCGAAGAGGAAACCGAAGTCCTCGGCATGAAACCTCTCCATCGCCCTCCAAGCGGTCAATAATCCACTAAAGAATGAAGTTGGGATACATGAACAGCAAAAGACCCTCCAAGCCTAATCTACCCAGTGTACCTAAGCCCTCCAAGCTTCTTGCTCCAACGAGGTTACGCCGAACCTTTGTCTTCTTTAGCTTACGGGATTCCGCTATAGCCTATAGCATCAACCAATATCAATTGGTCCCTTCCTAACTACTTCTGAAGCACCAAACAGCCTTCTCACAGATATGGGTATAGTGAGAAAAGGTTTTGGCTAATGTACCTCTCAAGGATGTATCAATGGAGAGGAGAGGGTAAGAGTAGAGGAATTTGGAGAAACAAAAATGAAGATTGTGGATGAGTCAATCTTGTTTTTCTCTAGGGTTTCTCTCTCAAAATTCTCTCTGGAAGCTCTCTATATTTCGTGGGTATAAGGGGTATTTATACTGGTGTGAGAATGGAATGCGAAGAGTTAGTTTTTCAAAACAGAGCTGGTTGGCAACTTGGCCTCGCGACTTGACTGAGTCGCTAGTTCAAGCCGCGAGCTAACTGAATGGCCAGTCTGGACTTTTTGGTCCTGTAGTGCTACAGCTGGCATGACGGTTTAGCTTCTCTGCATGCTTCACTCGTGTGCATCTTCTGGCAACTTGCAAGCCGCGAGCCACCCGTGAGATCCAGTCGCGAGTTCTTGCTTCACTGCATAGTCTTGAGCATTTCTTCACACTCTCTCACACACTACCCTTACATGATTCCCACCTAAATACAGGGTTTCTAAGTGCTGAATTACAAGCAAATTGGCACGGAATAAAGCCAACAGAATGGTTGATTAAATTCAACCTTACAATCTCCCTCTTTGGCTATTCCGTGACAAAGCCCTAAAACAAACTCTAGACTTAACATGTGAGTTGGGAACAGTTGAACATAACTCACTCACACCTAACTCTAGAATCTGTGTAGCTCTTGAACCATAAGAACAAGTATCTCCTGAAACACAACAACATAATATGATCATTGTATATAGAAAACTTGTAATGCATATGGAGCAAGCACAATGCGATCAAACAAAATGGAATATAAGCAATGAACCATGGCTTGACCAAAAATGAACAATCACTATAAATAGTGACCACAATGCTCATTCACACAAGGAATGAACATCCATACATGCAAGCTACTAAACTCAATGCAAAGTATCATTTGCATGTCCTACACTCAACCAATGCAACAACACAAGGTAATTACATTAAGGATAAAAAATCCAACAAGGGGCACAAGAGTGAAAGTACTTAAAGAGAATGCATAACATTGATCAACAAGTACTACGCTACAAAGCAAGGGTACAACTACATGTACTATAAATAAAAAAACTGAATAAAAACTAAGACATATGATAACAATAAGCAAAACATTATAGGCAGCTGCTGCTCTTCAACATCAATACTCCCCCTATCATTATACTCCCCCTATCATCGCTATCTCCCCCTTTTTCCATGGAATGGCTAGTCCTCATTTTCCTCTAGCTTCCTTTGAATTTGGTCCAATTGGGTTTGGAGAGAAGTGAACTTCGTATCACAACGAATGGTGTGATGGTGCAGGAGAGAGGCGAGTCCGGACATCTTATTACTTATGTCATGGACGGATGCCATAATGTTGTCAAACTTCTCATCATATGTGAACTAACGACACACACAAACAGTGTGAATATCAAAATCCCTAAAATTTAAGCATATGTCTATAAGACATATCTCAATGGGTATGAAATGCTCAACACAAGACAGATCAATTGATATACTCAAGGATGAAAATCAAAAATGATAACAAGAGAATCTAGCATCCTAAAAGAAAAATCAACAAAACCCAAACATCCAAACTCAACAAACACGAACCCAACCCATATCCGAATCATCTTATATCCCAAAACTCAATAACAACTCACAAATCCAAGAAAACAAGGTTATAATCACGAAAAACTTTGAGAAATTGAGAAAACCCATACCTTTTCTTGAAGATTGAAGTTGAGAAGATGATGAAACTGATGGTTTTTGTGTGAAACACGGTGAGTTTGGGAGAGAGAAGAACGAACAAGACAATGAACAGTCAAAAAGTTCGAGGGAAAACTGAAAAGTTTTAAAATAAAAATTGTCCTTAAAACGCAAAATACGTGTTTTTCGCGACTGAACCAAGTCACGTGCAAGTCGCCAGGACAAGCCGCCAAACACCTTAGAGTCAAAATTTTGAAAATTTGTCTAAGTGTTTTTCACGACTGGAAGTTCCACCCGTGAGAAAGTCGCGAAGAGAGCCGCGAAAATTTCTATGTAACCCTCACGATTAGAGCTTTCACCCGCGAACAAGTCACTAGTATGAGTCGCGAGAAATTTAAAAACCTAAATTTTGAAAAATTTTCTAAGTATTTTTCGCAACTGAGACTTTGACCTGTCAATGAGTCGCGAAAACCTTCTGAGTAAGCTCACGACTGGGGCATGCGACTGGCTTGACCCGCGACCAAGTCACCAAAACAGGGCAACACAGTTTTTGAAATTTTTGATATTTTTGCAAAAACAAAAGACTTTCCAAAAAAAAATAAAACACTCAAAAATATTTTTGTATTTGATCAACAAAAATTGAGTATGTGAAACACATTCAATCAAGTACAATCACACAAATGAATAAGGCATTCATTGAGCATAAACATGTGTGATGTGTGTGGGTACCAAAGTTGAGATAGTCCTTAGTCTAATGTGAAGCTTCAGTGATCAATTTAACCAAGGCATACACAATTAGCACTAGGAAAAGTGACCTATCTCAATTATAGAAATAAGCATATATGACCTCCCACATAAACTTGATTACATAATATGAAGCTTTTCATTTGGCTCCATTCACATCATAACATTTGATCTTTTTGAATCAATACATCTCATTTAGAGATCGATGCCTGAAATTTTTAATATTTCAATTTGATGAGCAAGCCTTTGGCTTTTTGGGCATTGTACATTTCATTTTAAGTCGCTTTCCCTTTTTCCTATTCAAATACTAGTATGTGCGACAAGCTTTTGCAGCTCATTATCTCTTTTCATTTGGAGATTTACATTTGTTGAGCTCTTTAGGCAAACATAATAAAATAAAAGAGTGGGAAGATATTTAGGCACAAGTCTATACATGTCTCAAGATCAACAAACCATTGACTAATCATTCATGACAAGTTTGAAGATCTATTTACAACAATCACATAGATGCCAAGATTTCTCCCATAATGATATGAGTGCATAGGGAACAAGCTACGCTCGTAAATGTACAAAGCCATTAGTACAAACGTATAAGGCAAAATATGCTTGTGACAAAACACAATATTGTCGATCAAACTTTTTGGGTTTTCTACTTTTTTTGTGTTTTTGGATTTTTGACATAAAAGCAAGAAAAGATTGATCAAAAACAACAATGTAAAAACATTTAAAGCGAAAGCAAACAAACACACATTTTTCAAATCAAGCTAACATCACAACAAAAAGCACACAACCAAGCAAAGTCACATAACATAGGGAGAATTAATGCATGGACATGTTATAATGCTTATGCATGAGTACCCCTCTTCACCTACACGTCACGTGCGTTTGGGGTGATATCCCTATAGGATTGGGTACGAGTGTTGTGACTTTCAAACCTTCTATTAAAGCTCACCAAATAGGTGGTGAATGCATCAATCATCCTCATCACATCCCTTACTCCGGGATCACCTTCTTGACCTTTTAATTCTTCAACATTCCAATTCCCTTTGTCATGTCTTGGTCCTCTTGAACTTTGAGCACCAGAATTCTTCAATGCTTGCAGCTTATAACAATTGGGTCTGGTGTGACCTTGAATTCCACAGTGATGGCAGAAGTGTTGAGTTCTCAGACCTCTTTGTGACTTTGGGAGTGAGTTCCCTTTACCCTTAGCTTTGACTACTGATTGTTTAGAAGGTTTAGTCATAAACCGTTGGTCAGTCACATCCTTCTTCTTCTCCGACTTCACTTTCTCAGCATTAGTGGTAGCTCCCTTCGATTCTTTGGCTTTTACAAACTTCATTTCCTTGGATTTATTAGCAGTCGAACTGCTCTCTCCGGTGTATCCCAATCCGCATTTGTCGAAAAATGATTTTTGATGAGCAAGCATTTCATCAAGCTTCTGGGAGGAGACTCAGTCTACTTTAGCATTGGCTTGAACCACCTTATGCTCAAGGAATTTGATTTTTGAATAGGCTTCGGTTAACTCTTCATTCAGCGTCTTCATTTCACATTTGGTCTCCTTGTATCGTACTAGAAGACTTCTATAATCTTCCTCTACCCTCTTCATCTTTTTAATGGCTGCGTTAGCCACTTTTGCATATTCACCGGTCTTCTCAAGGAGGGAATTGTAGGTCTCTTAAAGTCCCACTGTTTCATCTTCTTCCTCATCATCAAATTCCTCAACTATCCCAATTGACTCCAATTCAGTGTGCTCACCAAGCTCTTCCACTAGCACACTCAAATCATCTGAAGATTCCACATGATCAATAGTCATGAATGTAGAGAAGTTTTCCTCTCCATCATAGCTTTCGTCTGAATCTGAATCAGAGGAATCGGAATCACTAAGAGTAGTGGCATACACCTTGCCCTTCACTTTCAAATAATTGGGACACTCTTTCTTGAAATGTCCATGTCCATTGCATTCGAAGCACATGATTCCTTGAGAGGATTGCGAGTCCTTTCCATCTTTCCTCTTGAAATCCTTTTTCTCCTTTTCGAAACTTGGAAATTTTCCCTTCTCAGTAAACTTTCCATTCTTCTTGAATTTCAAGAACTTTCGGAAATTCTTCACAAGATATGCCACATCTTTATCGACAACATCCTCATCCAATGAGCCGTGAGATTCTATCCTCTCATTGATCGTCTTTAGAGCAAGGGATTTGCTCTTCCTTTGTGATGGCAATGACAGCTCATATGTTTGAAGTGAGCTAATTAGTTCTTGAACCTTGATTTCGTTAAGATCCTTACTCTTTTCAATTGCTGTAACTTTTGCACGGAAGCTCTCCGGCAATAATCGAAGGATTTTCCTCACTATCTTTGATTCCTCCGTTTTCTCACCCATGTTGAACTTGCTATAGAAAGAGTCAAATGACTCATCCTCACTCATTTTCAGCTCCTCAAACCGAGTGGACAGCATCTGCAATTTAGTGTCTTTCACTTTCTTTGTTCCTTCATACATGGTCTCCAATATCTGTCACGCCTCCTTGGCAATAGAAATGTGAGATATCCTGTGGAACTCATCTGGAGATACACCACAAAAAATAGCGTTAAGTGCTTTGCTATTTCCATTAGACGCCGCAAGGGCTGCCTTGTCCTAAGTGGATTTGGCAGCCTCCGGCCTAGTCCATCCAACATCCACCGCATCCCAAACGGTTTCATCCATTGAACACAAGAATGCCCTCATCCTGACTTTCCAAAAGGCATAGTTGCTACCATCAAAATATGGTGGAGCATTTAGAGATTGAGACCGGTCCATCTTAAACGGGGTCAAGGATCGCACTAAGGTAATTAAACCACAGCTAGTGCACCCGCTCTGATACCAATTGAAAGTTCAATTAGTGTGTAAAACACTTTGAACGTTTACACCCCCAAATTACAAATTACCAATTCAAGCTAATTATCAAACAATATATGTGCGGAATATGATAAATAGCTAAAACAGAATTGATAGAACAATCTAAGCCAAATAAAATCACAACCACAGCAGAAATTAAATAACAAAGATTAAGGAAGAGAGATGCAAACACAAAGACAACACAGTGATGTGTTATCGAAGAGGAAACCGAAGTCCTCGGCGTAAAACCTCTCTGTCGCCCTCCAAGCGGTCAAGAATTCACTAAAGAATGAAGTTGGGATACATGAATAGCAGAGGACCCTCCAAGCCTAATATACCCAGTGTACCTAAGCCCTCCAAAATTCTTGCTCCAACACGGTTACGCCGAACCTTTGTCTTCTTTAGCTTACCGGATTCCGCTATAGCCCATAGCATCAACCAATATCAATTGGTCCCTGCCTAACTACTTCCCAAGCACTAAATAGCCTCCTCACAGATATAAGTATGGTGAGAAAATGTTTTGGCTAATGTACCTCTCAAGGATGTAACAATGGAGAGGGTGAGAGTAGAGGAATTTGGAGAAACAAAGATGAAGATTGTGGATGAGTCAATCTTGTTTTTCTCTAGGGTTTCTCTCTCAAAATTATCTCTGGAAGCTCTCTACATTTCGTGGGTATAAGGGGTATTTATACTAGTGTGTGTATGGAATGCGAAGAGTCAGTTTTTCCTAAACAGGGTGGACTGGCGACTTGGCCTCGCGACTGGACTGAGTCGCGAGTTCAAGTCGCGAGCTAACGGCCTGGCCATCCTGGGACTTTTGTCTTGTAGTGCAACAGCTGGCATGACTCTTCAACTCCTCTGCATGCTTCACACGTGTGCCTGCTTCGGCGACTTGTCTGTTGCGAGCCAGCTGCGAGATCCAGTCGCGAGTCCCTGCAATTTGCACACTTCTGAGCTATTTTTCACACTCTCTCACACACTACCCTTACATGATTCCCACCTAAATACAGGGTTTCTAAGTGCTGAATTACAAGCAAATTGGCATGGAATAAAGCCAATAGAATGGTTGATTAAATTCAACCTTACACGAACATCTTGTTCATGAGCCTCTGATATGTCGCGCCCACGTTTTTGAGGCCGAACGGCATCACTTTGTAGCAGAAGAGGCATTGGCTGGTGAACATTTATATTAAAAAAATATTTAAAAGTACTTGAAACAAGATGTACAATTGAAAATTTTAATTCAACTAGAATAAGATACATTTTAAAGTATAGAGCAATAGAATCTAATTTATCAAAAAAACAAATGTACAATTATAAATTTATCAACTAAGGTTAAAGGACATGCTTAGAAAGATAAAAAGGGTGTGCCTTCCATATTATTAAGATGTTAACTTCAATTTTTAATTGATTTTTTTTAATATACTATTAAGTGATCATTTGCCTACAAATTTTTTTTTTTTTTAACTTTTAGTTTTTATGTATAACTTTTTGAGATCTCACTTTTTTTTTTTAATTATACTTATTCTCACTTTTTCAAAGTATAAATATACTTTAACAGTCTATCGGGAATATTATACAAAGTAATAATTTAAGAACAACATTAACACAAAAGACAAACAGAAAATAGATAACTTGGAGGCACAATATCATTTTCCTTAGACAATATTTGCCCCCACACTACTGTTGCTAAAGGATTATCGCAAATTTTTCCCCAGGATACAACCAAGTTGTTGGGTTCTACAGATAGCAATTCTGGAGAATAACCACAGGATTTCCTGTGTTTCTCTCTAACTTACTATTTTAAGTGAACATAAGCCTCTATTTATACCCATAGGGCTATATTTCATCAAAATGCACGTATAGAGAGTTAAAATGTTTCATAAAACCGATCACAAGGCTTGAAACCTCTTCAACCTTTCCAAATAGTCACGAAAAAAATTCTGCAAAAAATTCAGCTTTCGAGTTTCGATCGATCGAGAGGTTCTTTCAATCGATCGAATACTCTTTTCGATTAATCGAACAGGAATCGACTAGCGATCGAACCAGGCATAAGCTCCAAGAATTTTTCCTTACCATTTCGATCGATCAAGCCAAAGCTTCGACTGATCGAAAATGCTTAATTCAGAATTTTCACTTAGAAAATTCCAGAACCTGAATTTTCACTTTATGAAACAATATTCTCTAAACTCAAACAACATTATTACAACCTATCCTTGTATATACCTATATATACAACAATCCCCCACTAGGTTGTAATAATATATGTCTCACTTTATTGATATTCTATCATGCATAATGGAAGGTGTCTTTCAACTTAAACCTCCCTTTAGTGTAGTTGCTCAAGAAATCAACAGAGTTAATGGTGGCATGGTGCTTAAACCAAAACTCTTATGTGTTGAAAAAGAAAACAACACACACATGAGAACATCCACAACACAATTTGAAATCTACTGTTGTTAGCACTATTATGGCCTTGTGCTTTTCCCAGTTTAGTGAACATTTACAAGAGAAAACCATTTACTCTTGCTAGAAGCGGCACCACTTCTATGTTCACAAATGTGAAGTTCCTTCTTATGTCCCTGTTACACAGACATTTACACTTTATGAACTTCATTGAGAGTGTAAAACTCATCCTCAATTTCATCATAATAGTCTGCACTAATTCATCCTGAATAAGACATAAAATTAGTGCTCTTACTAACCACGTATCAATAGCTTGTTGTTACCTTTTAAACCTATGTAAAAACATGATTTTATGACATTGTTTATGTTCCTTTTAGGACTTTGTGTTTGTTTTTGAACTAACTTGGTTCTAATCAAGTTTGTGTTCTTGTTTTTTGTGTTTTTGCACTTGTATTTTTGTGCTTTGTGACTGTTTTTGATTATGTCTCCTACTAAGCATTCTGCCACAAAGAAATCATCAAAGCATCCACACTCAGACTCAAAGAATTTCCAAAGCATTGAGGCAGACATGGCTTACAACGACTTCTACAAAAAGGCAACGATCATCATGGAAAGGGTTGTAAGAATGGAGACCCTTGAAAACACTTCCATTCATGAGGTATTCAAGGAGAGGACATGGACAAGGTTGTTGAACCCAAGTGGGAATGTCTTTGCCGAAATTATAAGGGAATTCTTTGCAAATGCCCTTGTGGAAGGGGAGCGCATAAATTGTTGGGTGCGGCAAAGAGAATTCATTATCATAAGGGAGTCCATTCAAGAGGTATTAGAAGTTCGTCCATTGTAATCTCTATACAATATGATGATAGATTGGATTCTCTTGAGTTAATGGCGGATCTCCTCGGTGGCTCTCTAAAAGAAGTCAATGAACACATTTTCTTTCACCGCAGAGATGAGGACATTGGCCTATATAATGATCCACAACCTCTACCCGGTGACAAATTTGACCACATTGTCCGGACCAAGAACTATGTTTCTATATGATCTCTACACACATAAGGAGATCGATATATGCGGTCACATATACTACCTCCTGACCAAAAGCATCTCCAAGAGGAACTCAAGAACCACATTGCCATTCCCAAGTCTCATTATGGCTCTCATAGCAAAGACAAGGTTGAAGATTCCAAGCGGTCTTACCATCGAGCAAAGGGACTATCCGATTGGTGCTCAAATGGTGACCCGAAGCAAAGCCTACATCACCGGACCAAAAACCGGCATTTCTCAAATCCCAAGGGACGATGTTGAGGAAGAAGGTGGGAACACAGAAGAAGAGATTGACAAGTTCATATCAGCCCTGGAAGGCTCTGCACAACCATCTTCCTAAGCACATGCATTGGGACCCAATCATCTTGATCGTCTCATTGCCAGGGTTGAGCAGATGTATGGTATGCTAGAATCCCATGTGTAGCACACCTCAGATCAGTTTACCTATATCGAAGGCCAGATTACTACGCTATCATCTTAGATTGAAGACATGATGATGGAGCAGCGGCAGCAACAAGAGGGATCTGAATAAGAATCTGAGCAGTTCTAGCCTCTTTGGCCATTCTGGTCAAAAAGGAGGAGAAAGTTTTGAGGGGGAGATGCACAGTTTGAGGGGGAGCATAGCATAGCATATTAGAGATATTGGTTCATTTTGGTGGCTTAGTAGTTTAATTTTGGTTTTACTAGTTCACTTTCCTTTACCTTTATAGTTTTTATAACTCTTGGGTATTTACATTGCTTTCTTTTAAAGCTTTTAAGTACTTTGGTTTAAAACTTTCAGTTTATATTCAGTACTTTGTTTTTGTATCCTTGCTTTGTAGCGTTTTTAAGTACTTTTAGATTTTGTTGCATTATCTTTAGTACTACACACTTGTGCCCTTGTTGGATCTTGTATCCTTGATGCAAATACTTTTTATGTTTTGCATTGGTTGTGTGTTGGACATGCAATTGATCTTTGTGTTGGTCTTAGTTGCATTGCGTGTCCGGATGATCATTTTCTAGTTAAATGATCATTGTAGTCATCCTTCAATGACTATTCTTGTTTGATCAAGTTAAGCTTCATAGTTTATATCTTGTTTATTACCTTGATCGCATTTTACTTGCTCATATACGTACCATGTATTCAACTTGTCATAAGCTTAATGAAAGTTTTGTTTGTGTGAGAGTGTTTCAGGATACAGGTGTATACGTGCAAGTGCTTCACAGCTTCTAGATTAGGTGTGAGTGAGTTTTACCATTGTTTCCAAACTCACGTCTATGTCTAGAGTCCGTTTTAGGGGTTTTGTCACAGAATAGCCAAAAGGGGAGATTGTAAAGTTATGATTTACAACTATTTTGTGTTGGCTTTAATTCCGTGCCAAATTTGATTATAATTTTGTTCAATCTTGTGTACCCTGTATTTTATATGGGTTTTATTGAATGGGTTGTGTGTGAGAGAGAGTGTGAAGACTCAAGACAACATTAAAGATCAAAGGAGTTTTCGCGGGTAGCTCGCGAGAAGACTTCCCGCTAAGTGAAGCCATGTGCACAGCATATGACAGGAATACAAAGAGTTATGACAGCTGGTTTCCTCAAATATTTTGTGGGTAAGGCCTTCCCGCGAGATACCCACGAAACATTCTGTTTTGCTATTTTGGCATATTTCTCCACTATGTCTTCACCCACACTATATATACCATCATTACCCATATATTGAGTGGAGTGCTTTTTAGAGAGAAAACCCTAGCCATAACTCTTAAGAGTTAGAGATTGTCATACCCACAATACTCTACACAATCCATTGTGGTTTTCCTCAACTCCTACCTCTCCATATCCAAATCCTTGAGAGGTTGATAGCCCAAACACTTACCACACCCATCCTCAGTGTAAAGTGAGGTTTTGGCGCTGCTGGGAAGCATTGGAAGAAGCCATTTGTTTGGTGGATGCAATCGAGCTGAATTGCACAATCTGGAGAGCTAGAGAAGACAAGGCTTCATCAAGTCAATTGGTAGCAGGAGCTTGGAGGGCTCAAGTACATGGGGTAGACTAGGCTTGGAGGGTCTTTTGTTATTCGTGTACTCCAACTTATTCTCTAGTGGATCGATTTACCGTTTGGAGGGCGGCGGAGAGGTTTTTCACCGAGTTCTTCGGTTTCCTCTTCGGTAACATATTGCGGTGTTATCTTGTGTTTGCATCCTTCTTCCCTACTCTTTTAGCTTTCATTTTATTGTTGATATTTGATGAATATGGCTTAGTGTAGTTACATTGTTTGTCTGCTCGCATTTACTCTATTCTGCACTTAGTTTAAGTTAGAGTAAAATCAACCGAGCCATAATCTTTAATTTGGGGGTTTAAATAGCTCTTGTGTTTTCACACATATTCGAGCTTTCAAGTCTAATGGGAAAAATGGTTCAAGCTGCGGAATTAAAAACATATTATCAACAAATGCACAATGACAAATAATGAATTTTAATTAATGTTATAATAATAACAAAGAATTTGGAACTTCACAGTCCTCTTATCATTCACTAAGTTTTAGCTTTGGTGCTATAAGAGTATATAGATACTTGAATTCATTAGAGCAGATTGCTCTATCTAATAGCATGTACATATAAATTGGGATGATCAGCTCATCCAAAAACCTGGCCTTGAATCTTAGTTCCATATTATCAAAGTCTATATAGATCCATGTGTGTCTTCTTTTCACGAGGATATGAAAAGATCTAAAGTATTCTCAAGCATTCGATTGAGGTTGGTGAAAAGTTTTAGCAACCTTTCAATTTTCTATAAATCAAACAAAATATGATGAGATTGGTCAAAGTTTTGCTTAAGGCAACTTGTATTTTCAAAATTTGAAACCAATCCAAATAAGAAAGATCTAAAGCATTCTCACAAAATAATAAATGCAATACAAAAACAAATCAAGATTAATTGTTCAAAAAATTTTACCGAAGAGTTAGTATGCTTCTAAAAGAAATATATTTTCTTCTATAATCAATCAATGCTCCATAATTGTAAATTAATTATATTAAATAAATAAATAAACCAGTAGTACCTGAGTTACAAGAAAGGCCTCAACCTCCATCAGCATTGAAACAGCCAAGTCTTTACCAATCTCCATTTATAAGGGTTCTAGAATAAAACAAAAGATTACTCAGGAATTTTCTAAGACATGTTGTGTATATAAACTTAAGTTTTTCTATTGCCTTTTATTTAAGAAAATCATATAGAAGAATTAGAAAAAAAAAAAAAAAATGTTAAAAATGGGTTCAGATCTTCCACGATACTCACACTTACACATACTAATCATTATTTTTAAAAGCCTGTAAAACAAATGAATGTACATGCCTTGAACCGGCTGCAAAACCTGAAGATTTATATGTACAGGAGACATATCAGATTTAAGTTGCTCTTAAAGAACTTTTGTCATATATATATATATATAATGTTCTCTCTCAAAATCTCATTCTTACATTAACTTAGAAATAATCCATGTACTAAAAATAAATCAATATTGTTATGACATATGTGAATCATGTTAGGAATATATGTCAATATTTTATGTAATTGGCTAATCCTTTGACAAAACGCACTTTACTTGTAATTGGGTAGATCTAGGATGTGTTTAATACTTCGAGAACAAGGTTTCAAGTTCAAGTGTTAAAACCATGCAAATCTGTCCAAGAATCAAGTGAAGAAGTGCTGGATTTTAAAGTTCCACAACTATCTCGACAGCTAGTATCTATGGAGGTTTAAAAGCTGTTGAAGCCCAATGCTCGACAGCTAGCTCGATAGATGAGCTATCTATCAAGGTTTATGAAAAATAGATTTTCAGCTCTGATTTTCATTTAATCCGTGGGTATATGTTTGGGCTTTCTTTTCTCACAATCCTAAACATATATAAGGATTATTTTAAGAGTCGTCAAAGGTTGCGCGACTGTGAAGCAAAGTTGTGTTCATGCAAATTGTGACTGGAGACAAAATTTGCCCTAGTTTATTTTTCTCTTGAAAAAGCTTCGGTGTTTGTACACTGTAGGGTTTTGTAACCAAGGAGTTTTGTGATTTTCATCGTGTGATGAACTGAAGAACTTTGCAGTCAAAATCTTTCTCAAGTTAGTGAGTAAGCCGCGTACTGGGATCCGCGCATCAAATTGGTTAGTCACGTACTAGGGGCCGTGCATTGAAAATGAGAGATTGTCACTACAGAACAAGTCCAATAGGGTATTGGGTAAGGGTTCAACTGTAGGTTGGTATAAGGTACTGGGATTCCTTTACTTGTATTTGCTTGTTTTGATAATAGTGGATACTCGGGAGTGGTGACCTTAAAATCACCCGATGGGGTTTTTGCCATGTTGGTTTTCTCCATTCGTAAACAAATCACCGTGTTAACTTTATTTTCCGCTGCATATTTACTTAGTTGGTGATTTGTTTGTGGAGTTTGGGAAAACTAGCCTCGATCTGGGAAGGCTCGTACCGCGTAACTGGCGTGGCCAGGATTGGGGTTTATTGTTGGGGTTTATGCCCTAAAATCCAATTTATTGGCATGTCATAAATAATTAAACTGTTTAATTATATGAGACTATCTATAAATGAACTAATGGGACATTATCTTAGTCTATGAGATGCATAGTATGTGATTTATGTGAAAAGTCACAGAAGATATAAATCGCAAGTTCTTTGTAAACTCAGAATATTAGTTCGTAGTCGGTGATGAAATTGGGCATTTCATCTGCGAAGACTGTAACACATCAACTAAGATGATTTGTCTTGATCATGGAAATGGAGACTTCTAGTTGATATGTTGATATGTTTTAAGAGTTAATACATATTGAACTGGACCGCTGTGAGATTTATTATTCTCCTAACGACTCTCAAATGAATAATAAATCTCACGACTTCTATTTACATCAACTCTAAATCCTGAGAGAATAATGGACCTGATCATGAGATGTAGGTTACTTTGATATATCAAGAGTAAGATCTATAAGTCACGGTCAAAACCTCAGTATATTGGGCAGCCGCATTTAATGTTGATGGAACATATATTCTCAAGATGGAATTCATAATTTCTTAACGGAGATATAAAATATTCCATTGAGATAAGTTTAATGGGTTTGGTTATTTAGAGTGTTGGGCCTAACCACTTTAGTAAACCACTTTAGTAAGGAGTTACTAAAGTATATATTTATGAAATTGGATTTCATAAATATATGATGAATAACGTAAAAGATTAAACTGGGTAGTCAATGATTAAGATGTAGTAATCTTCAAAGTGGCAGTCTATATTCATGACTTTGTATTACTACGAATATTTTAATGAAGGGGTTGCATGTATAATAAAGTCTTTTTGATATAATTTATTAATAAGGCCTAGAGTGTAATTATATTCTTATAGTGGTATTGAATATAATTAATGGTAACTTTGGACTTGTCAAGAGTTGACAGAAAAGCCCAAGGCCCATTAGAGCTAGAGTCTTATTTGTTCCCTTTTGGTCCCACTCTAAGCCACATATTAGAGCCCAATTGGAATGGCCCAAAAGGCTAGACCAATTAGATAATCAGTTGTATATAAGGAGAGAAACATACAGAATTTCAAAGTGCTTTTCATAAGGTTAAGATGAAGTTTTTCATAAGACTTTCATAGTGGTTTTCATTAAGATCACATAAGGAATAAAATGGTTTGTATGTGAGTGTTGGACACTCTCCTATTCTCTCATTGGAAACTGATTGAGAGACCACACTTCTTGGGCATCAAGTGGAATTGGAGTGAAGATTAAAAGTGTTCCCAAGTACTTCTAATATTTTGGTTTTGAATTTCACAGCACCAAAGTACACTTTCTTGTTCTTAAATTCTAAAATTTACATAATACATGTTATCAATTGCGAATGAAGTAGATCTGTTTATTTTCCGCTGCGTATGTTTTGTATGCGTTACAAACATGTATTTTTCCAACAAATGGTATCAAAGCGGTCTTCAATTTCGAATCTGTATAACATGTTTTATGATTTTTGGAATTAGAGATAATAATTTCATAATGTTAGAAAATTTTATATTTGATTTTCTACATGGTTGTTGAAACTATGATTTGAAGAAAACTGATATTGATGTTATGATATTGTTTAAATTTGAATTTAAGTATGTTAAATTGAACTTTAAGGCTATAGCATCAATGGAATTTAGTTTTGACATCAATCTCTGTCTATCATGTTCATATGATAGTTGTTTGTTCATGAAAAACGATAAAAAAAAACTGCCTTTGAAAAATTCTGGAAATTCAAAATTCACGAAGATCGATCGATCGAGGAGTTGTCGAGAATCGATCGAGCATCCAGACTATTTCTCGATCGATCGAGATACACGTTCGATCGATCGAGGAGCTATCGAGCATCGATCGAGAACCTTGAATTCAGAATTTTTCTAAGTGTTTTTTCACATAATTAAAGAGTAATGCTATGTGTGATTAGATTACACATTGTTCTAACTAAAAGACCTAATGAGATCAAAGATATTAGTTAAATAGAACTCTTAGTCCTAAATAGTTTGGGACTTGTCTTTTAAGAAACATTCTAATGAGATTAGAATTGTTGTATGATTGAAAGCTCTTAATTTATTTTAATTAGAAGTTTTAATGAGATTAAAGCTTAATTAAAAGGTATATAGTTTCTAATGAGATTAGAACTTTTTATTTAGTAAATTAAGGATAGAGTTCTATATAAACTAATTTTTGATTCATTATTGTTTAAGGAATCCTAAATAGTTTAGGACTTCCATTTTAGTTAGAGATTCTAATAAGATTAGATTCTTCAACAAGTGCAAGGTTATTAGTTGTGATGGGATCACAATTATTTAAGAAAAACCCAATATAACGAGTGGGAGTATTGAAATAACCCTTTTGTTAAGTTTATTGTAATGTGAATAGATACCTTGTCTTGACTTTGAGTCTTGCATTCCATGCAGAGGGTATTTACTTCACGGAGTACAAGGTTAAACCTCTTTGTGATTGCGCGAATGTTCGTTATGCTATTGTGACGTGACTTAGTTACATCACATTGAATTTAAACAATTAAACACATTTAATGTGTAGGGTTACAATTGTGATTAGATCACAATGATTTCATGAAAATCCACTTGTTTTAAAATTTCTAGTGGGAGAGAGATACAAGGGTTGGATCTCACGACCTCTATTGTCGGTTCATAGTGGTGTGGGGTAAGCACCTCGTCTTGGCCTCGAGCCTTGTGTTCCTTGCGGAGGGTGTTTATTTCATGGTACTACAAGTTTGAACTTCCCGGTTTATAGTAGTGTGGGTAAGCACCTCGTCTTGGCCTCGAGCCTTGCGTTCCATGCGGAGGGTGTTTTGCATCATGGTACGACAAGATTAAACCTTACAATGGTAGAGTTATGTGGCTACACATGGTTCTAGGCAATGGTGTACACTAGACTAAGTTTGATAGTACCCTCTATGCTAAGTTCTTGCTATTATTACTTAGAGGCCAAAGGAAGAGTGGCAAATTATTTTTGTTTGGTAAGAGTTACCATGATAGCATTAATAATGATAATAATTCTTGCCTGATCATAGTGATTGATATTCACTCTATGCTGAGGAATATTAATTGCGGAATTAGGTTGTCGTTGCTCCTAGTATAGTATGTTTTTCGGTTCACATACTATATGGTTATGGATGCAAAATATAATGTCCCTGTAATTATGTTCATAGTCTCAAAATAAAGTTGTCATAAATTTTGTCCTCTAGCTACTATTTTAAATGAATCACATTAACTAAAAAATAATTTTGGACATGGTGCTTAAAGGAGCTAAAGTACATAAATATGTTTTGGTTTAGCATTGTCATAATTTCCTATGCATGATACATTGATGGAAGATAGCTTATGATGTGATCATAGTCTCCATTGAAATGCTAAAATGTTTCATTGGCTTCTATCTCAATTGTGTTACAGCATGAGATGCAAGAGATAGTACAAGACTTAGACTTTATATTAAGTCTAAATGAGAGTTTTGGTATGAATCATATTGAGTGCTAAGAAAAGCTTAAGGAGTTCCAATTCTATTTCATTTTATGAAAATATTTTATTTTTAAATGAATTGGAATTCTTGGATGTAGAGATTAAATGTTAATCTCATATGGATATGATCCACAAGTCCTTGTTAGAATCATTTGATCAATTCAAATTGTTTTTGAAAATAAGTAAATTCTTTTTATATTATCTGAATTGATAAGTGAGTTCTACGCAAAGGAAGACATCCTAAAAGCTAAAACTAGAATCAATATGATTTATTTCAAATTCTTAGCCTAGACCGAAAGGTAAGGTGATAAGAAGAGGAATTATAATACCAAACAGTTGGACAAGCTAGTTGTCCTAGTAGTTGCCAAAAAGGAAATTAGACTCAAAAGTATAACAAAAAGGAAAGTGTTTCCATTTTGGTAAAGCTAAGCATTGTCCATAATTGTTTTTTAGATGGAAATTTACATGTTTTACCTTTTAAAGAGAAAGTTTCCATCCTTTGGTTTTGTATGTTTTGGAACTTATGTCTAGATCTTATTAATCTAAATGGTATTCAAGATTGGTGAAAGATGGGCTTTTAGAACCATTATTTTGTTATAATCCCAGTCTATGAATTCTATTTAGAGGATAATACAATCTAGGGCTTCTTTATTGTAAAGGAATATAGTTTCAATGACTTCTTTAAGTTAGTGCATACATGAAGGAGGAATAAGACTCTTTTAGAAATAGTAAAGTACATGATAAATATTTCCATTTGCTTATTTCTTTGGAGATATACTCTATGTATTACTGTATATTTTCTAAAATTGATTTCAAAAGTTTGTTCCTAGGACATTTGTCAAATTGTGGAATGGGTAAAAACCTAGTATATGATACTTCCACTTTTGGAGATGTCCAGCACTTGTGCTAGAAAGGAAGTCTGACAAATTGAAATCAAAAGGTAGAAAAATGTGTGTTTATGATGGGTATCCAAAAGGAATTGCAGAAGATTATTTTGGTAGTCATAAAAATGACAAGGTGTTTGTAAAGTACAAATACAAAGTTTCTAGATTATGACTATGTGAATAATCTTAAAGCAAAACGTAGAATTATTCTAGAAGGAAAATGTTAGAATTTGTTGTAAGACAACTATAAAATACATTTAGAAATGAGATGGTTGTATTAGATACACCACAAGGCATTATTCTAGATATATAGCTAGTACACCGGTACAATATCGTAGTGGGAGGATTGTCAATTACCAAATAAATTCATACTTTTGGAATAAACTTTTGAAGTCATTCCACAAGGATATGAATTTGATCCTCGATCCTACGTAAAGGCAATAGATGATATGAATATGGATTACTGGATCAAGGATATGTGAATAGAATTAGATTTTATTCAAAGTCTAGAACTTGTAGAGGCGCCTAGTGGCATTAAGCCTATTGTTCTCAAATAGGTCTACAAGAAAAATGAGATTGATAGATTTAAAGGTGCAAACCTTCAAAGTCAAGACTAGTGATGAAAAGATTTATTTAGAAAGAAATGGTTCGACTATGAAAAGATTTTTTCACCAATAGTCAAGTTTGACTCTATCTAGATTCTCTTATCCATTATATTTCATTTGGATGAAATATGGCAAATGGATATCAAGAAAGCTTCTTTTAGTAGCAATCTTGAGGAAGACATCTATATGATGTAACTAGACTTGTTCATAGCAAAGAACTAGTAGTGTTTAGTATGCAAGTTGCTTAAATTCCATTTATGGACTAAAGCAAGCATCTGAATCATAAAATATCATCTTTGATCAAGAAATCAAATTGTTTGATTTTGATCAAGTATTAAAAGGCCTTAGGTGTATATAAAGCTATATAGAATAATAATTTTCTTAATGTATGTTGATGACATTCTAATCATTTAGAATGATGTAGAGTTATTGTCATCAATAGAGTTTTTGTTGTCTAGTCCAGTTTGATATAAAGTACTTGGGAAAGACTAGTCACATCCTAAGAATTAAACTTTGTTAAAATTCAGAAATTAGGATGTTGGGTCTATCTCAAACTGCTTAAATAGATTAGATTCTAGCCAAGTATAGCATGTAATACTTCAAGAAAGGATTCTTTCCTTTTAAGTATGAAGTTCTTTTATAAAGGACTATAGTCCTAAAACATATAAAAGGAGGAGCATATTAAGATGGTTCCTAATACCAAATTAATAGGAAGTCTTTATGCTATGCTAAATACTAGGCTAAAATATCTATTTTGCGGTGGGTATGGTAAGCAAATATCAATTGAATCAAAGATCACTTAATTTAGTAGGAGTAAAGCATATACTCAAATATTTTAGGGGAATGAGGGATTATATGCTTGTCCACAAAAGTGAGGTTTTGATAATTACTGGATGTACAAATACTGACTTGTAGTTTGATTGTGATTCATGAAGTTGGATTTCAAGATATGTGTTCATCCTAGGTGGTGAAGATACACATTAAGTAAATAATATCTCATTAGAGAGATATGAGTACTTGAAAAGGGAAGGGAACCATCTCTCTACCTGGACTGCCAGACATTACAAATATGTTGTATGTAGAAGATCTGAGGGTGAACTTGTTGATCATAAGTTAGATATGTGATCAAGACTTCATGGTGCTGTTCTCAAAAGGGAAATGCCTTGTGTTGAATGAGTCTAGGGAGAAACTCATGAGCGAAGTCTGCACTCTGGATAACTTCTATGGATTGGTACCTGATGCTGATATTATGCGCAATAGTATTTGTTTGCCAAATGATGACCTATGGCACCAAAGGATGGGACATGCTAGCTACAAACATCTATCAATTGTAAGCAAGAATCAGTGTTGGGAATACCAAAGCTCAGCAGGGTTAGCAATGTTGTGTGTGGACCGTGTCAGCTTGGGAAACAGACGAAAGCAAAACATCCAAGCACTTAGACATCAGCTACATCTAGACCTTTGGAGCTACTACATCTGGATCTCATGGGTCCAACTAGAATTGAATCTCTTGGAGGAAAGAGATACATCATAGTTGTAGTAGATGATTTCACCATGTATACTTGGGTCATTCTCCTAAGATCCAAGTCAGATGCTTTTGAGCATATTGAACCTTTGTGTACAAGACTGCAAAATGAAAAGAACATGAAGATTGATCGAATTCACAGTGATCATGGTAAAGAATTTGAGAACTCATACATGGAATCCTTTTGCACTAGATCTGGTATATCTTAAGAATTCTCTACTCCTAGCATTCCTCAGCAAAATGGTGTAGTAGAAAGAAAGAACAGAGTCATTCATGAGATGGCTAGAGCCATGTTACACAATAAAGATGTGGCCAGAAATTTATGGGGAGAAGTAGTCAACACCGCATGTCATACGATTAACAAGGTATGTTTCAGACCCGGTACAAAGAACACTCCCTATGAATTGTGGAAGGGAAGAAAGCCAAATGTGAAGTATTTCAAAATCTTTGGAAGTACTTGTTTCATCCTCAAGGATAGAGAGAATATGGGAAAGTTTGACTCCCGAAGCGATGAAGGAATATTTTTGGGATATTCCTCCACAAGCAAAGCTTATCGAGTGTACAACAAAAGAACTAAGAAGGTGATGGAAACAGTCAATGTTGTTATTGATGAAGCTTCAAACTCTGGTTTTGAGAAAAGCAGTGAGGAAATACCTAAGGAAATTCTTCCTTCAGAACCTAAGGATGTTCAAGAAGAAGTTGATCAAGAGCCCGTTTCTCCAAGTACTTCAAGTGTTGTAGAAGTCTTCACAGATATTCCTACATCACCTGAGTCTGAATCTCATGAAGAGAAAGGACCTTCCTCAAGGATCAAACTGAATCACCCTCCTGAAGTTATTGTGAACCCACCAAGGTTGAGGACGCTCTCCAGGATGAAAACTGGGTTGAGGCCATGCATGATGAGCTGCTCCAGTTTCAAAGGAATGATGTCTGGACCCTAGTACTTAGACCGGAAAGAGAGCACATCATTGGCACAAAATGGATATTCCGAAATAAAACTAATGAGGAGGGAAATGTGATCCGCAACAAGGCTCGTCTAGTGGCCCAAGGATACTCTCAAGTGGAAGGAGTAGATCCAAATTACAAATTACCAATTCAAGCTAATTATCAAACAATATATGTACGAAATATGATAAATAACTAAAACAAAATTGATAAAACAATCTAAGCCAAATAAAATCACAACCACAGCAGAAATTAAATGACAAAGATTAAGGAAGAGATATGCAAACACAAAAGCAACACAGCGATGTGTTATCGAAGAGGAAACCGAATTTCTCGGCGTAAAACCACTCCGCCGCCCTCCAAATAGTTAATAATCCACTAAAGAATGAAGTTGGGATACATGAACAGCAGAAGACCCTCTAAGCCTAATCTACCCAGTGTACCTAAGCCCTCCAAGCTTCTTTCTCCAATGAGGTTACGCCGAACCTTTGTCTTCTTTAGCTTACCGGATTCCGCTATAGCCCATAGCATCAACCAATATCATTTGGTCCCTTCCTAACTGCTTCCCAAGCACCAAATAGCCTCTTCACAGATATGGGTATGGTGAGAAAATGTTTTGGTTAATGTACCTCTCAAGGATGTAACAATGGAGAGGATGAGAGTAGAGGAATTTGGATAAACAAAAATGAAGATTGTGGATGAGTCAATCTTGTTTTTCTCTAGGGTTTCTCTCTCAAAATTATCTCTGGAAGCTCTCTATATTTCGTGGGTATAAGGGGTATTTATACTGGTGTGTATATGGAATGCGAAGAGTCAATTTTTCCCAAACAGAGTGGACTGGCAAGTTGGCTTCACGACTGGACTGAGTCGCGAGTTCAAGTCACGAGCTAACGGCTTGGCCAGCCTGGGACTGTGACTCTTCATCTCCTCTGCATGCTTCACACATATGCTTGATTTGGCGACTTGCCAGTCGCGAGCCAGCCGCAAGATCCAGTCGCGAGTCCCTACAGAATGCACACTTCTGAGCTTTTCTTCACACTCTCTCACGCACTGCCCTTACATGATTTCCACCTAAATACAGGGTTTCTAAGTGCTGAATTATAAGCAAATTGGCACGAACTAAAGCCAACAGAATGGTTGATTAAATTCAACCTTACAATCTCCCCCTTTGGCTATTCCGTGACAAAATCCTAAAACAAACTCTAGACTTAACATGTGAGTTGGGAACATTTGAACAAAACTCACTCACACCTAACTCTAGAATCTGTGTAGCTCTTGAACCACAAGAACAAGTAACTCCTGAAAAACAACAACATAATATAATCATTGTATGCAGAAAACTTGTAATGCATATGGAGCAAGCACAATGCGATCAAGCAAAATGGAATTAAGCAATAAACCATGGCTTGACCAAAAATGAACAATCACTACAAATAGTGACCACAATGATCATTCACACAAGGAATGAACATCCAGACATGCAAGCTAATAAGCTCAATGAAAAGTATCAATGTAGCACATGCACAAAAAGAACATAAGGTGTAGTCTCGGCTTATATAATTAAAATTGGTGTGTACATTTTTGGGCTATAATGAATTCTATTCTAAATAAAATTGGTGTGTACAATATGAGGCAAATTAAAAAAAAATTATACATGATTGCAAGCTTGTATTCTAGGAGATGTGGGAGTTATATGATGTAACTCTTTAGGTGATAGTCACTTTCAAATTCATGTGATGAATTTTGTAGAAACTGTGCTTGATTTCTATTTACATATCACCTCACATGTATCTCAAGCCTTTTCTAGTTGCTCACACTACACAAGTTACTCTTTGCTAAACTTTGTACATGCTATTGTATGTGATTTTGGTTTGGCCAACCAAGTTTGAAAATTCCTAAAGTTTTTGCAAAACATGTTTGATGCTTGAAAATATAAGGGTCTTGATTGAAAATCTTAATTTTGGGAAAACTGGGTTCAAAACAAGTATTTTTGAAAAAAAAAACATTTCATCTCATACTTATGCATTTTTTCTTTCATAAAATTCAATGTTTTGAGGAGTTTCTGTGTAAAAATGCTGTGTTTTTCAAAAAACTAGTTTTTCCAGAATTTCGACCGATCAAACCTGTTTTTCGATTGATCGAAATTACGATTAAAATTTGCTATGAGTCTCTGTTTGTTTCGATCGGTGATCGATTGGTGTTGGATCAATCGAAGCATTTTCAACTGATCGAAGCTAATTTTCGACTGATCGAAAATCGTATAGAGAGTTTTTTTTAAAAAAAACCAAGTTTCTCACGTGTTCATACACTTTTTCAAAACTTTTCAAACTCTTTCTTTCTCTATTCGATCGGTCAAGGCTCAAATCAAATTTTTTTGTCATTTTCCTCCAATTCTTTTGCAAGGTTTTTCTCCTCTAAGGCTGGTAAGACTCTTTTACCCTTCCTTTTGCATTTATTTTCAAGTTTCATGCATTTTTTATGCATTTTTTGGGGAAATTTTGAACCTATAATTTTTTTGGGTTTTTTGATGATTCAAGCCATATTTCCTGAAATTGATCAATGGGTTTTTGTTATAAGTTGTTATATAATTGATCTTGATGGTTTAATTTGATCAATTTGGTGAATTATGAGAAATTGAAAATTCTAGGGTTTGAATCTACTCGATTAGGGGATTTTATTCAATTAGGTCTAATTTGATGAAATTGGCTTGTTGAATTGATTTATTTGATCATTATTGGGTGTTATCTATCTTGTTTAATGATCAATTAGTCAATTTTCTAAAAATTGTACAGGTGGGTTTTTTCAAATTTTGGGGTTTTTGTTAGAAACTCTGTGCTTAATCCAATTTTGTGAATTTGAACCTAAATTGAACCTATTCTCACTGCATTAGAGCGTGCATCATGACATTTATCTATTCATGCATCATATAGATTGTTATTTCTATATTTTTTTTGTGCTGACTTGCAGTCTGCCCTTGGTTTTTCTTTTTGTTCCTTTTGGTTCTTTTCTGTGTGCCTTGTCCTTTCCTTAGCACCATGCCTAGGAAAAATAGAGCCAATAGGGATGCCTCCACTTGTTCTGACCCACCTTCTGAAAAACGAAGAGAAGTATTTGAAGTTAAACCTTAAGAGAAAAATTTGGGCTGAGCGTCAGGTGTTGTTAGATGAGCTTGATCTCGCCATTAGGGCTAATTTTGAGTGCAGGGGTTGGTTGCCTCTTTTGGATATAGACCATCCTCCTCCTGCTACCCTGATTAGAGAGTTCTACTTGAACCTCTCTATCCACATCTATGATTCCAACACTCTAGTTAAGTGTTGGATACGAGGTGTAAAGTTCACCATTACCCCTTTGGTAGTGGCTGCTGCTCTTAGGGTACCCGTGGTCCAGGACCCTATCTACCCTTATGATGAGTCTCCTCTCTTGGATGACATCATGTCATACATCACTGGGTCTTCTATCTAGTGGGGTTCTGATCCTAGGATCACCACTGCTGAGCTCTCTGAGATTCATTATCTTTTCTTTAGGATAGCTTGTCATTCTTTGTGGCCTATCTCTCATCTTCACACCATCCCTATTGAGCGATGTGTGTTTTTGTATGCTCTTGTCACGAATGCTCCTACTAGTTTCCCTCATCTGTTCCTTCGTTCTTTGAATGAAGTTCATAGGAGTGCCTCCACTGGTCACGCTCTCTTCTTTCCGGTTTTCATTCATCGAATTTTATTACATTTAGGGTTAGAGGATTTTCCCACTTCTGAGTCTGTTCATATTGTAGCTCCTATCGGTGACACCTTTTTTAGGTAGAGGGCTGCTCAGTTGAGACCGAGCTCTAAACGTCCTAAGGTTGAGCCTTCTGGTACCGCACCCCCTCTTCCTTCTGCTATAGGTACTACTTCTGGTGAGGTGTCTGCTGATCCTGTTGATGCTGCTGCTGCTTCTGTTCCTCTACCATCTACTTCAGATGACTTTGACATTCGTCGTACGTTGGAGACTATCATAACCGTTCAGGCGGCTCATGATCAGCTTTTGGTAGACATGCTTAATGAGATCCGTGCTTTGAGAGCCGATCTGGAGCATCTTTGACGTTCGCCTTCGCCACCTCCTTTTGATGATGGATTTTGATTGCCCTTTGGCATTCCGTCACAAAAAGGGGGAGTATATTACTTTGTAGAGGAGATTTTTGTTTTAGGGGGAGTTTTTTATGTTTTGGAGCTTGTGGAGTTATTTAGATTGTATCTAGGTGCTTCATCGTGTATTTACATTTTTTGGCTCTTGATGTATTTGTGATAGGGGGAGATACATTGTTGTTGTTTATATGTTTCTTGTTTCACTGTTTATTGATTTATATTTATGAGTTATTCATGATCTATGTCTTTATTTTGTTTTATGTGAAATCAAGAAGTTAGTTGAGTTTTACTTGTATTTTCCACACATGTGTTTATGCGTTTTGTTTAAGTGTTTCAGGAAATATACAGGTTGATTCACTCATGCTGCTATTTACACTTGCAACTAATAGATAGTAGTTAGGTTGGATTTGTTATAATGGGCATTTATTTGTAATGGGCTTTTCTTTGTAAAATTTGAGCATTTTAGTTTGTGTTTTGTCACGAATTGCCAAAGGGGGAGTTTGTGAGATTCTAAGTACTTAGGAACTAATGTATTAGAGCTCTAATTTGTATTGTTGGCAAACCATGATCAAAACAGGTTTTTAGTCTTGTTTAGACTTGCTCAAAGTGTATGCGTTTTATGTAAAGTTGGAATCGAGTTGCTGCAGAAGTTATAGTATAATTCTGCCTGGCTTGATCGATCGAGAATTAGACTCGACCGATCGAAATTCGGGCAGAACGTTCTTCTGCAGAATTTTCCAACTCAACCCTAAGCTCATATGACGTGTAGGGTTTATGTTTTGCCTTAGGTATAAAAGGGAAACCCTAGCCACGTTTTTGGAGAAGCTCCTTTTGCTATGTGTGTGAATCTTTTTTGAGATCTAGAGGTAGTTGCCTTCATACATACTTAGGATTATCAAGAAGGAGAATTCGATTCAAGAACTTGATGATCATTCAGTTGCTGCACTAAAGAGCTTAAAGATACGCAAGCAGGAGTGCTTGTACTTGCTGAAGAATCCAAGAAAGAAGGAGTCCGTGGTCTCTGAGCTTGCACGTGGTCGTGTCAGTAAGTTTTCTACATGAGGTAGCAATAGGATGTTAGTGGTCTAAGTCGCTATTGTAAAACTTCGATTCTTTCATAGTGGATTCAGTTTTACCTTGAGGATCGCTAGGTTAAATCCTCCCCAAGTTTTTACCGGTTTGGTTTCCTGGGTTATCATATTATTTTGTTCTTTATTTTCCGACTTTACAATAATATGATGTGTTTGTGTTAACCTAGATCTGAAATTGGACTAAGTAATCAACTTGGCTATTTAACTAGGTTAATCTGTTGTGTTTGCTGGGGTCTAAAAACGTATAGGATTGGTGACCATAAAGTTAGCATGCATTAGTATAACTGGTGTTGATACTGAAATCCATACATTCTCAAGGTATTCTGCAAGGCTTGGTATATATCCGTTGTGATACCACTTGGCCTCCAACAAATAAGATTTACATAAATCTGACCACTGAAACAATTAAATGGGACCATGAATTAGAGGAATTAAAACCATCATGTATTTAGGAGAAAATGTTAACAATAAACAATGATGGATTTAGAAGTCAAATAAAGTCAATACCGCTTTTTTAAGGTATCGAATGATATGGAATCCTTTTCAAGGGGATCAAAAGCCATTTCATTAACAAAGTTGTAGAGAATGAGGAAACATATCTTCATATAATCTGGAAGCTGATCCATTGCATTGATATCCCATCTGGAGTCACACAAAAAATGAAAGAATAATTTTTTAGTTTTATGTCAAAGGGTATGAGGCGTAATGCACTAATGTGATTTATACATACCTCTCAATGGCATCTGCGAAGAGCTTGAGTTCATCCAAAGTTCCATATACGTCATAAACATCATCTACTATCGTTATCACATTCATAACAAAGTTTCAAAGATGCTTATTTATTTTTGATAAACCAGATATAAAATTTTAATTAATTATCAAAATGAAGTATATCATAATACATTTACACAGCGCCTTGAAGCAAGCCGGGGTGCTCCTCTAACAAATCTATTCTTTCTCAGTTGTGCATGCATATTTCTCTAAAAGTATTTGTTGGTGTTGAATATCTCCCATCGATCAGTGACGCAGTTCTCCCAATTCCATTCATACTTCCAACGTTATATCAATTGCCGTACTTTGATTGGTCATCCTCCTTAGTCTCGTATACTTCTATAATTATGATTACATGCATCACTACGCACTGAACACAGTACACCCACAGCCTTTGCAAACCCCGGTCTCTTTCTTGATCCACTGAGCACACCAACAGTTTGTAGCAGTTTGTCGGTGGTGGTGGCGATTCCCATTGCTTAGGTCTTTGTGGCAGTAAGGAGGAGAGAAAAGTGAGTTCAAACCATAAATATGTCAAATAGTGTTTAAGTAATAATGACATCATTTGTAAATGTTATATTAGGTTTAAATGAAAGAGAAATGCTACATTTTCAATATTTTTACAACAAATCACAGGTGGTTAATTATTATTAGTTCAAATTTGAACTTACCATTGAGATTACTTTTTTGTTCCAATAATAACAACTTCTAACAACCAAAAACTTAAAATTTATTGTAAAAATGTGTGGACATAGTATTTCTCTAAATGAAATATTATTAAAAACTTTGAAACTTTCATGAAGTACTTTAAAAGTTTAAATTTTAAAATGAAACATATCTTAAACTTAAGATTTACAAAGTAATTTATATATTTACCCAAAAAAAAAAAAAGTAATTTATCTTAAAATAATATATATGCTCTTAAAAAAAGTTTGTTGCGGGGGTGGGGGTGGGTAACTTCATGACCATATCTTCACAGCCATTTCCCTAATAAACCTTGATTAAATGACACCACACTTCTTATCTCCAAACCACCCATCTCAACGGATAAACACACCTTTTCCAAAGCCACCAAAGGATATATGAAACTCCTTTTAGAAGACCCTCAAAGAAAATTCCTCTGAATACTTTCCAATCTAGCAGCCATAGCATTAGGAATAGTAAAAAGAGATAAAAAGTACGTTGGGAGACTTGAGAGAGTACTCTTTAGTAACATAAGCCTACCACCCTTAGATAAATAGAGACGCTTCCACCCAGATAGTTTCTTCTCCATTTTCTCCAAAATAGGATTCCAAATCGAAGCTGTCTTAAAAGAAGTTCCCAACGGCATCCCCAAATATTTCATAGGCAAACTGCCCACTCTACATTGAAGAATATTAGCCAATGCATCTTGATTATTCACCTCCCTAACAGGGACAATCTCACTTTTCCCGACATTGACCTTCAAACCCGTAAAAGACTGAAAACAAGACAACACCAACCTTATGGACATCAGCTGTTCCCTAGAGGCATTACAAAATAAGATAGTGTCATCAGTAAATAACAGATGGGAAATATGCACACCAACAGAGTTCACAGCTCCCACATGAAAACCCCGAATAAGATTACACTCCTCTGTCTTCTTTAAGAGTCTACTTAAAACCTCCATTATCAAGAGAAACAAAAGCAGGGATAGTGGATCCCCATGTCTCAACCCACGAGAGCTTCCAAAAAAACCTTCAAGGGATCCATTTACTAGGACTGAAAAGTGGACAGACATAACACAAGCCTTAATCCACCCCTTCCATTTCAACCCTAAACCCATCTGGCCCAACAAATAAAACAAGGCCTCCCAGTTCATATGGTCATAAGCTTTTTCAATATCAAGCTTGCAAACCACACCCGGTATTCTACTCTTCAACCTGCTATCCAGGCATTCATTTGCAATAAGCACTGAATCCGAAATTTACCTTTCGCCAAAAAACGAATTTTAAGTCTCAGAGATAAGATTATCCAAAACCACCCTCAACCTATTAGCCAACACCTTGGACAGCAGCTTGTACGCACTACCCACCAAACTGATGGGGCAAAAGTCCTTAATGTTAACAGCATTACACTTCTTAGGAATTAAAGTGAGGAACGAAGCATTCATAGACTGTTCAAACACAGAATGCCGATGAAAGTAATCAAAAAAATCCATGACATCATTTTCCACAACACTCCAACATTTGTGAAAATAGCCATGGTGAAACCATCAGGACCAGGGGCTTTATCACCCTCCATCTCCCTTAATACTTGGATGACTTCCTCCTTTGTGAACTCCTTCTCTAAGGATAACCGCTCATCCTCTTCAATACAAGCAAAATCTAACCCATCCATAGTAGGGCGCCCCACCTCAGTTTCGTTATACAACCCTTGATAAAAGAGAACTAACTGAGAGCGTACATCAGACTCATCCTCATAAACAACACCATCAACCTCAATCCTTTTAATTTGATTAGCATTTCTATAAGAGTTTGCTAATTTATGAAAGAACCGAGTATTATTATCGCCCTCCTTCACATACAAGGCCTGAGACTTTTGCCTCCAGGAAATCTCCTCAAGAGAAGCCAACTGTTCTATGTCTCCTTTGAGTTGAAGGCGACGACTCTATTCCACATTTGAAAGACCCACCAACTCCTCTCTTGCATCTAAACCCATCAACTCAGTCAGTATGTTTTTCTTTCTAAAAGCCAAATCACCAAACTCCTCCCTGTTCCACTTTTTTAAATTTGCTTTCAGAGCCTTCAATTTTTGTGCCAAGTTGAAACTTGGAGAGCCCGCAAAATTGTGCCCATCCCACCATTGCTTAACTCTATCAACAAAACCCTCAACTTTCAACCACATATTTTCAAATTTAAAGGCACTTCGACCACGTCGAACAACACCAGCTTCCAACAAAAGTGGGTAGTGGTTTGAAAGAACACGAGGAAGCACCCGTTGGGATACATTCTCAAAGTGCTCCTCCTAATCAAGAGAAACCAAATCCCTATCAATTCTTGACATAGAGGGAAGACCAGAATCTCTAAACCAAGTGAAGGAGGCCCCCTCTAAAGGTAAGTCAACTAAAGAATTATTCTCTATAAAATTCGAGAATGCGAACATAGTAGGGCTAAAAGACTCACAGCCAAGCCTTTCACTTGGGTACTTGATAATATTGAAATCACCTACTAGACACCATGCCATGGGCCACCTGGCACGCACCTGTGATAACTCCTCCCACAAAGTAGACAGTTGTCCATTGTCATTAGGGCCATACACACCTATACAAGCCCAAACAAAGTCATCCACCACTCCTCTCAATAATACACTGATAGAAAACTGTCCAACAATGACATCCAACTTCTCAAAGACCCTTTTATCCCAAATCATCAAGACCCCTCCCGAAGTCTGCACAGCATTCAAAACAACCCAATCAATGAAAGGACTACCCCATAAACTCCGAACAAAAGCAACATCGATAGAAGATACTTTCGTTTCTTGAAAACATACAATATCACACTTCCACTCTTTAAGAAGATTCTTACAAACCTCTTTCTTTCGGGGATTTTTAAGCCCCCTTACATTCCAAGAAAGTAGTCGTAGAGTCATTTAAAACTACTAACAACCCCCAAAGTAGTCGAAGAAGCTCTGCTCCTACTCCTAGAAGAGACACCATCATAATTAACAAAAGAAATAAGCCCCTTAAGCTCCTTGAGACCACGTGACCCTGAGTTTGCAGGTTGCTTAGACACCCCATCGTCATTCAACTTGAGACATTCCTGTTCCAGAATGTGAAATAGAGGCAAACATTGGGCTTCATGTTTCACAATAGGGAAACCCACCATTTTACAAAAAAATTTCATCAACTGGGACACCCAATTCAAAGGTGGCCTAGACTCTGTCACCTGTGTTCCCTCTACAGAATCCTGAACCAACAAACCTTCACTGAGATCATTAGGTTCCTACCGAGACAGAGGTTCACATTCCAACACACAATTATCTTTCTCTCCACTACCACAACCACTATCATCCACCCCATAGTCTTCCACGATAGAAGGTGAAGCCCAGAATTTTTCTGAAATTCCTCAACAGAATCCACTAACCTCTATTGCATCGTATCATCATGAGGACTACTCCGTTTTTCTTCATGAGCTTCCCCTTCCCCAAACTCAGCTTCCATCCCATTACCTAACTCTGAGAGTGGAGAAAATCTATTTTGAACCACTCATGGATGCCGACAAAGGATCGGCGACACCTCTTTCAGAATTGGAGGCTCACTCACTGCCATTGCTGAGCTATTCACCATATCACCGGTGAACCCAGAGTCCCGAATACCAAATCCATGAGTTACCTCGGCACCGGATCCCGTGAACCCAGAAAAAACAGCCTTGCCAGAGTCGAGATTAACTATATTGGAGCTACACCTTAACGCCGATTCTTTTTCGATCACTGGATCACCAAAAGCTCTCATCGGCATCATCCCATCGCCACTTGAGCTTGCACCCACTTGTCTCTCTAACGGAGGCAGATTCTCCATTGGCTTCAGAACTTGAGACCCCAGCACATACACCGGTTGGGCTACGAGTTCAGATTTTAAACACTGATTGTGGGCTAGGTTTACCAAAGTTTGGCTTTGGCATGGCCTCCAAACAAATTTGGGCTTGGCTATATAAAATGGGCTAAAGGTAATAATATTATGACCAGTGGGCTTTATAGGTTGCACCATTTTTGGGCCCACTTCATTAACCTCAGACCACACTAAAGCCCATCTCCCATCTTTCCCATGCTCCATATGCATAAAAAGATCCAAGGTCAACTCAGATATTATATCGTTACTTTCAATTCCCTTTATTGTTGACAAAATCTTTGCCCCAAGTTGCTCCCACTGTCCTAGAATATTTTCCTTGCAGGTATCACGGTTATTACTACTGAAATCTGACAAAATCTTCGCCCCAAGTTGCTCCCTCTGTCCTAGAATACTTTCCTTGTAGGTATCACAGTTATTACGACTGAAATCTCTAGGATTTGAATTATGAACCCATGCAGTTTTATTCTTTCCTTCATCTCCTCCGCCACCGTTGTTTTTCCATTTCCTTGCCACCACTGATGCGAAGGATTTTAAGGCATCTCTTTTGGGAATACCTATAGTTACTTGCTTGGGAGCTAGAGACTCCGGGTCTATTGCCTTTCTCAGGTGTAAACCAAAACCTCTCCAACCACTCCCCGACTTCCCTTCTGGCACCACTATAGAACCCTTATGACGACCATGAATGTGTTTTGCATTATTTTTCTTGGATTTGAAATCAAGGTTGGCCAATTATATCTTTACATAACATGTTTATGTACCTTGTTTAACTTTGATGAGCTTATTTATTGCACTTTACTAGTTTGAGCTTTGTAGTGCATGTTGTGTGGGAAGATGTTTATAGTTTTTGATCACTTTGTCTTGATCTTGAAGTCACGTGTCTTTGATTGTCAAATTTGATCTTATTGAGAAAGGCATAAATAACCATCTCACTACTATTTACTAGTCAATCATGAACACCTTAGTGCATATCATATGATTTAAGTGCTCGAAAAAGTGTAGCACATGCACAAAAAGAACATAAGGTGTAGCCTCGGTTTAAATAATAAAATTGGTGTGTACATTATCTTACAGACTCTAGATTTAAACGTGAGTTTAGGAACAATGGCAAAACTCACTCACACCTAATCTAGAAACTGTGAAGCACTTGCAGTTTATACTTGTAGCCTGAAACACTCGTACACAAACAAAAATTTCATTAAGCTTATGCAATGTTGAACACAAGGTATGAACATGAGCAAGCAAAGTGCGATTAAGTATGTAAACATTAGATATCATGTAAACAAAAAGACTTGATCAAACAAGTTCAGTCATTAAAGAATGACTACAATGAACATTTAGCAGGTAAGTGTTCATCTGGACATACACACAAAAAGAAATCACTTATGATCACTTGTATGTCAAACACACAACCAATGCAAAGTACACGAAGTATATGCATCTAGGAACAATCCTACTAGGCCACAAGTGTGAAGTACTCAAGACATATTAGAAATATCTTAAAAGTACAAAGAAAACACTACAAAAGCATTGAGATAGTCACAAAGACTGAATATAAACTGAAATATAAAACAGAGTATCAAAGTTTTAAACAAAAGTAGTAAAAACATAGATATGAACTAGCGGTTATAAAAAATAAACAAAGGTAAACCAATAACGAATAAAACCAATGTTTCTAAGCCTGAACTATGTTCCCCCTAACACTGTGCAGGCTCCCCCTCAAAATTTTCTCCCCCTTTTTGACTAGAATGGCCAAAGGGCTAGAATTGGTCGGAGTCAGAGTCTGAACCATGGTCGACAGATAAATTATCGATCTGAGAGGATTAGGCTGTGATTTGACACTGGACATAAGCAAACTGGTCCGCTGTGTGCCGCATATGGGAATCTAGCATAGTGTACATCTGCTCTACTCTGTCAAGAAGACAGTCGAGCTTGTCTGGTCCTCGTGCTGGTGCTGAGGATGATGGCTGAGTTGATGTTTCTGGAGCAGAAGTGAATCTATCAATCTCCTCCTCTGTATCTCCACCCTCGTCCGCAACCCGATCCTTTGGTATCGTATGCACACCTATTTTGGAGCCTTTAATGTGTAATGTGCTCCTGGTGACTGTGTGTGCACCAATGGGATAATCTCTCTAAACTACTGTCAGTCCACTCGGGATTTTAAGCCTTGTCTTTGCAATTAGGCCCATAATGGGAGTAGGAAAGGGCATGATAGTCCTGGAGTTCTGCTTTGTTATGCTCTTTGTTAGCACATGGAAGATGTGTCCACAAATGTCAATTTCTTTATGGGTGAAGAGATTGAACAAAAACTTTGTCCTTGGAGCTGATAGTGTAGTGAGGTTGGTGACCGGGTACAAGTTATGAATCATCACATGTGCCAATGTCCTCATTTCCGGTGAAAATGGTATTGTGTTCATGGATGACTTCTTCGGTGTACCACCAAGAATCTTTATCATCTCATCAGTAGAACCCAAACGATCCTCATATTGCACTGTAATTGGCTGTGAGGGAGGAAGAACTTTATAGAATTCTTGAATGCTGTCCTTAGTGATGATAAACTCTTTGTGCCTTACCCAGCAGATTATAGTATCTCCCTCAACTGTAGCATTGGAGAAGAATTCTTTGATGATCTCCGAGTACACCATTCCAACTGGATTCAACAGTTTGGTCCAGGTCCGTTCTTTGAACACCTCAGGGATGAAGGTGTCCTCAAGGGATTCCAACTGAACTACCCTTTCCATGACAATGGTGGCTTTGTTGTAACAGTCATTGTATTTCATATCAGCTTTAGCAGACTTGAATCGATCAAAATTAGTGCGTGCACGTTTGGAAGTCGACTTCTTGGTGGCTGCATGCTTAGTAGGAGCCATCTGTGCAAAGGAACACACAAACAGAAAAGATCCAAATGTGGAGACACAAAACAGAACACAAAACTTGATTAGTTTCAAGTTAGTTCAAAGTACAAGTAGAAACAACCTAAAGCAGAGCATAACCAACTCAAAAATAGAGTAAATAAACTCAAACAACATTGTAAAGGTATTAACCAATTAAGCAAAAGCATAATGCATGAATAAGTAACTGTGCATGTGTGTGCATGTGCTGATGCATGTGAATGCAGCATGAGATGCATGGGGGGAGGGGCCTAGAGATGCCTAAAGTGTGCACAATGTGTTCAGGACATGGCATTGAGGCACAAAATGGACAAAGTGTGAAAAACACACACTTAGATATCAAAATGAGTGATAACAAGTTCAAACCAATGTAAACCCAGAAATTGGAATTCACTTGAATCCAATTCAGCACGCAAATGTCACTGGGACATTTTGTCAAACACTTGGCATGCAAAAATGCATAACTGATATGAAGAATGCATGAACATATGGAAAAATGCCTCAATACATGCTCAAACTGCCATATGGGGCCAACACAGATGCACAAACACCAAATGGGACTCAGCCCAATCAAAGAGTTGAAAAAATTTTCACAAAATTTAGAATCCCAACCCAATTTTCAAAAATCCCCAATTTTCAAAACACTAAGCATAGATTTTGCATAATCCGAAAATAAAAGATGAAAATAGTGTAAGAAACACATACCTTGAAAGGATTTTGCAGAGATTTTTCCTAAAAATGATGTGGTTTGAATGAAATAGAGATTTGGGTTGAAAAGGTTTCGAAAAGAGTTAGTGCGAGGGAAATGTCTAAGTGTTTGAAAAAAACTGTCACATTTGCTACATAACAACTGAAAACACGCGTTTTTCGCGGGTTAGGCAGTAGCGACGCCATCGCGAGGTAGTCGCGAGAAAGACCACTGAAGCACAAAAACTTTTGCGAGAAGCTTTAAGTCGCGAGATAGTAGCGATACAGTCGCGAAACTCTCTGTGTGATTTTGTGAAAAATCCAGTTTTTGCCTAAAAAACATTTCGTGAGAAGAGTTTAGTTGCGAAATACTCGCGAGGCAGTAGCGAGAGTTTCTGTATGAAAATATGACTTTTTAATTTCCCTTAAGCACTTTCCGTTGGAAGCTCTAAGTCGCGAGCTTCTCGCGAAACAACCTTTGAACCAGTTTTTGAAGAAAAACACAAAAATGCATTTTGAGCAAAAACTAAAAGCACGAAAGTATAAAATCACTTTCAAAAACAAATAAAACACTCAAAAATCTTTTTGGGTTTGATCATCAAGTATTTGAGCATACACATCACATTTGAACATGTACAATCACACAAATGAGATAAGCATTCATTGAATTAAAGACTTGTGTGTTGTGTGTGAGTATCAAATGTGGAATAGTCCATAGACGAGAGTGAAGCTTCAATGATCAATTCAATCAAGTCATACACAACTAGTACTAAATCAAGTGGACAATCTCAATTATAGAGATGAACATATATGATCTCCCACAAGAGAATGATTACAAAACTTAGAAGCTTTTCATTTGACTTCTGCATAAATCATAACATTTTATTCTTTTTGGACAATACATCTCTTTTTGAGATCGGTGCTTGAAATTTTTGATATTTCAACAATGAGAGTTAGCCTTTGGCTTTTTGAGCACCATACATTTCAATATACAAGTCGCTTTCCCTTTTTCCTAGTCAAATACTAGTATGTGCGACAGGCTTTTGCAGCTCATAATCTCTTTTTCATTTTGAGATTTACATTTGGTGAGCTCTAATGCAAAAACATAAAATAAAGGTGGGAAGATATATAGGCACAAATCTATGCAAGTATCAAGATCAACAAGACTATTGACCAATCATTCATGACAAGCTTGAAGATCTATTTACAACAATCACACATAGTTTTCAAGATTTCTCCAACAAAGATATATGTTCATATAGAACAAGCTACGCTCGTAAATGCACTACGCCGTTAGTACGAAGGTACTAGGCCAAACTCCCATGTGATATACACAATACAAACGATCAAACTTTTTGAAGATTTTTCAATTTTTATTGGTTTTTGAATTTTTGAACACACTAAAAAACAGAACAAATAAAGTAAGATCAACAAACACAAGTATAAAACAAAAACTTGTAAAAGAAATACATGCTTTAAGCAAAAAGCAATGCATAATATGATGCATGAACCTATGATCCTAAACATTGGAAGTATTGATGCATGGACATAGGAGGTGATTATGCATGAGTACCCTTCTTCACCCACACGTCACGTGCGTTTGGGGTGATATCCCTATAGGATTGGGTACGAGTGTTAGGACTTTCAAACCTTCTAGTGAAGCTTTCCAAGCAGTTGGTAAATGTACCAATCATCTTCATCACGTCCATCATCCTAGGATCACCATTTCGACCTCTTGATGACTCATCAGCCCAAGTCCTCTTGTCATTTCTTGGTCTTCTTGACCTTTGATCAGTAGCATTCCTCAATGCTCTCAACTTATGACAATTGGGTCGGGTGTGCCCTTGAAGTCCACAATGATGACACACATGGTTCGTTCTAGAACCTCTTTGCAATCGAGGATGAAATTTTTCTCTGGCATTAGACTTGACCACAGATTGATTAAGGGCCTTGTTCAACACCCTTTGCTCAACCATATTCTTCTTCTTCTCCACATTGGCTTTCTCAACAGTAGGGACAACTTCTTTTGGTTCTTTTGCCTTCACAAAGTTTACTTCCTTGGTTACCTTGATACTCGAACTACTTTCTCCAGTATATTCCAACCCAGTTTTGTTGGAGAAAGATTTTTGTGAAGAGATGACATCATCAAGCTTCTTGGTAGAGACCCAGTCTACTCTGGCATTTGCTTAAACCGCTTCAAGCTCAAGAAATTTCACCTTTGTGTAGGCCTCAGCTAACTCACCATTCAGCGTCTCAATCTCACACTTGGCCTCCTTATATCTTACTAGGAGACTTCTATAGTCCTCCTCTGCTTGCTTCATCTTTTTCACAGCCGCTTTGGCCACCCTTGTATATTCTCCCGACTTCTCAAGAAGAGAGTTGTAATTCTCTTGAAGACCGGCTGTATCTTCATATGCTTCAGCATCGATTCTTCAACAATTCCCATTGATTCATCATCACTATGCTCCCCAAGTTCTTCCACAAGCAAATTTAAGTCCTCCGAAGACTCAACATGAGCAATAGTCATAAATTCTGAGAAATTCCCTTCTTCATCACAACTTGCTTCCGAATCAAAATTGGAAGAATCATAATCACTAAGGGTTGTGGCATATGCCTTGCCCTTCCCTCTCAAATAGTTAGGACACTCCTTCTTGAGATGCCCATGACCATTGCATTCGAAACACACAATTCCTTGAGGAGACTGTGAATCCTTTCCATCTTTCTTCTTAAACTCCTTCCTATCACCTTTGGAGGATGAGAACTTCCCTCTGTTGAACGGTTTCCCACTGTTCTTCATCTTTAGAAATTTTCGGAAGTTCTTTGCAAGAAATGCTACATCTTTTTCCACTCCATCTTTTTCGAAGGAATCACCCATTCTTTCGGTGATGGTTTTAAGAGCAAGAGATTTACTCGACTTATGAGAAGGCAACCCAAGCTCATACGTTTGGAGAGACCCAATGAGTTCTTGAATCTTAATTTCATCCAAATCTTTACTTTCCTCTATAGCTGTGACTTTCGCTCAGAAGCTTTCCAGTAAAGACCTCAAAATTTTTCTTACCACCTTAGCATCCTCAATCTTCTCACCAAGATTGAGCTTCACAATCACAATTTTGTTGAGCTTTCCATAGAATGAATCAAAGGACTCATCATCTCCTATCTTAAGCTCTTCGAATTTGGTGGTTAACATCTGAAGCTTTGTGTCCTTAACTTTCTTTGTTCCTTCATAGGTGGTCTCCAATATCTCCCAATCTTCCTTGGCTACTATTATGTGAGAAATACTGTGGAACTCATTTGGAGAAACACCACAAAAAATTGCATTCAAAGCTTTACTGTTAGCATTGGCTGCCGCAAGTGTTGCTTTATCCCAAGTGGATTTTGCGGCCTCCAGCCTAGTCCAACCTACTTCTACGGCATCCCAAACAGTATCATCAATTGAACACAAGAAAGCCCTCATCCGGATTTTCCAGAAAGCATAGTTGTTACCATCAAAATATGGTGGAACATTTAAAGATTGAGACCGGTCCATCTCAATACGGGGTCAAGGATCGCACTAAGGTGTTTAAACCACAAAGAGTGCACCCGCTTTGATACCAATTGAAAGCTCGAAAAATGTGTTGAAAAACACAAGAGTTGTTTAGCCCTCCAATTCATAGTTACGACTTGGTTGATTTTACACTAACTTAATACTAAGTGCGGAATAGTGTAAACACAAGCATACAAGCGAGAGAGCTACTCTAATTCATATTTAAAGCAACACAGCAGTAAAATGAAATGAACAAGAGTAGGGAAGAGAGATGCAAACGCAGATAACACGCTGATGTGTTATCGAAGAGGAAACCGAAGAACTCGGTGAAAAACCTTTCCGCCGCCCTCCAAGTGGTAATCGATCCACTAGAAAACCAGTTGGGATACATGGGTTAGCAAGAGACCCTCCAAGCCTAATCTACCCGATGTACCTAAGCCTTCCAAGCTCCTACTTCAACAAGGCTTCTCAGAACCGTGTCTTGTTTAGCTCTCTAGATCCCGCAACAAGCTCTATGTTGCATCTGCCATCCTTGGCTTCTTCCAATGCTTCCCAACAGCACCAAAACCTCACTTGACACTCTCAAAGGGTGTGGTAAGTGTTTGGGCTATTAACCTCTCAATGGTATGTAAATGGAGAGGTAGGAGATGAGGAAATTCCACAAACAAATGTGTAGAGAATTGTTGGTATAACAATTTCTAACTCTCAAGTGTTTTTGCTAGGGTTTTCTCTCAGAGGCTCCCTACCTCATTTGTGGGTAATGAGGGTATATATAGTGTGGGTGCAGAAAGTGTGTATCAGATAGTATAGTCTGGCATAACAGAATATCTCGCGGGTGTCTCGCGGGAAGGCCTTACCCACGGGATACTCACGAGACACAGTTGTCTCCATCTGTACTGACTCTTCGCATTCCAGTCATGTGCAGGGCACATGCATCCTCTCGCGGGAAGCTTAGTCGCGAGATACCCGCGAAAACCTTCTTTGCTTCAATTGCTTGAGTCTTCACACTCTCTCTCACTAACACACAACCCTTATAATAAATTCTCATAACAAATACAGGGTACATAAGTTTGAATAAAATTATAATCAAATTTGGCACGGAATAAAAGCCAACAAAATACATATTTGGAAATCACAACTTTACACATATCTTTGGCACTTGCGTTTAGGTCATATTGTGATCGATGCTTGAAATGTTTGATATTTCAATTTGATGAAGAAGCCTTTGGCTTTTTGGGCATCATACATTTTCATATAAGTCGCTTTCCCTTTTTCCTAGTCGAATAATAGTGTGTGCAACAGCTTTTGTAGCTCATTATCTCTTTTCATTTTGAGATTTACATTGGTTGAGCTCTTTAAGCAAAAATTAAAAGAGTGGGAAGATATATAGGCAAAAGTCTATGCAAGTCTCAAGATCAACAAAACCATTGACTAATCATTCATGACATATTTGAAAATCTATTTACAACAGTCACATAGATGTCAAGATATTTCCCACAATGATATAAGTGCATAAAGAACAAGCTACGCTCATAAATGCACAAAACCATTTGTACAAAGGTACAAGGCAAAACATGCATGTGACAAAACACAATAATGCCGACCAAACTTTTTGGATTTTCTACTTTTTATGTGTTTTTGGATTTTTGACACAAAAGCAAGTAATGATTGATCAAAAATTAAAAATATTAAAAGCAAATAACAAACAAACAAAAATTTGTCAAAACATGCTAGAATAATTACAGAGAAAACAGCCAAGCAAAGTCACAACATATTGGAAGAATTGATGCGTGGACATGTTCTAATGCTTATGCATGTATACCCTTCTTCACCCACACAACACATGCGTTTGGGGTGATATCCTTAGAGGATTGGGTACTTGAGTTACGGTTCTCAAACCTTAGAGTGAAGTTTGCCAAACAAGAAGTGATGGTATCTATCATCTTCATTATATCCCCAATGTTAGACTCAGCTTCTCCCCCTTTCGATTGCTTGAGGTTCCCTTTGCCATTTCTTTGTCCACTTGGCCTTTGAGAGCTGCCATTCTTTAATGCCCAAAGCTTGTAGCAATTGGGTCTAGTGTGACCTTGGATTCCACAATGGTTACAAAAGTGTTGAGTTTGCAGTACCCTTTGTGACTTTGGAAGAGATTTACTTTTTGCCTTGAATTTAGCCACTGCTGGGTTTGGAGGCTTTGTTGAAACCCGTTGAGCAATCACCTTTGGCTTCTTCTCAAACTTCACTTTCTCAATAGTTGAAGTTGTTACCACTGGTTCCTTTGCTTTAACAAACTTCATCTCTTTAGACACAATGGTGCTTGAACTAGCTTCTCCGGTGTATCCTAAGCCATTTTTGTCAAAAAAGGGTTTTTGATGTGTAAGCACTTCGTCAAGCTTTTTGGAGGAAACCCGCTCTACTTTAGCATTAGCTTGAATCACCTCAAGCTCAAGAAACTTGATCTTTGTATAGGCTTCGGTTAGTTCTTCGTTCAGCGTCTTAACTTCACATTTAGTCTCCTTGTATCACATTAGAAGACTTTTGTAATCTTGCTTAGCTCTCTTCATTTTCTTAATGGCTGCTCTAGCCACTCTTGCATATTCACCAGTCTTCTCAAGGAGAATATTTTACGATTCTTGCAATCCTATTGTTCTTTCATCTTCCTCATTATCAGATTACTCTACAATCCCTATCGACTCCACTTCAGTGTGCTCACCAAGCTCTTCCACTAACACACTCAAATCATCTGAAGATTGCACGAGAGCAATGGTTATAAATGCGGAGTAGTTTCCTTCTCCGTCACAACTTTCTTCCGAGTTTGAATTAGAGGAGTCTGTGTCACTAAGAGTAGTGGCATACACTTTACCCTTCCCTCTCAAATAGTTGGGACACTCTTTCTTGAGATGTCCATGACCATTGCATTCATAGCACATGATTCCTTGAGAGGATTAAGAATCCTTCCCATCTTTCTTCTTGACCTCCTTTTTCTCCTTCCCAAAATTTGGGAATTTTCCCTTCTCCTTAGATTTCTTAAGTGCACATACCTTGAGATTTCTTCACACTTTTTCACACACAACCTTTACATAATTCCCACATAAATGCAGAGTATCTAATTGCTAAATTACAAGCAAATTTGGCATGGAATAAAGCCAACACATGATTGAATAAATTCAACCTTACAATTGATAATAGTCTAAAAACTGAATTGCCTTTGGAGGCTACAATGCGTTTAAATAGTAAAAACAAAAGTTAGGGCAACTAGAAACCCTAAGGCGGCTATGAAAGCATATAAAACCCTAATTTGACTAAACAAAATTAAAAGCACCTAAAAAGAAGGAAATAAATAACCTGAACCAAAACCTTTTTAAAAAAATTACATAAAAATACTAAAATTAAATATTGACAAATATTAGAGAAACTGTGTCCTAAAATTATTTTTAAGTTTGGTATGTACTAAAATTAAATATTCCCTCTTGCATGTATTGAAAGAGGGAATATTTGTATTCATGTGTATCCTTACTTATTTTTTAAGTTTGGTTTGTATTTCTTTATTTTTCCTCACCTCATAAATTTTCCCCAAAACTGTTTTTCCTAAAACTTATTTTTTCCCCCTATTTTCATAGAGGGGAGAAAGCTGTTTTTAAAACCTATACTGTTTGTAAAGTTGTGATTTACAACTATTTTGTGTTGGCTTTAATTTCATGCCAAATTTGATTGTAATTATGTTCAATCTTTTGTACCCTGTATTTTATGTGGGATTTCATTGTAAGGATTGTGTGTGAGAGAGAGTGTGAAGACTCAAGGCAAATTGAAGACCAAAGAAGTTTTCGCGAGTAGCTTGCGAGAAGCCTTCCCGCGAAGTGAAGCATGTGCTCAACACATGACTAGAATGCGAAGAGTCATGACAGATGGTGACAGTTGGTTTTCGCGAGTGTCTCGCGGGTAAGGCCTTTCCACGAGATACCTGCGAAACATTTTGTTTTGCTATTTTGTCATATCTGATACACCTTATCTCTAAACACACTATATATACACACATTACCCATATATTGAGAGGAGTGCTTTCAGAGAGAAAACCCTAGCCACAACCTTTGAGAGTTAGAGATTGTTATACCCATAATCCTCTACACAATCCATTGTGGTTTTCATTCAATGGAGGGCCATAGGAATTACTTTTATAAAATAATTCTATTTAGCACTTAAATTTTAATGGGGCTTTTAAACATTTTTTTTAGGTAAAGTTTGTATCTAATACAATTCTCACTAACTAAAATTTTCTTAAATTCATATGAGATGTAAAAATCTAAACATCCAAGAACATGTCACACATGTATGTAAATATTAAGTGAGATTGAATTCGTAAGTAAATTTAGATGTCAAAAATGTTATAATTCTAAAGTTTTATTCCTTAGCATCACAATATAATAATGATAATGATGATGCATCAAATAAAATTTTAATGCCGAAAGAGAAATAATCATCAGTGTTAGCATACTTCAATTATAATAAGTGAGATTGAATTCATAAGTAAATTTAGATTTCACAGATGTTATAACCCTAAAGCTTTATTCCTTAGGGTCACAATATAATAATGATAATGATGATACATCAAATAAAACTTTAATGCCGAAAGAGAAATATCATCAGTGTTAGTATACTTCAATTACAAGCTTAGAACTAGGTAAAACACTTCTTATCAATCATAAATTCATAGTTCTAAATATCTACTCGGTTACTGGTTGTAGTTTAAAGTTTAAACTTTTTTTAGACCAAAAAGTTTAAACACAAGCCAATTGATTTTTGTTTTGACAATTTTACTCACAGCATCAATTGTCCATTAGATTTAACAAAGCAAACAAAACTTTTTCTTTTTCTTTTTTAATTTAAGTTTTGTATCAACACAGAATTATTACTCCAACAATTACGTCATGTGGAAATCAAACGAAAGACCATCGGCACCCCACTATGAAATCAAGCAGAAAAGAAACACCGAAACAAATCTAGCCCACAATACTCAAAGGATTGATGGCACTCATATCCAATCACATTATCACATATGATATGAATATTTAGAACAAACACATATAATCGCAGTGCCTCTGAATCAGGATTGTACTAAAACAAAAATTAACACTGAAGTAAAAATAGAGGACTGAAGCCGTACACGACAACAGATCATATATCTGTCTCATATATTACGACACACGTATTCATGTCAGCATGATATCTTCGATGGTTTGCAGAAGCAATAGCAAATATATATATTTAATATTTTCATTCAATGATTGTTATACCACACAAACATGATTATGAATAGTTTAAAAATTGCATACCTCTCTTAGCAATCCAAGTGTCTCTTTTTCTTTTAGAGGTTTGTAGAGTACCACGCACTCACACAATAGTTTCTGATGGCTAACCACTAACGTGATGTCTTATTTACAAAGAACTTGATAAGCCCTAGGGAGAGATTCTATGTGGGATCCTTGTAGTATCAGTCAATAACTTTGAAAGGCTATTAAATTGACTTGAAACTCTTCAAATATTATTCTTTAATTTTCTCAATCATATCAAGAAAATATTTTGGATTTATACAAATTGCAATAATGTTCATCAACACAATGCAATTAACTCCTGAAGATTGGAGAATTACATATGAGATCCATTTACTTACAATTTTATATATTTGTCATCCTAACACATATCAATGTCAAGTCCCTAGCTTATGTAATCCTTAACTTTATTGTAGGTTAAGTTACTGTAGGTTGCTTCTTTGGCTCTTTTATATGATGCCCCATATCTAGTGCAAAACCAAAATAAGTTGATCGAAAGTGCCCTTCATGATTGATAATGGTTTGGTTTTCATAGATATGAGAGAATATGAACCTATGGCTTCCACTCCATTATAGTTGCCTTTTATCATCACATCATGACATCAATGGATTTGTTTTTGATGTAGCCATATGGGCGGGATTTGAACCTAGGTCCAGTATTTGACAATAAGAGACTTTACTAGTTAAGCTAATTAGAATTCAAAATAATGGTTTAATTTAAATTTAGTGCTAAACATATTCAATTGACGTTAAAACAAGATTTTGTAGGAAACATACAATAATCATCCATTCATAATGAAAGTGGAATAAAGCAGTGACTTGCTGGAAACTTGGAGTCTTTGCTTTATTTTGGACATTTGATGGATTCTGATTAAATAATTTCAAGCTTGGCTCAGTTGAAAATGGGCTAAGCAGCAAAACCAAATACTATATGGCTTGTGCTTGGATTGGTTGGTGGAAGATGTATTTAACTTCAGTCCAATCCTAATTAAGCTTGGCTTGATGCAGTACACTAGCTTTCTGAGAGAGAGAGGTTTGAACTTGTTTTGCATTGTGAAACCAAAAATTTTCATTAGATTTTGGTAGAATCTGTAAGAGACCTGGTATCTTAGTTTACCTGGAATTGAACTTGCTGGGTGAAGCCAAACGCTTCGCAGTTGATGTTGGTAAATATGTTAAGATTTCTTTTATGGGCTTCTGACAAAGAAGATTTGGTTTGGGACTAGCTCCTCAAAACTAATCCATTATTTGCAAGAAAGAAATAGATTTCTTGGTTTTATTGTATGTATAATGCTTTATGTGGATATTTTAATTGAGGATTTTGATCTGCGTTTATTCAATGAAATATGGACTTATCAAAAGAAAAAAAGAAAAAAGAAAAAGAAATTGAAGATTTATATTTATATTTTATTAGGAAGGTTATCAGGCCTCTTTCTCTGTAGGTCCATGAATCATGATAACACTCTTAACAGTGCTTGCTAAACAAAACATGAGATGGCCATAACTAGTGCTGTAGTATTTGATGTTGTTTTTATGTTTAATTAATTTACTACTCCTCTACCCATCAAAATTGTCACATTTTATGATTAGTTCCTGATAGGCCACAAATGTATTGACCCCTTGTGATTGAAATTAATTAATTAATTAGTCAAGTTATTAATTAATCAATTTATCATGCAAAGCGCGTGGTAGCACAAACAGATCACCATAAACTAAATATGCAGCGGAAAATAAATAACACGGTAATTTGTTTACGAATGGGGAAAACCTAACGGCAAAAACCCCATCGGATGATTTTCAGGTCACCACTCCCGAAACTCCACTATTATCACAACAAGCGGTTACAAATAAAGGAATCCCAAGTACCTTACCAACCTACAGTTGAACCCTTACCCCAATACCCAATTAAACTTGTTCTGTAGTGACAGTTCCCCCTTTTGATGCACGGCTCCCAAGTACGTGACTAACCAATGCGCGGATCCCAGTACGCGATTTCAATCACCAACTAAGAAGGTTGTTAGCTGCAAAGTTCTTCAATTCATCCACACGATGAAGATCACGAAGATGCTTGGTTACAAAACCCTACGGTGCAAATACACAGCAACTTCTTCAAGAAAGAGATGAACAAGGGCAAGAACTTTGTCTCCAATCACAATTTGCTTGAACAAGGTTTGCTCAATGCTTGTGCAACTTGTGAATTCTTTGACGGCCCTTAAAACAATCATTTTATATGTTTAGGGTTAGGAGAAAAGAAGGCCCAAACACATAATCACGGATCCCAAGACAAACAGATCAGATTGTTGTTTTCTTAAACCTCGACAGATAGGAGGTGTCGAGAATCTGTCGAGCTAGCTATCGAGCATACGGGCTGAACAACTCCTTAAACCTCAACACATGCTAGCTGTCGAGCTTTAATGATTTTGCACTTTCAACTTGTTTTCTTGGACAGACTTGAAGGCTTCAACACTTGATCTTGAAACATAGTTTCTTGAAGTATTTAAACACATCCTAAATCTACTCAAATACAGGTAAAGTGCGTTTTGTCAAAGGATAAGCCAATTACATAAAATCATGACATATGTTCCTAACAAGTGAAACACATATGTCCTAACAATCTCCCCCTTTGGCAATCCGTGACAAAACCACAACAAACAAATGAGCATATGAAAGATGTCATAAATCACTCAACTCATATTTACTTATTGAATACAATAAAATCTATCCTAATACAAACTTTTGAAAAACTTTGTAAGAAGAGAGTTTATGGCAAGTAGACTTTGACAACCAGTATTTCTGAAACACTTTAAAAAAAACTCATCAAGGCATCTTAGTGTGAAACAGAAATAATAGATTGCATACAAATATAAGAAGCATGTGTATAAAGGGAGAAAAGAAACAACACATGTAATGGTAGGTGAAAGAAACAACATACATCAACATCATCATAAAGATAAGACAAAGTACAATGTATGTCTAAATGGTCATAAGACCCAATGTACAAGAACAATGTATCTAAATAAGAGAAAAGAAAAAGATACATGAAATCCTCACTACATCCCTCAAAAAGAAACAACACTCTCCCTAACAAAAAGATCATATACTAACTCTCCCCCTAAGAATGACTACTCTCATATTCAAAACTACTCCCCCTTTTTGTCACGAGTGACAAAGGGTAAGAGTGTCAAGGAGACATCTTATCAGTAGAGCTAGCATCTCCATCATCATCATCCGAAGCATCATCGTCATCACCATCATCATCCTCAGAAGAAGAACCCACGGGAGGAGATGGTGGAGGAGAAGCCTCAGAAGCAAAACCACCCATGGTCACCTATCGCCGTGCAATACGACCGACACGAATGTTCACCTGATACAATTCCGTAGAAAGTGTATCAAGGCAAGCATCCATGCGCTGCAGCTGCGCCATGATGTCTCCTAGTGACACATCGCTCGTAGAAGCTGAGGGAGCGGATGTGGAAGGAGCAGATCTGGATGGAGCAAGACGGAAGGGAGGAACTGCTGAAACCGTCTGTCGCGACCTAAACTGCGCCTCACTACGTTTTACGGTAGCGTAGTCTATGGCACATATGAAAGAAAAATGGTCGAACGAGGGAAAAGGAACAGAAAAATGGCGTAAGATCCTCGTGATAGCGGAAGGAAAGATGATCTTATCACGGTACACCGAATCTAGATGAACATCTATAATAGAAAGAATGAAATGAGAAGGGAAATCTATAGTCAGATGCTCAAGAAGAGACAACAAAAATCGAGAACGAGGCTTTGTGATGGAGTTGTAGTGAGAGAGTGGATGGAGTACAAAAGTCATCACCATGTTCATTAATCTAGGACCTTTAGCAAAGGCCTTACATGGTGTGAACTGGCGACCACCCCAATCTGAGGGACGCTCACAGAAGGCAGCCATGAGCTCATCCTTGGACACAGTCCGCAGACGATCACAACTCGAATAGTCAGGAAACGCTATCCTAGGTACCCGAAGCACATTCGCAACAAGCTGCGGTGTGACAGGAATGCTAACACCCCTAACACGAGTGATAAAGTGAAGGACAGAACGGTTAATCCCGTGCATGTTGGAGTAGAACTCCTGAATAAGCACGAGAGGACAAGTGACCGGGTCGTCACACAGTGACTCCCATTCCCGACTGTGAATGACAGTGGGAAGGTTAGTGTCGGCAAAGTCTGCCAAAATGACTTGGCGTTCCGAATGAACACCTCGTCTAGAAAAGTTCTCCGAGAATGCTTTATGAGCATCATCATCACGGAACCGAAGAGATAGGGGGGCAGAATTTGAAGAGGAAGAGGATGCCCTGGAACGAAGAGGGTTTCGGGATGAAGCGGATTTACGTTTCGGTGCCATAGACACTACTAACGTAACCAACAGTAGAGGGAGAGAAAAAGGGACAATTAGAAAAGTCCCAAAACAGTTTACAATATTAAGAATATGTGAAAAGAAGTACGTATGCATGGAGAATGTATGAGCATGTGACATGCAAAAGAAATTTCATCATGGGCTCAGCCCAATCCAAACCTATCAGCACACAAACAGTTTGCACACATCTAAATGCATGACAATACTATTATAATGCTAATGTGATGCAATGCATGAGATTTTAAACTCATTTAAGCGAAAACCCATCCCAAAAATTCAACAAAAACTCATCAAATTTGAAAAATCCCAAAATATTTCAAAAACCCCAAAACCTAGGTTTCAAAACATGAAATGCATGAATATGGAAGAGATTAGAAGCTTACCAAGCGAAGAAAAACTTGAAGAAGCTTGAAGAAACCTTGAGGATCAAGATTGGAGAAAGATGAGATTGTTTGGGAGAGAAAAACAGAGAGCTATTGAGAGAGAGATCGAATGAAATGAGCTGCAGATCGCACGAGGAGAAGATATAGGCCCTCAGTAAATCTCGACAAATGAAGGTGTCGAGAGGTATCGAGGTATCTGTCGAGGGAGGTATCGAGGAAAAGGCCGTCAACAGCTTCAAGTATCGAGAAGGTGTGTAGGAAGAACCACCAAAAACAAGAACAGAAACTCGATCGATCCACCAGGTGTCGAGAAGCTATCGAGGGGTCAGAAACTTTCTCGATCGATCCGCCAGGTGTCGAGGTGCTAGCGAGATTACGATAAGAAAAAGCTAAAGAAGCTCGACATATAGCCAACTATCGAGGAGGTATCGAGGAGGTGTCGAGCCAGCTTTTCAAAACAGTTTTTCGAGAAGAGAAAAACACAGATATGAATGCAATCAAGCATGCAACTCACTAATGATCCAATTAACATATTAAGCTCTCAAAACCATCTCTCAACAAAGATTTTAAGCACATGGATCTTCAAAAACACATGCACACACTAAACAAGTCTAACCAATTTTATATTTCAAAAATAAGTTAAGACAGTTTAGTGAGCATACATTAACACATGTAAAACCTTGTGATGGCCAAATCACATTGTACCTGCACATGTATCAAGAGTAGCAAAGAATATTGCGTGTTGTGTGTGAAAAACATCGCAAGAATGCAAATGTGTCAACATGTTATGACAATTTGAGATATGAGTAAATCACTTAAACTCACACACAATCATAACTGTTTGATGGGGATTATCACCTTCAAGGTACATCCTATAACTCCCTCATCTCCTAGAAAACACGCTTGCAATCATATTTAAAAGCATTTTTGATCTTTTTGCTTTTGATTTTTCTTTGCATATTTTCTTTTTAAGCAAATCATGCATGGGTATATAATAGATAGAAAAGAAATACCCAATTATGTTAAGCATTTGACATTCTAATTTTGCTATGCCGAAGCACACAAATGTCATTCATAATTGGCGGGTAACAGTGGTGAGATGGTTATTTATGCCTTTCTCTTAGTATTTTCTAATCATTCCCGTCAAAAAGAGTGATACGAGTGTTAAGTACAAGAGATAACTTAATCTTACTCATCACAAATAAGAGCCACAAAGCTCACTTGCTTAGTTGTGCATAGAGTGTTTAGAAAACTTTGTTTCAATGGCCATCCAAGGTACACAAGTACCAGTTTACACAAAAACACACTGTTTTTGTATTTTTTTTTTTTTTTTTTTTTCTGATTTTTCAATTTTTTTTTAAATTTTTTATATGAAAAACAAAACAGAAAAATAACCAAACAAAAACAAGTTAAGCAAAGCATAAAAACTAGATTGACTCAAAACATGAAAGCAAAACACACAAGTAATGCAAACAAAAACAAAAAAAGAGAGAAGAAAGCGATAGAATCACTTGGAGCCCTTTACTTTCCACACTCTGGAAGAACCTTTCCTTTGATTAAACCCTTGAACCGGCAGTGAGGGAGAAGAATTGAAACTGTTCAAGTTCGAAAGAAACATGAGGGCTTTGAGAAGATCTCCAAGGGGAGCAAGAGAGGATTGAAGCTGATTCTGGCTTCAAAATGCTATCATGTCGTTGCTTTGTTGAGTGGCTTATAGCAATTTGGTCGAGTATGACCTGCAGCTCCACAATGATGACAGAGATGCTACTTTTTCTGTTTAGGCTTTTGAGAGTTAGCCTTTTTAGCCCTAGGGTTCTTAGCTTCTTTCTTATCTTGCTTAGGGGTTGCTCCTAAGATAGATTTATTCTTATCTAAGTTCTCACTAGCTAAAACAGTTTTAACATCATTTTTCTCAATTTCAACATTATTAGCAGGAGGAACAAAAACAGTAGAACTAGTAGAAGCAATATTAGAGGAAGAAAGACCATACCCTAAACCTGTTCGATCGGAAGCAGATTTCTGAAAATTTAGCATCTCATCAAGCTTTGCGCTTGAAGTCCTCTCCAATTGAGCTCTGACTTGAAACAGCTCCGCTTCAAGCTTCTTGGTCTTCTCAGCCAAGAAATTGTTCTCGAATCTCAGTGCTCCAATAGTCTGATTAGCCTCATCAAACTTTGTGGAAAGCTCTTCACGATCAAGTTTCACATCACTGAGCTTCTTGGTGGCCAGCCTATAAAGTTTTTCATGTTTCTCAGAAACTTTGTACAATTTTTCATAGGTTGTATGGATATCATCTTGATCATTAATTTTCTCAAAATTGGACTCTACCAAGTCCTCTTCTTCATCCACACTTTCAACAATCCCTTTAGTAGGATTGACAGTGGCAGTGAAGGCATTCAAGATTCCGTCATCTTCATTGTCAAAATCATCCTCAGGCTCGGTGTCACTTGAAGTAGTAGCAAGTGCCTTGCTCTTCCCAATGCTCTTGAGATATGTAGGACACTCATTTTTCATGTGACCGAAGCCTTGACACCTAAAGCACTTAGGTCATGCTGGAAGCTTGTAGTGAGCCTCTGTAGCTTCGAATCCTTAACAGCCTTTGTTCCCTCATAGGTTGTTTGGAGGATGGTCCATGCCTCCTTAGCCGTTTCAGTGGAGGATATCTTCTTGAACTCCTCATTGGTGACTGCACTGAATAAGGCATTCAATGCCCTGCTGTTGAAGTTTGCCGCCTTGATCTTCGCATCATCCCAATTGGCCAGCACTTCTGTAGGCTTGGTCCAGCCTATCTCCACAGCTTGCCACACCTTCTCATCTAAAGACTGCAAGAAAGCTCTCATGCGTACTTTCCAGTATGCATAGTTAGTGCCATTAAATAAAGGAGGTATAATTAACGACTATCCTCTATCCATGACAAACAGGGGTTAATGGATCAACACAACAAAGATTAATACCTAATCAGGGTGTGCCTGCTCTGATACCACTTGATAGGCCACAAACGTATTGACCCTTTGTGATTGAAATTAATTAATTAATTAGTTAAGTTATTAATTAATCAATTTATCATGTAAAGCGCATGGTAGCACAAACAAATCACCATAAACTAAATATGCAACGGAAAATAAATAACACGGTGATTTGTTTACGAATGGGGAAAACCTAACGGCAAAAACCCCACCGGGTGATTTTCAGGTCACCACTCCCGAAACTCCACTATTATCACAACAAGCGGTTACAAGTAAAGGAATCTCAAGTACCTTACCAACCTACAGTTGAACCCTTACCCCAATACCCAATTGGACTTGTTCTGTAGTGACAGTTCCCCCTTTTGATGCACGGCTCCCAAGTACGTGACTAACCAATGCGCGGATCCCAGTACGTGACTTCAATCACCAACTAAGAAGGTTGTTGGCAGCAAAGTTCTTCAGTTCATCCACACGATGAAGATCAAGAAGATGCTTGGTTACAAAACCCTACGGTGCAAATACACAGCAACTTCTTCAAGAAAGAGATGAACAAGGGCAAGAACTTTGTCTCCAGTCACAATTTGCTTGAACAAGGTTTGCTCAATACTTGTGCAACTTGTGAACACTTTGACGGCTCTTAAAACAATCCTTTTATATGTTTAGGGTTAGGAGAAAAGAAGGCCCAAACACATAATCACGGATCCCAAGAAAAACAGATCAGTTTGCTGTTTTCTTAAACCTCGACAGATAGGAGGTGTCGAGCATCTGTCGAGCTAGCTGTCGAGCATGCGAGCTGAACAGCTCCTTAAACCTCGACACATGCTAGCTGTCGAGCTTTAATGATTTTGCACTTTCAGCTTGTTTTCTTGGATAGACTTGAAGGCTTCAACACTTGATCTTGAAACATGGTTTCTTGAAGTATTTAAACATATCCTAAATCTACCCAAATACAGGTAAAGTTCGTTTTGTCAAAAGATAAGCCAATTACATAAAATCATGACATATGTTTCTAACAAGTGAAACACATATGTCCTAACAGTTCCATTTGTAACTATTAGATCTTTTAGTTCTATTAATTATTTAGACAATATTCTTCAGACATGCAGGTTTTTTGAGCAGCCATTTCAATGCAAGTCAATCCACTGTGTAATAAAAAAAAATATTTAAATGAAATGGTAAAATAAATAGAACTTTTGATGTTGGGTGTATTGTAAAGCGAGTTGTTAAAATGAATAAAGTAACTTTTTGAAATGCTAAATGCTATATTTTATAGCATTCTTGATGAAAATGCTCTAAGTGACATCTTAGAACTTGTATTTTTTTTTTTTAAATTTCCTCATTGCTGAAGTTATTAATGCTGTTGAAGTTCTTTTTATGTCATCTAAATTCAAATGCAATCGAAAATAATATTTGAATTATATATAATGTTGAGTCAATTGGTTGTAATGAAATGCATTTGGTTTATTCCCATATATATAGATTTGTAAATTAAGTGGAGAAATTTTTTGCAGAGAGTTTATTAAAGAGCACAATCGTTGACTACTATTGATAATTGATGGCTTAGTATGCGTTTGACACTGGCTTAAAAAGCCAGTTTTTTTTACTATTTAACTTATTTTTGTTACTATTCAATGGTCTCATTATATTTTTTGGTACTATTCATAGGTCTCATTGTACTATTTTAACTACCTTTTAGCTTTATCTACAATATTTTCAGCAAAAAAAAAAAAAAAAAAAAAATCAGTTTTAACTAAATAAGCTGTTTCCAAATAGACACTAATTTCCAATTTCCATTTTAACTAAATTTTAAAACTAAGTCTACTATTGATATTCAAATATTAATTCAAAAGAGGTCTCAAGAATACAGAGGAAGAAAATTCTATTTACAAGAGGATGGCTTTATTTCCTGCAATTTAATTCATTGGCAAATTTGATGATTTATTTGACTTCTAAAGAGAGTAGAGTTGTGATTGCAAAGAGGGTAGAGCTACCAAGGAGAATTCACGGTTACAATATATCTTTTGATAGTATTTTGCTTTAGGAAAGATGAAATTATGGATTATTTTTATGGAACAGGTTGAACGAGTTACAAATTTGAATGATTAGGGGTTTTTATTTTCTTGTTTTTGAATGGGCTTTTTTTGTTGAGTATATATATATATATATATATTTTTTTTTTTATTTTGTTGCTGTTTGGTCTAATCTTTCTGTTTGGGTTATTTTTGCTGTTATTTGGACTAATATTTATTGTTATTATTTGGGTTTTTGTTTGTTTTTATTTTTTTAAGGGGTTAAGGATTGTGTTTAATTAGGGGGGCCAAGATAATTTTTGTTGAATCCAAATTCTTGAGATTTTCAAGTCAGGTATTCAATATATTTTTTTTAAGGTAGACAAAATAGGTTAAGTTATAGAATGTTGGGTTAAGATAGCTTGACCCCGGTTAATTAATTCAATTATCAAAGTTGATAAATTACGTTCAATAGCATACAAAATGTGTAAGCACCAACAAATCACCAAAAATACTTAGTACAGCAGAAAATAAATTAGACATAGTGATTTGTTGACAAATGGGGAAAATCTCGCAAGGCAAAAACCCCATCGGGTGATTTTAAGGTTGTTAGGTTCTAAAGAGTTAGGAACTAATGTATTTAGAACTCTAATGTGTATTGTTGGCAAACCATGATCAAAACAAGTTGTTTAGTCATGTTTAAACTTGCTCAAAGTTGTGTCTTTTATATAAAGTTGGATTCAAGCTGATGCAGATTTAATAGTGCATTCCGGCCTGGTTTGATCGATCGAAGCTTAGGCTCGATCAATCGAAATTCGGGCAGAATGCGTTTTTCTGCAGAATTCCAACTCAGCCCTAGTTCATTAAATTTTAGGGTCTTATGTTTTTGCCCTAGGTATATAAGGCAAACCCTAGCCACGTTTTAGATGTTGCTCATATTGCTGTTTGTGTGAATCTCTTATGAGATCTGTGAGGAGTTTTCCTTCACACATGCTTAGGATTATCAAGAAGGAGATTATGTGGAGAGCTTGATGATCATTCAGTTGCTGCACTAAAAAGCTTAAAGAAACATAAGCAAATGTGCTTGTACTTGCTGGAGAATCTAAGAAAGAAGGAGTCCGTGATCTCGGAGCTTGCACGTGGTCGTGTCAGTAAGTTTCTATTGGTGGGTAGCAATAGGATGTTAGTGGTCTAAGTCGCTATTGTAAAACTTCGATTCTTTCATAGTGGATTCAGGTTTACCTTGAGGATAGCTAGGTTAAATCCTCCCCAGGTTTGTACCGGTTTGGTTTCCTAGGTCATCATATCATTGTGTTTTTTTATCTTTCCACTGCTATGCATGATATGATTGTTTGATTGTGATAACCTAGATCTAGAATTTGGACTAAGTAATAATTTGGCTAATTAACTAGGTTAATCCAATTGTGTTTTGGGGGTCTAAAAAACAAACAAGTGGTATCAGAGCGGGTTGCTCTCTTGTTGTAGATCTTTTGATCTCTGAGCTGATCCTTAACCCCTGTTGTAATAGATAATTTGAAGTTTCTTTCTGATCATGTTTCTACTCATGCTTCTGTTATTTTATTGATGCCTGTGAAACTCTTCGTAAGGAATTATTGAAATCTATGAAAATTGCTAAGAAATTTAAAGAAGAGTTAAAATTGGCTAATCTTGAAAAAGAGGAATTGATTGTGAGATTAGATGAATCTAATAAAAAGAATGAATTTTTGAGAAATCAAATTTCCTCTCAAGATAAGAAGATGAAAAGCTTGGAACAAGAGTTAGTTGAATCTAAAGCTAAAATTGAAAATTTGACTAGTACCAAGCCTGTTGTTGATAACAGAAGTGTTTCTGTTTCTCTTAAGCCTAAAACTGAGAAAGTTTATATCCCTCCTTTTAAGAGGAATAATAAAGAAAATGCTTATTTTGCTAGGTTAGACAAAGGTAAAAGTTCTGATGTAGACATTGAAGTTTCTAAACCTAAGTCTAAACCTACTGTTAGAGAGCATAATAAATCTGTTTTTGTGCTTACCTGTCACCTTTGTGGTGTTGTTGGTCATATTAGACCAAATTGTTCTTTGTTGAGGTAAAAACCAAAATCTGAGACTAGATTTGTTGTTAGGAATACTAATGTTCCTAAATTTGTTCCTGTTTGTCACCATGTCACATTCATCCTAATTGTCATAAATTGAAATTTAAAAATTCTGTATATCAATCTAGGATATGTGATGATATTTTTCCTGCCATAATTCCATACAAATTGTTTCATATTATTTTGAAAAATTTAAGCTTGTTGGCTTGTGAAAGGAATTTGCAGGATTTCAGTCTTTCTCAGAAGATTGGTATAATCCCTCAAATACACTCTACCTCACATGGATTTTTACCTACAAAGCCGAAGACTCGTGCCAGATGGGTGAGAAAAGATTCTCTAAGGTGAGTGTTGCTGACTTGTCCCTGATTTAATTCTTTCAATTATTTGTGAACATGTTTTATTTCTGTTTTTGGTTGTTTTATTTTTCTTGAGTATTACATGAATTATGATATCTCTCTCTTGATTTAGAACATGCTTGACATTGTGGAGAAACTTGAATAGTATGTGTTATATAAATGCTAAGCTATTTCTGATTTTGTGTGAGAATGTACTAATTTGTACATGTACTCAAGGGTTAATTAAGAAATTGATATTTCTTGTTTGTGTACCCTCAATAGTTTAGTTAAGCACTGTCATGCATTGCATTTGTATTATTCATTTAGCATAATGTGTGCTTTTTGTTTTTTGTCATAAATTTTTTAAAACCAAATTTTTTTTTTGTGTTTTGTATTTCACATCTTGGATTTATAATCAAGGATTGGCCATATTATCTTTACATAACATGTTTATGTACCTTGTTTAGCTTGGATGAGCTTATTTATTGCACTTTACTAGTTTGAGCTTTGTAGTGCATGTTGTGTGGGAGATGTTTATAGTTTTTTATCACTTTGTCTTGATCTTGAAGTCACATGTCTTTGACTGTCGGACTTGAACCTTTTGAGAAAGGCATAAATAACCATCTCACCACTGTTTACTAGCCAATCATGAACACCTTAGTGCATTTCACAAGATTTTGTACTCGATAAAGTGTAGCACATGCAAAAAAAGAACATAAGGTGTAGTCTCGGTTTAAATGGTAAAATTGGTGTTTACATTATCCCAACTATTTTAATAAGTTTCTGCTTAAATAAAATTGGTGTGTATATTATGAGGCAAATCAAGAAACTTACATGATTGCAAGCTTGTTTTCTAGGAGATGTGAGAGTTATATGATGTAACTCTTTAGGTGATAGTCTCTTTCAAATTTATGTGATAAATTTTGTAGAAATTGTGTTTGATTTCTATTCACATATCACCTCTTTTTAATTCATGCTAAGTTTCCAAAGAAAAAAAAGAAAAAGAAAAAGAAAACACTGTTAGGCTATGCTTGTGTGAAGTAGTTGAAAGCATTCTTAATGAAACTATTAGGATAGGGTGATTAGCATACCGCAGATGTTCCAAGATCATCTGTAAGTTGTAGAATCATTGATGACCAATAGAATATTTTGGGGTACTCTTCCAAGCAATCCAAGGCTTCCTTCGTTATTGGATTGGTGACCATAAAGTAAGCATGCATTAGTATAACTGGTGTTGATACTGAAATCCATACATTCTCAAGGTATTCTGCAAGGCTTGGTATATATCCGTTGTAATACCACTTGGCCTCCAACAAATAAGATTTATATAAATCTGACCACTGAAAAAATTAAATGGGATCAAGAATTAGAGGAATTAAAACCATCATGTATTTAGGAGAAAATGTTAACAATAAACAATGATGGATTTAGAAGTCAAATCAAGTCAATACCGCTTTTTTAAGGTATCGAATGATATGGAATCCTTTTTAAGGGGATCAAAAGCCATTTCATTAACAAAGTTGTAGAGAATGAGGAAACATATCTTCATATAATCTGGAAGCTGATCCATTGCATTGATATCCCATCTGGAGTCACACAAAAAATGAAAGAATAATTTTTTAGTTTTATGTCAAAGGGTATGAGGCGTAATGCACTAATGTGATTTATACATACCTCTCAATGGCATCTGTGAAGAGCTTGAGTTCATCCAAAGTCCCATATACGTCATAAACATCATCTACTATCGTTATCACATTCATAACAAAGTTTCAAAGATGCTTATTTATTTTTGATAAACCAGATATAAAATTTTAATTAATTATCAAAATGAAGTATATCATAATACATTTACACAGCGCCTTGAAGCAAGCCGGGGTGCTCCTCTAACAAATCTATTCTTTCTCAGTTGTGCATGTCACGCCCCGAACCCAAAAGGGCCCAATGCATGAGAAAGACATCTCAAGGGTACCTGTAGATCTTTTCATTTTGACAATTCAATCCAATTAAACCATATCAAATACCAACATTAAGAATTATCATAATAATTCCATTAAATATACTCCCAAAGTAAGTCAGAGCTCTATGCAATAATTACATGGACAATTGGCCACAAAAGAATGGAGGCTTGGATAAATACAATTACATATCAATAACTTGTCCCATTAGTGGAAATAGAGTCATAACCACTATAACATACAAAAGAATGAGTCAAGTCTACACTATGATGTACATCATCTAATATTTCCATCATAAAAGTCAGCCTCCATCAGCAAACAGTCTAACTACTGCTAGCCACCAAAAAGCTGTCTCAAAACGATAGTTGCTTACTCTGAAAATGTTTGTAAAATAATGGAATGAGACAAAGCCCAGTAAGTAGCACAATTAATGGGGGTGGGGGAAATGCAAGTTTCATGATAATGAACATTTTGTGAATTATATTATAATTTGGGAATTTCTATTTAATTAATGCAAAAAAAATTTCATTAACCACATGACAAGAACGATAGGAATAGTTTAGTACCAAGCTTCCAAAAATAACTATGAAACTACATTTCATTCACTGTGAGCTATAAAATATCCAATACCATTTCAAAACTAGAAAACCTCAACCAAGATGCAACAAGGACAGAGATATCACCCAGACATCATTCCGTCACAAACAAGTTAGAGCCCAAACACACTAGCATGATATGTACCTCTTTTGGCATGTGGTCTATTGGCCCTGCCAAGCCTCACCTACACCCTCAAGGATTTACCTATCCCCTCCATGGGCAGCAGGGGATAACACGTCATGTAGTGTACCGGTGGGAGAGTGAGGGAGAGGAGTGCGTGTAGTATATCCGTTAATTTTCCGCTACATACATGCATATTTCCATCAGATAAGAGGAACAAGTCATCAGGAGAAGTTTGAGGTAAGAGCCCCGGATAGACACCACAGAAACTATATCCTTTTGTTGTTTGTTGGGTTAGCTCGTAAGAGCACCTTTGTTTTTTGGGTTAGCTCATAAGAGCACCCTTGTTTGTTTGTTTTTTTTTTTTTCTTTTTAAGTAACTCTAGGATAGTGAGTCACTCGCCATTTGCTTGTAAGTGGCAAAAAAGGTTTTGAGATAGTGAACCTATCATTGCTCATTTCCCAAGCAACAAATGTGGGACTTCGGACATACGAATCCCACGCAGCTCTTCGGAGTTGCACCCCGCCCCATGTATGCGTGATGTGTGTCGTGTGCGTGGGTTGAGCCCGAACCGTACGTCAAAACAAAATGTTTTGTCTTTTATTCTTTTGATTCTATTAGTGAAGCTCACGAATCAAAAGAGGGGCATCTGTAGACACCATATTTTGTACTCCTTACGACTCGGGCCCTCGTTCCCCAATGATTCTCGAACTCTAAGGCCCAAGGCCGGTTTAGGGCCTAATCAGATATCAAATTGACTTAAGGAGTGTTAAAATGAAAAATATAACCTTTTAAATAAGCAAAAATTTATTTTTGGAAATAAAATAACCAAAGTGGCCCTCGGCCTGTGTACGTGGGTCGCTACCTACGTACATGGGCCAAAGCATGCGTACGTAGGCACGTTTTTGCGTCCACAGCTAAGGTTTCAAAAGCATAAGAAAGACAAGTTTTCTGCAATAATGGCTGAGGTTTGGAATGAATCCCACATTTTCTAGGAGCCATTTCAAACCCCATTTTCTCAACTATAAAAAAGCCTTACATGGTACATTTTCAAAACATACAGAAATCCCACGGGAAAAACCTAAGATTCACTAGAAAATAGTAAATCAAAAAGGAGTTTTTCACAAAACACCCTCAAGTCAATTTAATTTGATTAGGACCTTTTTTGACCCCAATCCTTTTAGTTTAACATTGCTAATCACTTTCTTATTGGTTTGTGAATAGATTTGACTAAGGGGAATGGTCAAAAACCAAGCCTAGGAGCTTTTTGCTTTAAGGTATTCTTTCTAGCTTTCTTTTATTTTTTGTCTTTCTTTTCTTGTTTTAATCTTGTTTTTAGTTTGGTTTATGTTTATGCATGTTTGCCTAGATCAATATATAGTTTTGTCTAGGTACTGAGCATGCTAGGTTGTTAGAATTAGGTTTTTCTTACTTGTGCTCTATTTTCTGCGTTTTTAGGTTTTCTGAGCAAGGACTTACGTACGCATAATCTTGCCTACGCACGCAGGCTTGATTATGCACACGTAGGCCTGTCTAGCGTGCGTGATGCCGTTGCCTAGAAACCCTAAACTTTTGTTTATTTTGTTTTTGCCTTCACATGTTTGTTCTGTTTAGCCTATTTTTCACATGTTTTAGGCTCTATAGGTTCCTAATTACCTCTTTCACATGTTTGTTTGTTATCACATGTTTAGATTAGGGTTTGTTTTGTTTCCTTGCTTTGATGCCATGCCATTCATTCACATGTCCATGCATTGATGCCATAGGTGTTGTGTTGCTGCAAGGTAAGTAAAGGGTAAGTCATACATTAGAAATGTCCATGCATTTGTGTTTTGGTTTTATTTTGATTGATACGATGAAGCATGCTTAGATGTATGATTAGGGTTTCTTATGTGTTAATGCTTTGCTTTTGATATGTATTGTTTGATGATATGCTTGCTACCATGTTTGGGGTTGCTGCCTTATTTAGATGTATTCTAGGGTTTCTTTTGTGTGTTTGACTCTCTTTTGCTTTGTGGATAGATAAGTATGCTTGTTTAGGGTTAAAGATGTCATGTTGTTTGTTAGATGCATGTTAGTATGTGTGTGAGTTTAGAATGCAAGTATTTAAATAGTTTTTAATAGGGTTAAGACATAGGACACAATGATGGGAGGCCAACCTTAGGGTTGGGCAGTCTTGGGTGCCTAACACCTTCCCAAGAGCGTACCTAAACTTCAAACCCATACTCTAGTAATAAGATCAAAAAGGTCATTCCTCAAAGGGATGCTATATATATGGTTCCTAGACCATTGCAAAAACTAGGTGGCAACTCCAAACCCTTGTGTCCACAATAATATACTAACATAAACATGATATAATATTTACATAAGCCTTAAACATTAATATGATATCATAAATAACTTATGCTAACTCTAATGTATTAAAGAAACAAAAACTATGATTAAGCGAACAAAATAACTTATTACACTGCATAATAAACGTCAATATATGGAATGGATTAAATGCTTTTATCATTATTTAAAATACAATATTCCTACATTGTTCTTTTATACTTTAATGGCTCTTTACTTAAAGTGAAAAAATGTAATGTACATGTGTGTGCAATTTTAAACTTTCGCTTTTCAATGATGAATTTGTTATTTCAACCAATTTCTATGACTATTATGCTATAGTCAAATTCTTTGTCCTCTTGAAATTAAAATAAAATAAATTAAAACTTTCTTTATCCCTTTAATTTTGTATTATTTTAATTCAATAAAAAACATGTTTATGTTATTGTGACATTACTTTATGTTATTATTTTAACATATTTTGAACATTCTATATAATCTTTTCACATTACATTTTAAAGCATTATCCGTGCATCGCGCGGGTGCTTTGCTAGTAATAATTAATAGCCGAAACGTTTGACTTTTTGTTGACCATTCCTCATTGCGCCACATGACTACATAAATTAATGTCACCTATACATTTAAAAACACCAAATAGTTGTGACTTTTCATTTTTCAATAGGCACCTTTTCGGTTAATAGGTATATTTTCATTTAATAGGCACCTTTTCAGCCAATATACACCTTTTGACTTTTTGTTAACCGTTGCTTAGCTTTACCTTTTTTTTTAAAGCTCCCAAATTTTTTCACATCAACATTATTTAAATAAAAAAAATTATAATTTTATATTTCTAAAACCCAACACAAAATCTGATTTTATATTTGTAAAACCCGATACATAAACGCAGGCCCATTCTCCTTCCTCCAAAGTAAAGACCTATGGCCAAAGGCCAAGCCAGCTCCCCAAATCCCCGATCTCCACATTTGACAAACAAAATGCAGACCATTTCTCCTTCCTTCATTGTTTCCCTTCTCCTTCTTCCAAAACAAAGACCCACGGCCAAACCCGCAGACCCCTTCTCCTTCCTCCAAAACAAAAAACAAAAACCCGATGCTAATTGAAAACCAGCATAAGAAACCTCCTTCTCTCCCACTCTGGTCTCTATCTCCAATGATCCAAAAAACCCAATCGTTGCTTTAAGGTACGCTTTTTTTCATCTTTTTTCATCTTCTTAATTTTTTCTCCCTCAACCTCAAGCCTCAAATCTCTCTCTCAATTGAAGTTTTATGTTCTTAACTTTTCGGTCCCAACTCCACCAAATTCGTTTCCCATTTTTCAACTTTGAAAGCATTTGATAGAAGAAGAAGAGAAGAAAGGCAGTGGATCTTATTGTGGGCAAAAGAAAATAAAAATAAAGAGAAGATGAAAGGGATGACAGAGAGTTACGGAGGGCACTATGAGAGAGAACCAAAAAAAAAAAAAATTTGATGGAGAATGTCAAAGAAGAGAAGGGAACGATGATAATTAAGAAAGGAAAAAAAAAAAGACTAGTACTATAACTATAATGCTATGTTTGGATGTTAAGGGAAGGAGGGGGAGTAGAGTAGAGGGAGGGAGAGTAATTTAATTACCTTGTTTGGATTTTTTTTAAGGAATGAGGGAGAGGGGTTTGGAGGGGTTTGAACTCCTTCCAACCCCTCATTTTTAATTCCCCCAAATTGGAGAGATTTGGAGGGAGAGTAGAGCATTAAAATGTTTGACCAAGTGAATTATCAAATTTACCCTTACCATAGTAACAAAATTACAAATGAAAAGACTAATTATTCCCCTCCCCCTTACTTAATTTTAAAAACATCCAAACAAGGTGGAGGATAATCATTCCCCTCTACTCTCATCTCCACTACTCTTCTTCCCTCTACTCCCCTCTACTCTCCTCTCTCTCAAAACTTCCAAACATAGCATAAGAGAAGGAAAACAAAGGATTTGACAGTGAAGAAAAGAAAAACGAGAGAGAAGAAGAAGAAAGAGATGAAAAAAGAGTTATAGTGGGAGAAGATAGTCACGTGGGGAGGGGTAGATTTTTGCAAAAGTGAAAAAGGAAGCTTCTTAGAAGGTGTGTGATATATAAACACCCTTCTATATTTACTAAATTACAAAAATACCAATTTGATTTTTTTGCCTTTAAAAGTTCCAATTTACATCACCTCTAAGATTTCCTTTTTACTATGCATAATAATAATAATAATAATAACTAGTCGCTAATCCGTGCGACGCACGGGAAAGTTCTTAGAAATGCTAAATATTTTTTTTAATCAAATTAAATGCATTTTTAGTCGGGTTGAGAGAAATTTAGTTAACTTAAATGAACCTTTTCGCTTTGGATTTCAAGGAATAACTCACACAAAAAGGAATATACAAATTTCATTAGGATTTGAGTTGGTCAACCAAGGTATATATATATATTTCTTAATCTACCAATAAAGCAAATTATTGCCCATTTGAAACAATTTACAATGTTCATTCTAGGCAGAAGCTTACATACTTTTTGTTGTTGTGATTTACAATTTGAGTAGATGAAAAATAATATGATGTTCTATCACTGGTTATTGCCTTCACAACAAAAGGGGTAAAATTTCAAATCAAAAGATTACATATCACATTTAAAAGAAACACTAACAAAAAGTAAAATATATGACATGCACTAATAACAAATGATCATAATATTCAAAGAGTTTTGTAAATCAACAACAAAATCTTATTAAATTGCTGGGGGCAGCTTCACTAACTATAATTTATCAAAAAAAATAACCTTCTTCATAAAACTTGTTTAAGTTATCATATTAAATATGAGAAAACAGGTGCAAGCATATTGTTGAGTGTACCGGTGGGAGAGTGAGGGAGAGGAGTGCGTGTATGTGTGTTTGTGTTGAGTGAAAATGAAAAAAGAAAAGAAGAACATGAATGAGAGTGCCGGCCAAATAGAGAAAAGAGAGAATTGTGAGATATGTGGTGGGGGAGGATGGGTTAGGTGGGGCACGTGTGGGCCAGAAAAAATCTGACTTCCTTTCTTTTTTTTTCCTTTTTTTTTTTTTTTTTTTTTTTTTTTTTTTTTTTTTTCTATTGGGCTAGGTTGTTACAGTGCATGCATATTTCTCTAAAAGTATTTGTTGGTGTTGAATATCTCCCATCAATCAGTGACGTAGTTCTAGACATGGCAAAACGGGTCAGAAAATTCTAACCCGACCCGACTCGACCCGAAAAATACCCAACCCGAACCCGATTTTTTTGACCCGAAGTAAAAACAGGTTGACCCGTGACCCGACCCGTGTTTTTTGCGGGTCAACTCAACCCGACCCGAACCCGAACCATTTTTTTAAAACTTTTTTTTTGGTAAAAAAAAAAAGTAAAATTAAGACAATATTGGTTTAATTGTTTATTGTGAACTTTAAGGAAACAGTTGATACATTTACATAACTGTATGCAAATTAATTGAAAGATAAATGTATGTGGTTGAGCATTCTGTAATGAGTAAAGATTTTTAGATATCAAATAGCAAAGTACATGCCAAGATAATCTATAGAGTTAAAAACATAGATTTAAAATTGTAGACATGTGTGAGAAACATTCACAAGTGTAAAAATAGTGAAGCCAAAGTATCAAATTAGCATAAATTATGAATGCTTAGATCTATTTTTTAACAATTTATGTCCAAAATAAACGGCTTTTCAAAATAAAGTATGATATTTCCTAGAGTATGTGTTGCTTAACAATGATATGATATTCATAAAAAATACCATGTGTAATAAGTAAGTAATCAAACTTTAATGTATATCTCAAATTGAAATAGAGTGTCAATCACAATTGATAATAGATTATAAAATTAATTTTCAAGATTGCAAATTTCTTATATGTTTTTATTCTTTATCAAATGAGTTATCCAATAAGTCATTTGTAATTTTGTTTTATGTTTTGGGATGTTGATATTGTGTAGAAATAAAACTTGTGTATTTGTTTTACTTATCTTTGTGTTATTTTGTTTTAGATAGCAATGTTAGGATTTGTATAATTTTAAAATTATTGAATAAGTATTAATAAGTTTTACTGAGTTCATTCTTGATATAAGTGGTGAATTCAAAATAATGCATTTTACATTAAGTAATTTGTTGCATAACTTTTCAAATAGCAAATACATGTTGTTTTCTTAAAAAGAAATAAAAAATTCATGTGAAAAATACGGGTCAACCCGACCCAACCCAACCCGACCCGCAACCCAATTGACCCGAACCCGATTTTAACCCACTTAAAATGACCCGTTTTTGACCCGTGACCCGTTTGACCCGCAATCCGATTGACCCGACCCGAACCCGAACCCGACCCGCCCATTTTGCCATGTCTACGTAGTTCTCCCAATTCCATTCATACTTCCAACGTTATATCAATTTCCATACTTTGATTGGTCATCCTCCTTAGTCTCGTATACTTCTATAATTGTGATTACATGCATCACTACGCACTGAACACAGTACACCCACAACCTTTGCAAACCCTGATCTCTTTCTTGATCCACTGAGCTCACCAACAGTTTGTAGCAGTTTGTCGGTGGTGGTGGCGATTCCCATTGCTTAGGTCTTTGTGGCAGTAAGGAGGAGAGAAAAGTGAGTTCAAACCATAAATATGTCTAATAGTGTTTAAGTAATAATGACATCATTTGTAAATGTTATATTAGGTTTAAATGAAAGAGAAATGCTACATTCTCAATATTTTTATAACAAATCACAGGTGGTTAGTTATTATTGGTTCAAATTTGAACTTACCACTGAGATTACTTTTTTGTTCCAATAATAACAACTTCTAACAACCAAAACTTAAAATTTATTGTAAAAATGTGTGGACATAGTATTTCTCTAAATGAAATGTTATTAAAAACTTTGAAACTTACATGAAGTACTTTAAAAGTTTAAAGTTTAAAATGAAACATATCTCAAACTTAAGATTTACAAAGTAATTTATTACCAAAAAAAAAGTAATTTATTTTATAATAATATATATGCTCTTATAAAAAGTTTGTTGCGGGGGTGGGGGGGTGGGTAACTTCATGACCATATCCCCACAACCATTTCCCTAATAAATCTTGATTAAATGACACCACACTTCTTATCCCCAAACCACCCATCTCAACGGGTAAACACACTTTTTCCCAAGCCACCAAAGGATATTTGAAACTCCTCTCAAAAGACCCCTAAAGAAAATTCCTCTAAATACTTTCCAATCTAGCAGCCACAGCTTTAGGAATAGTAAAAAGAGATAAAAAGTACGTTGGGAGACTTGAGAGAGTACTCTTTAGTAACATGAGCCTACCACCCTTAGATAAATAGAGACGCTTCCACCCAGATAGTTTCTTCTCCGTTTTCTCCAAAATAGGATTCCAAATCGAAGCGTCTTAAAAGAAGTTCCCAACGGCATCCCCAAATATTTCATAGGCAAACTGTCCACTCTACATTGAAGAATATTAGCCAGTGCATCTAGATTATTCACCTCCCCAACAGGGACAATCTCACTTTTCTCGACATTGACCTTCAAACTCGTAAAAGCCTGAAAACAAGACAACACCAACCTTATGGACAGCAGCTGTTCCCTAGAGGCATCACAAAATAAGATAGTGTCATCAGCAAATAACAGATGGGAAATACGCACACCAACAGAGTTCACAGCTCCCACATGAAAACCCCGAATAAGATTACACTCCTCTATCTTCTTCAAGAGTCTACTTAAAACCTCCATTATCAAGAGAAACAAAAGCGGGGATAGTGGATCCCCTTGTCTCAACCCACGAGAGCTTCCAAAAAAACCTTCAGGGGATCCATTTACTAGGACTGAAAAGTGGACAGACGTAACACAAGCCTTAATACACCCCTTCCATTTCAACTCAAAACACATCCAGCCCAACAAATAAAACAAGGCCTCCCAGTTCACATGGTCATAAGCTTTTTCAATATCAAGCTTGCAAACCACACTCGGTATTCTATTCTTCAACCTGCTATCCAGGCATTCATTTGCAATAAGCACTGAATCTAGAATCTACCTTCCGCCAATAAACGAATTTTGAGTCTCAGAGATAAGATTATCCAAAACCGCCCTCAACCTATTAGCCAACACCTTGGACAGCAACTTGTACGCACTACCCACCAAACTGATGGGGCAAAAGTCCTTAATGTTAACGGCATTACACTTCTTAGGAATTAAAGTGAGGAACGAAGCATTCATAGACCATTCAAACACAAAGTGCCGATAAAGTAATCAAAAAAATCCATGACATCCTTTTCCACAACACTCAAACATTTGTGAAAAAAAGCCATGGTGAAACCATCAGGACTAGGGCTTTATCACCCTCCATCTCCCTTAATATCTGGATGACTTCCTCCTTCGTGAACTCCTTCTCTAAGGATAACCGCTCATCCTCTTCAATACAAGCAAAATCTAACCCATCCATAGTAGGGCGCCCCACCTCTGTTTTGTTATACAACCCTTGATAAAAGAGAACTAACTAAGAGCGTACATCAGACTCATCCTCATAAAGAACACCATCCACCTCAATCCTTTTAATTTGATTAGCATTTCTATGAGAGTTTGCTAATCTATGAAAGAACCAAGTATTATTATCGCCCTCTTTCACATACAAGGCCCAAGACTTTTGCCTCCAAGAAATCTCCTCAAGAGAAGCCAACTGTTCTATGTCTCCTTTGAGTTGAAGGTGACGAATCTATTCCTCATTTGAAAGACCCACCAACTCCTCTCTTGCATCTAAACCCATCAACTCAATCAGCATGTTCTTCTTTCTAAAAGCCAAATCACCAAACTCCTCCCTGTTCCACTTTTTTAAATCTGCTTTTAGAGCCTTCAATTTTTGTGCCAAGTTGAAACTTGGAAAGCCCGCAAAACTGTGCCCATCCCACCATTGCTTAACTCTATCAACAAAACCCTAAACTTTCAACCACATATTTTCAAATTTAAAGGCACTTCGACCACGTCGAACAACACCAGCTTCCAACAAAAGCGGGCAGTGGTCTGAAAGAACACGAGGAAGCACCTGTTGGGATACATTCTCAAAGTGCTCCTCCCAATCAAGAGAAACCAAAGCCCTGTCAATTCTTGACATAAAGGGAAGACCAGAATCTCCAAACCAAGTGAAGGAGGCCCCCTTTAAAGGTAAATCAACTAAAGAATTATTCTCTATAAAATTCGAGAATGCGAACATAGCAAGGCTAAAAGACTCACAACCAAGCCTTTCACTTAGGTACCTGATAATATTGAAATCACCTACTAGACACCATGCCATGGGCCACCTGGGACGCACCTGTGATAACTCCTCCCACAAAATAAACCACTATCCATTCTCATTAGGGCCATACACACCTGTACAAGCCCAAACAAAGTCATCCACCACTCCTCTCAATAATACACTGATAGAAAACTATCCAATAATGACATCCAACTTCTCAAAGACCCTCTTATCCCAAATCAGCAAGACCCCTATCGAAGTCTGCAAAGCATCCAAAACAACCCAATCAATGAAAGGACTACCCCATAAACTCCGAACAAAAGCAACATCGATAGAAGATACTTTCGTTTCTTGAAAACATACAATATCACACTTCCACTCTGTTAGAAGATTCTTACAAACCTCTCTCTTTTGGGGATTGTTAAGCCCCCTTACATTCCAAGAAAGTAGTCGTAGAGTCATTTAAAACTACCAACAACCCCTAAAGCAGTCGAAGAAGCTATGCTCCTACTCCTAGAAGAGACACCATCATAATTAACAAAAGAAATAAGCCCTTTAAGCTCCCTAAGACCACGTGACCCTGAGTTTGCAGGTCGCTTAGACACCCCATCGTCATTCACCTTGAGACATTCCTGTTCCAGAATGTGAAATAGAGCCAAACATTGGGCTTCATGTTTCACAATAGGGAAACCCACCATTTTACAAAATAAAATTCATCAACTAGGACAACCAATTCGAAGGTGGCCCAGACTCTGTCACCTGTGTTCCCTCTACAGAATCCTGAACCAACAAACCCTCACTAAGATCATTAGGTTCTCACCGAGACAGAGGTTCACATTCCAACACATAATTATCTTTCTCTCCACTGCCATAACCACTGTCATCCACCCTACTGGTCTCCCACGGTAGAAGGTGAAGCCCAGAATCTGTCCAAAATTCCCCAACAGAATCCACTAACCTCTGTTGCGTCGTATCATCATGAGGACTACTTCGTTCTTGTTCATGAGCTTCCCCTTCCCTAAACTCATCTTCCATCCCATTACCCAAGTCTGAGAGTGGAGAAAATCTATTTTGAACCACCCATGGATGCCGACAAAGGATCGGCAACACCTCTTTCAGAATCAGAGTGGCCGAGCTAATTACCATATCACCGGTGAACCCAGAGTCCTAAATACCTAATCCATGAGTTACCTCGATACCGAAGCCCATGAACCCAGAAAAAACAGCCTTGCCGGAGTCGAGATTAACTATGTTGGAGCTACACCTTGACGCCGATTCTTTTTCGGTCACTGGATCACCAAAAGCTCTCATCAGCATCATCCCATCGCCACTTGAGCTCGCACCCACTTGTCTCTCTAACGGAGGCGGATTCTCCATCAGCTTCAGAACTTGAGACCCCAACACATACACTGGTTGGACTACGAGTTTAGATTTAAAACACTGACTGTAGGCTGGGTTTACCAAAGTTTGGCTTTGGCGTGGCCTCCAAACAGATTTGGGATTGGCTGTATAAAATGGGCTAGAGGTAATAATATTATGACCAGTGGGCTTTATAGGTTGCACCACTTTTGGGCCCAATTCATTAATCTCAGACCACATTATAGCCCATCTCCCATCTTTCCCACGCTCCATATGAATAAAAAGATCCAAGGTCAACTCAGATATTATATCGTCACTTTCAATTCCCTTTATTGTTGACAAAATCTTCTCCCTAAGTTGCTCCTTCTGTCCTAGAATATTTTCCTTGCAGGTATCATGGTTATTACGGCTGAAATCTGACAAAATCTTCGCCCCAAGTTGCTCTCTTTGTCCTAGAATACTTTCCTTGCAGGTATCACGGTTATTACGACTGAAATCTCTAGGATTTGAATTATGAACCCATGCAGTTTTATTCTTTCCTTCATCTCCTCCGCCACCGTTGTTTTTCCGTTTCCCTGCCACCATTGACGCAAAGAATTTTGAGGCATCTCTTTTGGGAATACCTGTGGTTACTTGCTTGGGAGCTAGAGACTCTGGGTCTATCACCTTTCTCAGGTGTAAACCAAAACCTCTCCAGCCACTCCCCGACTTTCCTTCTGGCACCACTATAGAACCCCTACGACGACCATGAATAAGTTCAGATATTAATAAGAAATAATCGTTAGTGTTGGATCCCAATTGAAGAATAAAACATTTGTCACCCTCACGGAAAGATTTCGCAAACTGACCACGAGACTGTCCAGAGATTAGTTCTTCCACATTGAATAGAAATCTCTTTGCACTTCCTTTTCCCATAAAAATTGATCTTAAAGAATCTCTTCCTCTCTCATAAATATGAAGCTGGTAAAACATACCACCTTCCTCAACTGAAAACTCAAATGTTTTTGATTTAACAAAGAAAAAAAAACAGAGCCTCCCATATTGAAAAAAAAATCAACAAAAGAAGCATAAAAAACACACAGAAGAAAGCAGGAGAACAAAGAAAAATCTATGGCTAATTTGAGGTAGCCAAGCCTCAATCTATACACACACACACACACAGTAAATTTGGGTAAAAGAACATAACAACACATAAAATAATAAGAATATACTCCAGAAGAAATAAAAAAAGAATGATCAACAGTACAAATGAAGTTTATTATACCCCTTGTTAGGACATATGTGATTCACTTGTTAAGAACATATGTCACTATTTTATGTAATTGGCTAATCTTTGCACAAAACACACTTTACTTGTATTTGGGTAGATCTAGGATGTGTTTAATACTTCAAGAAACTTTGTTTCAAGATCAAGTGTTGAAGCCATGCAAGTCTGTCCAAGATTCAAGTCTGAAAAGTGCCTGTCATTAAAGCTCGACAGCTAGCCATCTATCGAGCTTGAAGAGCTGTTCAGCCCCGTGGCTCAACAACAGCTCGACAGATAGGGTATCTGTCGAGGTTTAAGAAAAACAGATTTTCAATTCTGTTTTGACTCTAATCCGTAATTATGTGTTTGGGCTTTCTTTTCTCACAACCCTAAACATATAAAAGGATTATTTTAAGGGCCGTCATAGGTGTAACTAGTTGCACAAGTGTTGAGCAAAGTTTGTTAAAGCAAATTGTGACCAGAGACAGAATTTGCCCTAATTCATCGTTCTTGTGAAGAAGTTGCTGTGTTTGTGCACCGTAGGGTTTTGTAACCAAGCATTTTCTGGATCTTCATTATGTGATGAACTGAAAAACTTTGCAGCCAACAACCTTCTCTAGTTGGTAATTGAAGTCATGTACTAGGATCTGCGCAATTAGTTAGTCACGTACTGGGAGCCATGCATCAAAAGGAGAAATTATCACTATAGAACAACTCCAATTGGGTATTGGGGTAATGGTTCAACTGTAGGTTGGTATAAGGTACTAGGATTCCTTTATTTGTAACCGCTTGTTGTGATAATAGTGGAATTTCGGGAGTGGTGACCTTAAAATCACCCGGTGGGGTTTTTGCCGTGCTGGTTTTCCCCATTCGTAAACAAATCACCGTGTCAATTTATTTTCCACTGTACTTAGTTTCATTGGTGATTTGTTTGTGCTACCACGCGCTTTGCATGTTAATTTGATTTATTAATAAACTTGGCTAATTAATCAATTAATTTATCACAATGGGTCAATACGTTTTTGACCTATCAAGTGGTATCAGAGCAGACACACTTTCATTAGGGTTAATCTTTGTTGTGGTTGATCCATTGACCCCTGTTTGTCATGGATAAAGGATTGTCTTTAATTATACCTCCTTTATTTGATGGCACTAACTATGCATACTGGAAAGTACGCATGAGAGCTTTCTTGCAGTCTCTAGATGAGAATGTGTGGCAAGCTGTTGAGATAGGCTGGACCAAGCCAAAGGAAGCGCCGGCCGATTAGGATGAAGCCAAGATCAAGGCGGCAAACTTCAACAGCAGGGCATTGAATGCTTTGTTCAGTGCAGTCACTAATGAGGAATTCAAGAAGATATCCTCCACCGAAACTGCAAAAGAAGCATGGACAACCTATGAAGAAATTAAGGCTGTCAAGGATTCGAAACTTCAGAGGCTCACTACAAGCTTCGAAGAAATCAAGATGGAGGAGGATGAGTCATTCGATGAGTTCTATGCCAAGCTCAAGGACATAATGAACTCAGCCTTCAATCTTGGGGAAATCATTCCCGAACCCAGGATTGTGAGAAAGATGTTCAGATCTCTACCCGAGAGATTCCATGCCAAGATTACAGAAATCGAGGAATCAAAGGACATCGACAAGATTCCTCTAACAGAGCTGGTTGGTAATCTGTAGACCTACGAGCTAGGGTTAACAAGAATTGGCAAGTCGGGTAAAAGAAAGAGCATGGCATTGAAGGCCAAGAGCAGTGACACCGATGAGTCTTCAGACGATGAAGATTCCAAGATGAAGTCCTACATTACCAGGCAATTCAAGAAATTCATAAAGAATGCCAATGGGAAGGGCTTCGACAAGGACCATAGGCAATCCAGTTCTTCTCAGTTCAAGAGCCAAGACAAAGGGAAGAAGGATGCTAGGGATGGCGGTTAGTATACTGTTCTCGCAGGACCAAAGTGCTTTGGGTGTCAAGGCTTCGATCACATGAAACAGGAGTGTCCCACATATCTCAAGAGCATTGGGAAAAGCAAGGCACTTGCTGCTACATTGAGCGACACTGAGCTTGAAGATGATTCTAACAATAAGGATGACTGAATATCAAATGCCTTCACTGCCACTATCAATCCTACTAAGGGGATTGTTGAAGAGGTGGACGAAGAAGAGGAATTGGTGGATTCTAAGTTCGAGAAGATGGATGATAAAGATGATATCCATACAGCCTATGAGAAACTATACAAGCTTTCTGAGAAACACGAAAAACTCTATAAGTTAACCACCAAGAAGCTCAGTGATGTGGAACTTGATCGTGAAGAGCTTTTCACAAATTTTGATGAGGCTAATCACACTATTGGAGCACTGAGATTTAAGAATAATTTCTTGGCTAAGAAGACCAAGAAGCTTGAAGCGGAGCTGTTTCAAGTCAGAGCTCAATTGGAGAGGGCTTCAAGTGCGAAGCTTGACGAGATGCTAAGCATTCAGAAATCTGCTTCTGATCGAACCGGTTTAGGATATGATTTCTCTTCTCCTAGTATTGCTTCTACTAGTACTACTGTTTTTGTTCCTCCTGCTAATAATGTTGAAATTGAGAACAATGTTGTTAAAAATGAATTAGCTAGTGAGAACTCAGGCAAGGGTAAATCTATCTTAGGAGCACCCCCTAAACAGGATAAGAAAAATGTTAAAAACCCTAAGGCTAAGAAGGCTAACTCTCAAAAGCCTAAACAAAAGAAGCAGCATCTCTATCATCATTGTGGAGTTGCTGGTCATACACGACCAAATTGCTATAAGTGGTTAGCCACTCAACAGAGCAAAGGTGTGATTGCATCTAGAAGCCAGAATCAGCTTCAATCCTCTCTTGTTCCCCTTGGAGATCTTCTCAAAGCCCTCATGTTCCTTTCGAACTTGAACGGTTTCAATTCTTCCCCCTCACTGCCGGTTCAAGGGTTTAATCAAAGGAAAGGTTTTTCCAAGGTATGGAAGGAAAAGGGCTTCAAGTGATTCTATCACTTTCTTCTCTCTTCGTGTTTTTGTTTTTGCATAACTTGTCTGTTTTGCTCTTATTTTGAGTCAGTCTAGTTTTATGTTTTTCTTTGTTTAACATGTTTTTGTTTGTTTTCAATTTTATTTATTTTGTTTTTTATATAAAAATAAAAAAATTGAAAAATCAGAAAAATACAAAAACAGTGTATGTTTTGTGTACATTGGTACTTGTGTACCTTGGATGACCATTGAAACAAAGTTTTCTAAACTTTGCATCTCTTGTAGCTTAGATGAGCATCTCTTTGCACAACTAAGCAAGTGAGCTTTATGGCTCGTGTTTGTGATGAGTAAGATTAAGTAATCTCTTGTACTTAACACTCGTATCACTTTTTTTTTACGGGAAGGACTAGAAAATCTTAAGAGAAAGGCATAAATAATCATCTCACCACTGTTGCCCGCCAATTATGAAATGACATTTATATGCTTTGGCATAGAGAAAGTGCAATGTCAATGAAATTTGTGTGCTTCGGCATAGCAAAATTGGAATGTCAAATGCTTAACATAATTGAGTATTTCTTTTCTATCTCTTATATGCCCATGCATGATTCGCTTAAAAGAAAAATATGCAAAGAAAAATCAAAAGCAAAAAGATAAAAAATGCTATTAAATATGGTTGCAAGCGTGTATTCTAGGAGATGTGAGAGTTATAGGTTGTACCTCGAAGGTGATAGTCCCCATCAAACAGTTATGATTATGTGTGAGTTAAAGTAATTTTCTCATATCTCAAATCGTCATAACATGTATACACGTATGCAATCTTACGATGTTTTTCACACACAACACGCAATATTCTTTGCTACTCTTGATACATGTGCAGGTACAATGTGATTTGGCCATCACAAGGTTTACTTGTGCTAATGTGTGCTCACTAAACTGTTTTGACTTGTTTTTGAAATATAAAATTGTTTATACTTGTTTAGTGTGTGTGTGTGTGGTTTTTGGGATCAAAATGCTTATATTTTTTATTGAGAGATGATTTTGAGAGTTTAAAATGGTATTTGGATCTTTGGTTGTGTTGCATGCTTGATTGCATTCATATCTGTGTTTTTCCCTTCTTGAAAAACTATTTTTAAACAATCTCGACACCTCTTCGATACCTCTTGACACCTCCTCGATACCTCTCGACACCTGGCGTATCTGTCGAGCTCTTTAGTTGATTGTTATCACAATCTCGACACCTCTCGATAGCTAGGTGGATCGATCGAGAAATCTCCTGTCTCTTCGATAGCTTCTCGACAGCTGGTGGATCGATCGAGTTTCATTATTATGCTTTCTGTTGAATTGGTCCTCGACAGATCCTCGACAGCTGCATCTGTCAAAGCCTATTATGCTCGACACCTGTCTTGACACCTCCATATGTCGAGAATTACTGAACTTCTATAAAAGGGTTTTGTGTGATCCGAACTTCATTTCCTCGATCTCTCTCGATCTGTCCGCTCCTGTTCATCTCCTAAACACTCTCTCTTTCACTTCTAACCTCTTCCTCAAGCAATTTTTGAGCTTAATCAAGTTCTTCCTCACTTGGTAAGTCTCTAATCCCTCTTTTTCATGCATTTCATTCTTTGAAACCTAAGTTTTTGGGATTTTTGCAAAATTTGGGGTTTTTCAAAATCAAAGAGGTTTTATGAAATCTTTGGGATGGGTTTTGAGGATTTGATCTTAAAAACTTCATGCATTGCATTCCATGTGCATTATAACTGTATTTTCATGCATATAGTTGTGTGTTATACATGTTGAACTGTTTGTGTCCTGGTAGGTTTGGATTGGGCTGAGCCCATGATGTTTTTTTACTTTGCATGTCACATGCTCATGCATTTTCATGCATACGTACCTTACATTCAATATATTTGTGTATATTTGAACTGTTTAGGATTTTTCTGAGTATTTCTTTCTTCCCCCTCACTCTCTAGTTTACGTTAGAGCATCAATGGCACCAAAACGTAAGTCTGCTCCATCCCAGAACCCTCTTCGTTTCGGGGCATCGTCTTCTTTTGATCCTACCCCCTCTTCTATTCGGTTCCATGATGAGGATGCCCAAAAGGACTTCTCGGAGAACTTTTCTCGATGAGGTGTTCATTTGGAACGCCGAGTCATTTTGGCGGACTTCGTCGACACTGACCTACCCGATGTCATTCATAATCGGGGTTGGGAGTCACTGTGTGACGTCCCGGTCACATGTCCTTCCGTGCTGATTTAGGAGTTTTACTTCAACATGCATGGAATTGATTCTTTAGTACCTCTCTTTCATACTCACGTTCGAGGTACGTGCATTGTTGTCACACCGGAGTTGATATCCGATGTGCTCCATGTCCCGAGAGTAGAGCATCCTGACTACCCCGGTTGTGAGCGTCTGAGGACTGTGTCCAAAGACGAGATGATTTCCGCTTTTTGTGAGCATCCCGCTGATTGGGGTGATCGTCAGTTTACACCATGTAAGGCCTTTGCTAAAGGTCCTAGATTCATGAACATGGTGATGACTTTTGTTTTGCACCCACTCTTTCACTATAACTTTATCACAGAGCCTCGTGCTCGGTTTTTGTTGTCCCTTCTTGAGCATCTCTCTATAGATTTTCCTTCACATTTTATTCTTTCTATTATAGATGTGTATAGGGATACGGCTACCCATGATAAGCTCGTTTTCCCTTTGGCTATCACGCAGATTTTATGCCATTTTTTTGTTCTTTTTCCCTCCTCCGACCACTTCCCCATTATGTGTGCCATTGACTACGCTACCGTTAAACGAAGCGAGTCACAGTTTCGATCGAGGCAATCCAGTACGGCAGTTCCTCCCACTCTTTCTGATCCATCCACATCCGCTCCCTCCTCTTCTACGAGCGGAGTGACACTCGGAGACATCAAGGTGCAACTTCAACGCATGGATGCTCGCCTTGATACACTCTCTACAGAGCTGTATCAGGTAAATTTTCGTGTCGGCCGTATTGCACGGCGGCAGGCGATCATGGGTGGCTTCGCTCCTGAGGTTTCTCCTCCACCTCCTCTAGTGGCTTCTGATTCTGAGGCTGAGGGTGATGATGATGGTGATGACGATGATGCTTCTGATGATGATGATGAAGATGCTAGCTCTATCGATGAGATGTCTACTTGACACTCTTACCCTTTGTCACTCATGACAAAAAGGGGAAGTAGTTTTGGATATGAGAGTAGTCATTCTTAGGGGGAGAGTTAGTATAGGAAATTTTTGTTAGGGGGAGTGTTGATATCTGAGGGATGTAGTGAGGATTATTTGTATCTTTTTCTTTTCTCTACTTTAGATACATTTATTCTTGTACATGGGTCTTGTGACCATTATTGACATACATTGTACTTATTTTCTTTATATATTGATATATGTTTCTTTCACCTATCCTTGCATGTGTTGTTTATTTTCTTTCTTTATACACATGGTTCTTATAACTTGTATGCAATTTATTATTTCTATTTCACAGAAAGATGCCTTGATGAGTTTTGTTTAAAGTGTTTTAGAAATACAGGTTGTCAAAGTCTTTCTTGCCATAGACTATCTTCTTGCAAAGTTTTTCAAGAGTTTGTGTTAGGATAGATTTTATTGTATTCAACAAGTGAGTATGAGTTGAGTGATTTGTGACTTCTCTTATATGTTCATTTGTTTGTTGAGATTTTGTCATGGATTGCCAAAGGGGGAAATTGTTAGGATATATGTGATTCATTTGTTAGGAACATATGTCACTATTTTATGTAATTGGCTAATCCTTTGACAAAACGCACTTTACTTGTATTTGGGTAGATCTAGGATGTGTTTAATACTTCAAGAAACTTTGTTTCAAGATTAAGTGTTGAAGTCATGCAAGTCTGTCCAAGATTCAAGTCTGAAAAATGCCTGTCATTAAAGCTTGACAACTAGCCATCTATCGAGCTTGAAGAGCTGTTCAGCCCCGTGGCTCGACAGCAGCTCGACAAATAGGGTATCTGTCAAGGTTTAAGAAAAACAGATTTTCAGTTCTGTTTTGACTCTAATCCGTGATGTGTTTGGGTTTTCTTTTTTCACAACCCTAGACATATAAAAGGATTATTTTAAGGGCCGTCAAAGGTGGAACAAGTTGCACAAGTGTTGAGAAAAGTTTGTTCAAGCAAATTGTGACCGGAGACAGAATTTGCCCTAGTTCATCGTTCTTATGAAGAAGTTGCTGTGTTTGTGCACCGTAGGGTTTTGTAATCAAGCATCTTCTGGATCTTCATCGTGTGATGAACTGATGAACTTTGCAGCCAACAAACTTCTCTAATTAGTGATTGAAGTCGCGTATTGGGATCCGCGCAATTGGTTAGTCACGTACTGGGAGCTGTGCATCAAAAGGAGAAATTGTCACTATAGAACAACTCCAATTGGGTATTGGGGTAAGGGTTCAACTGTAGGTTGATATAAGGTACTGTGATTCCTTTACTTGTAACTGCTTGTTGTGATAATAGTGGAATTTCAGGAGTGGTGACCTTAAAATCACCCGGTGGGATTTTTGCCGTGCTGGTTTTCCCCATTCGTAAACAAATCACCATGTCAATTTATTTTCCGCTGTACTTAGTTTAATTGGTGATTTGTTTGTGCTACCACGCGCTTTGCATGTTAATTTGATTAATTAATAAACTTGGCTAATTAATCAATTAATTTATCATAAGGGGTCAATACGTTTTTGGCCTATCACCCCTATTAGTTGGACTTCTGCCTGTTTACGATTGATGCGTTAAATACTTGTGGACACAGCTTTGGTAGCAGCCCTCCATACCCTTTTTTTGGTTAGTTTTTCTTTTTCTTTTGTAAAATACTTGCTGAGCTGACACCTATATTAACTACTGTTTTTGTCTTTGAACTCGATGCTAACCATTATTAGATACCAATTTGGACTCTTACAAACATGGTTTCATTTTTTGCCCCTTTAAATACCTTTTCAAACAACCCAATTTCAAAAATTAAAATAATAAGCTGTACCAAATGGGCACTTAATACGAACAAATGACATTCTTTATTTTTCCTTTATTTCCATTTGTTGTGCGCACATACACCCCAATGTAGAACTGCTTGCTTATGCCATTATATAAGATGAAATTTAGGAATCAACATATTGTGTTTTAGTGTTTCTATGTACTATGTGCAAACACTCATCTTTTGGTGCTGAAATACTTGAAATATATTTTATGATCTACAGATGTGCAGTAAAGTCATCCAACCCAGTTCCCTGGTTGTTGTATTTGAGACATTATTATCATCAGCTGCCACAACAGTAGATGAGGAGAAGGGAAATCCCTCTTGGCAAGCATGTGCTGACTTTTACATAACTTGCATTTTATCTTGTCTCCCATGGGGAGGAGCAGAACTGATGGAGGTAATGTTATTAAGGTGCTGCATATGTGTTTACTGGTTTAATGTGTGTTAATTTGGCTTCTTAAGAAAGGTGCCAATGACGTTTAGGTCAAATAGCATTTCTTGGAGTTTCCAATGGAGACATCCAGGATTTAGACCCCCCTACCTCAATTTGTATAAAAAATTCTTCTTAAGAAAGGTATGATCCCTATAAAATGGGATTCTTTGTCTGGATTATTGCCCCGAAGCTTAATGTCTCTTTCAACATCTGTCTTATTAGCATCATCGATTTTGATTTCTCAAACTTAGGTATTCATACTTTTGCTTCCCATATTTAATGTCTATATGAATATCATGAGCATTTTTTTTTATTGGAGACTATCATGGGATACAGTTTATGCGCAGCTATGAAGTTAGAAAACATAGGGTAAAGCGTGGAATTTTTTGATGAATTGAAATATCATCAGTTTCTAAGAAAAAATGAAATTAAGGGACTAAAATTAGCAGTCCTGTGCAGTCAATCGCACATGCTCGTTGATCAATTTAAATCACAAGTTCCCTCACCAGGGACGAAAAACCATATTTTTAGGGGAGTTTTTGAGCATATGAATTGGCTGGCTTCTAACAATTGGCATACAGTGAATTATATGGTTTTTTCTTTTTCTTTTTCTCTCAAGTCACCCTAGGATTCCAAGAGAATAATAGTGCCATAATAGAAAAGGGTGAAGTAACATGTACTTAGAAGGGGTGAGTAACAAGGAAAAAAAAAAAACGTTTGTGATGAAACTTAGGATGGCCTATGTGGTTGTTACTGTGCTATTCTTTTGAGGTTTTATTTATTTTTATCAAGTCTGGGCTTGTACTTAGAAACTGCTCTCATTAGTTTTAATGCCTTCAGTCAGAAAACTTCTCCCCCCCCCCCCCCCAACCCCTGGCCAAAATGGCCAAATACCACCAATTTTTGAAATATTTTGTAAAAAAACACTGTTTCGGAACTATATAGGGAAATACCACTTTTTATGGTACTCGAGTTTCTTAAACTCGAGTTCCTAGGAGTTTTGCCACCGTGGCACTGCTAAGGTGGAAATTAGGCAATTAAAAAAAATTATGTGGTACTCGAGCATGGTAAACTCGAGTACCATGCAACACAATACTCGAGTATACCAGGCTCGAGTACCATTTTATAATAAAATGCTTTTTTTTTTCTAAGGTACTCGAGCTCACCAAGCTCGAGTACCTTGTAAAGAACTCGAGTTTACTAAACTCAAGTTCCTTATAACCATTTTTTTTTTTTTTTTTTTTTTTGGGATTATTGACAAATAAACATAAACATAAAAATGAGTAGCTTTTTTATGTTTTTATTTATTTAAATAGAAGCATTATAAAATATAGAGATTTTAATTTCAAAATATGAATTTAATTTCTACATTAAGTAAAATTGTTTACTGTTTTCTCATAAGACACCTAGTGAAATCGTGTTTTCTAAATTTAAACGCCAAATTTGAATGTTTTTTCGTGTTTGAATTTCACAATGATCGAATCTATTTTTCTGCATTAATAAAATCTATTTCTGCATTAATAAAATTTGCTCAGAGTGAGAGATATAGTAATATATACATAGATAGAATCATGGCAGAATTTGTAAAGTTTTTGAATTCCAGTCACCCTGATCATCATGGCTACTCTTATACCACTACTCAGCAAGAGCACAAAGGTGTATAGAAAAAAGTTTGTTTTATTATATATGCTTTAAATATTAAAGATTATTTTCTTATAAAACATTGTAAAAGGACTTTACAAAAGGACATTGACAGAAAGGCTTTGGAATTATATCTTTTTAGCACCAGTGCATTTATTGAAGCATCTGGTTGTCAACTCCCTGGCAAGGAGGTTAGAGATTCAAGCTCCACAAAGACAGAATCACAGTCTCCTAAAAGCTATCTTATGGGAACAAGCTTTTCAAAGTTCCACCCTAAAATTCAGCAAAAAACAAGACTTGCCATGAGACGGCAAAGGATCGTGTTCCTATTTATCTTCCTATTTCATACTGCGTTCTATGTAGTAATTATGGAGTAGTCCATGAGCATGAGCAATATGAGGATAACTCCGATCCGCTAGGTTATGATAACTACGCATATACAGATTGAAAGACAGACAAATATGCCAAGACAGAATGCTCTCCCGCAGTGATAGATCACTATTCATTGGCGACAGATCACTATTCACCAGCATGCGTGAATAGCTTCCAGACAAATCAAGACAGTCCAGACAGATACAGACAGTTCAAACAGGTGTTCAAAAGTTAAAACTGTTTACTAGCATGCGTAAAAAGAGATCTGATAGATTCCTGAGATTTGAAAGATTCCCAGACAGACACAGAAAGACTACTACTCATCAGTACTAATTTCCATACCACCGACAGATTAACTTGAGTTAAATTTACCTACTCAGGTTACTTTACCATGGTTCATTTCACCTATAAAAGAGACGGACTACAAAGACAGAAGACAAGTTTCTAAGTTTCTAAGATTCTAAGCATTTGAGTTCCAAGTTTTAGAAAGCCTTTTGTAATAACCTTCCCTCTCCCTCAAAAAGACTTTTGTACTCTCTCCCCCTCAAAAAGATTTTATGAATGCAGTAAGCAAATTTGAATATGCAGTGAACATGATGTGCAGAGAGCAAATTATATTAATGTAGAAACAGATTTTATCTATGCAGAAAAATAGATTCGATTATTGTGAAATTCAAACAAGAAAAAGCATTCAGATTTGGCTTTTAAATTTAGAAAACACAATTTCACTAGGTGTTTTCTGAGAAAGCAGTGAACAATTTTTTAAATAGTGAATAAAAAATAATTTATGCAGAAAAGAGAGTGAACAATTTTTTAAATAATGCTGAACAAAAAATAATTTTATGTAGAATGCTAGAAATAGTTTATGCAGAAAACAGTGAAAAATATTTATGAGAAAACAATGAACAGTTTTCTACATAAACTGTTTTTAGCATTAGCACGGTTATTGCATTTAAATGGTTTTTGTGTTTTTTTAAATATGTAACCATATGAATAATGGACAAACTCCATGAAAGAAAAATGAATGATTCATATAAATCACCTAATGGTAAATGCCTCGAATAATTCGAATTTGTAAAAAAGTTCAAATTAGTTGAATGTAGAAATTCGGGAAAAATCGATGGAAAATCAATGAACGTACCAAATCGTGAAGGTGTACATAAGATGTACAGATAGTCTAGACTTGTTGAGAAATTTGACTTCGTTGAAAGTACAAAATAATGAAAATTCAATGGAAAAGTATGTACGTTAGATGTACAGATCATATGAATTTGTTTAAAAATTTGAATTCGTTGAATTTGTTGAAAAATTCAAGGAAAAATTGTGTACATTAGATGTACAGATAGTACGAATTTGTTGAGATTCAAATGAAAATTGAAGAACATACCAAATTGAGTAAACTTAATGGAAAATTAATTACATTAGATGTACAGATCGTCCAAATTTGTTTCCAAATTTGAAGTCGTCAAATGTACAAAATCGTGAAAATTCAATTTAAAACTATGTACTAATCATCCTGATTTGATGAAAATTTCAAAATTGTTGAATGTACAAAATCGTGAAATCTTAATGGAAAATCAAAATTGTTGAACGTACCAAATCGTGAAAATTCAATGGAAAGTTGTGTACATTAGATGTACAAATATTCCGGACTTGTTGAGAATTTTTTTTTTTTTTTTTTTTTGAGAAAAACTTGTTGAGAAATTTGATTTCGTTGAAAGTACAAAATCGTGAAAATTCATTTATTTATTGTGTACATTAGATGTACAGATCGTTCGAATTTGTAAAAACAAAATTTAGATGTACAGATCATTTGAATTTGATTTCGCTGATTGTATAAAATCTTGAAAGTACAAAATAAATTTGTGTAAATTAGATGTACAGATAGTCTAAATTTGTTGAAAAGTTTGAATTCGTTAAATGTACAAAATCGTGAAAATTAAATGGAAAATTGTGTACTAAAGTATTTATCATCCGAATTTGTTGAAAAATTCGAAATCGTAAAATGAAGAAAATCGTGTAAACTCAATGGAAAATCAAAGAACATACCAAATTGTTGAGAAGCACATGCAGCATTGCGAACATCAGTGTAGTAATGGTGGACAGCTCACCCCTAAAATTGATGCATAAACTTTCCAGGGATGCTCTGCATCCTTGAAAACGGTGCATTACAAAGGGTTGCATATCTGTGTATTCACGTGGCAAGTCCTTACTTTAGGAGCCATATGGTTTTTTTGTGAAAGAGTGGTTGGTCTGTGTGGTTTGGATGAGTCTGTATGTATTGAATTTATTAAATTTTGCTACAAGTAATGTACAATAAATCTAATTTGGGTGATAAGTGTTATGTGTGTAACATTTCAAATTACACAAACAGAATATTGGAAACAGCAACATATCTAACTGGAGGCATTTCACTTCCTAAGGTGTTTCCTACATTACAAAGCAGAGGACATAGTCCAACCAAAGCACAAGAATCATATGTAGAAACACAGAACAGCAAGGAAAAAATGACACAATGATTTCATATAAACTTAGCAAAAACTAATGAACAGTTAATCTTTAGATTTGCAAAAGTTGAATGTACATAATCATCAGTTGTCATTATATATAAGGACAAATATACAAAATTATGCATGTTATATTATAATAATCATTCATTTAGTTATAATTTCTCAAAAAAATATATAAAGAAAATTCAGGATTAAAGCCATGCAACGCATGGAACTTTCACTAGTATCTTTTATAAATTTAAGCATTATAAAACATTTCATCCACACTTTAAGGGTATCATTTGATTCATGTTGACGACTTGACCCGACTCGAGTAATGTTGTGTGGTTTTTAATGGGAGATTTTCGGAGGCTTAGTCCATGGTTATGTTTATGTTTATTTGTCAATAATCCCAAAAAAAAAAAAAAAGTTATAAGGAACTCGAGTTTAGTAAACTCGAGTTCCTTACAAGGTACTCGAGCTTGGTGAGCTCGAGTACCTTAGAAAAAAATAAAACAGCATTTTATTATAAAATGGTACTCGAGCCTGGTATACTCGAGTATTGTATTGCATGGTACTCAAGTTTACCATGCTCGAGTACCACATAATTTTTTTTAATTGCCCAATTTCCACCTCAGCAGTGCCACGGTGGCAAAACTCCTAGGAACTCGAGTTTAAGAAACTCGAGTACCATAAAAGGTGGTATTTCCCTATATAGTTCCGAAACAGTGTTTTTTTACAAAATATTTCAAAAATTGGTGGTATTTGGCCATTTTGGCCCCCAACCCCTTCTTTCCCCCAAGATTTTTTTAGAATTTTATAGATCAGCTGCAGTTTAGTTGTTAATTATTTTTCCTTATCTCTTTGTTGGCCCATCCTTTGTATAGTTCCTATAGTTCCTATTTACTTATAAAAAGAATTAAACACTTTTGTTTTATGGTATGCACATCTGTATGCAGCAAGTACCTGAGGAGATTGAGAGAGTCATGGTTGGTGTAGAAGCTTACTTGAGCATCAGAAGGCATGCTTCTGACACCGGTTTATCTTTTTTTGAAGATGATGATGAAATTGAGAATGGTGAAAAGGTATGGTTTTTATGGTTTTATTGGCATGGGATGTTAATAGTTCAACAACATATGATTTTCTTTCTGTTTTATTTCTTATTTTTCTAAATATGGAATTTAATAATTACTTATAAAAAAAAAAAAAATTCCTCTGTGCATAGTTTTCAAGGTAATGCTTTCTATTTCCTCTGTATTCAAATTGGAAAGTGCCTGCCTCTGACCTAAGCCTCATGAAATTGAGTCTTTTATTGGGGTAGGGGTGGGGGGATGGGTGTTGGTGTGCTCTCAGAGAGAGAGAGAGAGAGAGAGGTGTGAACTTGTTTTGCATTGTGAAGCCAAAAATTGTCATTAGATTTTGGTAGAATCTGTAAGAGACCTGGTTTCCAGAATCTTAGTTTACCTGGAATTGAACTTGCTGGGTGAAGCCAAACTGCTTCACAGTTGATGTTGGTAAATATGTTAAGATTTCTTTCATGGGTTTTTGACAAAGAAGGTTTGGTTTTGGACTAGCTCCTCAAAACTAATCCATTATTTGCAAGAAAGAAATAGATTTCTTGGTTTTATTGTAAGTACAATGCTTGATGTGGATATTTTAATTGAGGATTTTGATTTGCATTTATTCAATGAAATATGGACTTATCAAAAGAAAAAAGAAAAAGAAAAAGAAATTGAAGATTTAAATTGATATTTTATTAGGAAGGTTGTAAGGATGAATTTAATTAACCATCTTGTTGGCTTTATTCCTTGCCAAATTTGCTTGTATCTTAGCAATTAGTAACCCTGTATTTAGGTGGGATTCATGTAAGGGTAGTGTGTGAGAGAGTGTGAAGAAATGCTCGAGATTATGCAAAGAAGCAGAGACTCACGGCTGGGACTCGCGACTGGCAAGCCGCCAACTGCAGCACATGAATGAAGCGTGCAGGAAGATGAACAGTCACGCCAGCTGGAGCACTACAGGACAAAAAGTCCAGACTGACCAGACCATTAGCTCGCGACTTGAACTCGCGACTCAGTCAAGTCGCGAGGCCAAGCCGCCAGCCAACCTTGTTTTGAAAAACCTGACTCCTCGCATTCCACTCTCACCCTAGTATAAATACTCCTTATACCCACGAAATGTTGAGAGCTTCCAGAAAGAATTTTGAGAGAGAAACCCTAGAGAAAAAAAAGATTGACTCATCCCCAATCTTTACATAGAGACTCTTCAAATTCCTCTACTCTCTTCCTCTCCATTGTTAAATCCTTGAGAGGTTCTTAGCCAAATCCTTTTCTCACCATACCCACATCTGTGAGAAGGCTTTTTGGTGCTTTGGGAAGTAGTTAGGAAGGAACCAATTTCATATTGGTTGATGCTATGGTCAAGTAGCGGAATCCGGTAAGCTATAAAAGACAAAGGTTCAACGCAACTTCGTTGGAGCAAGAAGCTTGGAGGGTTTAGGTACACTGGGTAGATTAGGCTTGGAGGGTCTATTGCTGTTCATGAATCCCAACTACATTTTTTAGTGGATTATTGACCGCTTAAAGGGCGGCGGAGAGGTTTTACGCCGAGAGTTTCGGTTTCCTTTTCGATAACACATCGTGTGTTGTCCTTGTGTTTGCATCTCTCTTCCCTTAATCTTTGCCATTTAATTTCTGCTGTGGATGTGATTTTATTTGGTTTAGATTGTTTATCAATTCTGTGGTTAGCTTACATTCATATTCCGCACATTAATTGCTTGATATTAAGCTTGAATTGATAACTTGTAAAGTGGGGGTCTAAACGTTCAAGAGTGTTTTATACGCTTTTTGAACTTTCAATTGGTATCAGAGCAGGTGCACTCTTTGTGGTTTAAATACCTTAGTGCGATCCTTGACCCCGTATTGAGATAGACTGGTCTTAATCTTTAAATGTTCCACCATTTTTTTATGGTAACAACTATGCTTTTTGGAAAGTCCAGATGAGGGCTTTCTTGTGTTCAATTGATGATACTATTTGGGATACCATAGAAGTAGGTTGGACTAGGCCGGAGGCCGCAAAATCCACTTGGGATAAAGCAGCCCATGCGGCAGCCAATGCTAACAGTAAAGCTCTGAATGCAATTTTCTGTGGTGTTTCTCCAGATGAGTTTCACAGGATTTCTCACATCACTGTTGCCAAGGAGGCATGGGAGATATTGGAGACCACCTACGAAGGCACGAAGAAAGTAAAAGACACCAAGCTACAGATGCTGACCACTCGATTTGAGGAGCTCAAAATAAGTAAGGACGAGTCTTTTGACTCTTTCTATAGCAAGCTGAATGAGGTGGTTGTTGGCAAGTTCAATTTGGGGGAGAAAACGGAGGATTCCAAGATAGTAAGGAAGATCCTTCGGTCATTGCCAGAAAGCTTTCGTGCCAAAGTGACAGCGATTGAAGAGAGTAAAGACCTTGATGATATAAAAGTCCAAGAACTGATTGGGTCTCTTAAGACTTATGAATTGTCGCTGCCCACACAAAGGAAGAGCAAATCTCTTACTCTTAAGACCATTAATGAAAGGGTGGAAGCCCATGACTCATCGGATGAGGATGTGGTTGACAAAGGTGTTGCATACCTTGTGAAATTTTTTTGAAAATTCTTGAAATTCAAGAACAATGGAAAATTTGGTGATAAAGGGAAATTCCAAAGTTTAGGAAGGGAGAAAAAGGAATTCAAAAGGAAAAATGGAAAGGAATCCCAATCTACACAAGGAATCACTTGTTTCGAGTGCAACAGGCATGGACACTTTAAGAAAGAATGTCCTAATTATTTGAAATCGAAGGGCAAGGTGTATGCCACGACTCTTAGTGACTCCGATTCATCCAATTCTGATTCTGAGGAAAGCTGTGACGGAGAAGGGAATTACTCCGCTTTTATGACTATTGCTCATGTTGAGTCTTCGGAGGACTTGAATTTGCTTGTATAAGAGCTTGGGGAGCATAGTGATGAGGAATCAATGGGAATTGTAGAAGAATCAGATAGTGAAGAAGATGAGATTGCAGTGGGTCTTCAAGAAAATTATAATTCACTCATTGAGAAGTCGGGAGAGTATACAAGGGTGGTCAAGGCAGCTGTGAAGAAGATGAAGAAGGCAGATGAGGACTATAAAAGTCTCCTAATTCGCTATAAGGAGGCCAAATGTGAGATAGAGACACTAAATGGTGAGTTGTCAGAAGCTTATACAAAAGTGAGATTTCTTGAGCTAGAGGTAGTGCAAGCTAATGCCAAAATAGAGAGGGTTTCCACCAAGAAGCTAGATGATGTTATTTCATCTCAAAAACATTTCTCAGACAAGTCCGGGTTGGGATATACCAGAGGAAGTAGCTCATCGGCCAATGTCATCAAAGAAGTGAAGTTTGTGAAGACCAAAGAGCCGGTTGTAGAAGAGTCTATTCCTGAGAAAGTTAAGGTTGAAAAGATGAAGAATGTGGCTGATCAACGGGTGTTAAATAAGTCCCGTAATCAATCAGAAGCCAGACGTGAAGCTAGAGGAAGATCACTTCCAAGATCACAACGGGGTCCTAGAGCGAATCATTTTTGTCACCATTGCGGATTGCAAGGACATACCAGACCCAACTGTCATAAGCTGAGAGCATTGAACAATGCAAGCGCTCCACAGTCACAAGGACCAAGAAATGACAAGAGGTCTTGGGGTGGTGAGCAACCAAGAAGTCAAAACGGTGATCCCAGAATGATGGACGTGATGAAGATGATCGGTGCATTCACCACATGCTTGGAAAGCTTCACTAGAAGGTTTGAAAGTCCTAACTCTCATACCCGATCCTATAAGGAAATCACCCCAAACGCACGTGACGTGTGGGTGAAGAAGGGTACTCATGCATAAGCATTACAACATGTCCATGCATAAATACTTCCTATGTTGTGTGACTATGTTTGGTTGTATGCTTGTTGTTAGTTTGAGTTGAAAATTGGTTGTTTGTTTGCTTTAAATGTTTTTACTTTGCTAGTTTTGATCAATCTTCTCTTGTTTTTGTGTAAAAAATCCAAAAGCACATAAAAAGTAGAAAATCCAAAAAGTTTGATCGACTTTGTTGAGTGTTGTCTCAAAACATGTTTTGCCTTGTACCTTTGTACTAATGGCCTTGTACATTTATGAGCATAGATTGTTCCCTATGCACTCATACCATTGTGGGAGAAATCTTGACATCTATGTGACTGTTGTAAATAGATCTTCAAACTTGTCATGAATGATTAGTGAATGATTTTGTTGATCTTGAGACATGCATAGACTTGTGCCTATATATCTTCCCACTCGTTTATTTATTGTTTTTGCTTGAAGAGCTCACCAAATGTAAATCTCCAAATGAAAAGAGATTTTAAGCTGCAAAAGCCTGTCGCACATACTAATATTTGACTAGGAAAAAGGGAAAGCGACTTTTATGAAAATTGTATGATGCCCAAAAAGCCAAAGGCTAACTCATCAAAGTGAAATATCAAAAATTTCAAGCATCGATCTCACAATGAGATATATTGTTTCAAAAAGATCAAATGATATGATATGGAGCCAAATGAAAAGCTTTAAAGTTATGTTATCAAGTTTTGTGGGTGGTCATATATGCATATTTCTATAATTGAGATGGGTCACATTATCTAGTGCTAGTTGTGTATGTCTTGGTTTAATTGATCATTGAAGCTTCACATTAGACTAAGGACTATCTCATTGATGTTATCCACACACATCACACAAGTCTATGTTCAATAAATGCCATATTCATTTGTGTGATTGTACTTGATTAAATGTGTTTTCACTTGCTTAATCTTTGTTATCAAACACAAAAAGATTTTTAAGTGTTTAGTTGTTTTTGGAAAGTTCTCTGTTTTTACAAAAAATTGTCAAAATTTCAAAAACAGTGTTGCCCTGTTTTGGCGACTCAGTCGCGGGTTGACCCAGTCGCGGCTTCCTTTTTGAGACCTTAGCGACAGTCTTAGGGGCTGACGACGATATCCCCTCATTTTCCTTCGTTTTCCTCTCCTCTTCCTTCTTGCGGGCCGGAGCAGCCCTCACCCTTTGCTTAGTAGCCTCCATCTCTGGACGAAATAACTTAGGTATAATAGCAAAGCAGATGGAATTAATAAACTGACGGAGGTAACAAAGAATCTACTTATGTCGACGAGAAAATTCGTCCAACCTACAAGCCTCAGCCGTCGGCTCTGGACTCCCACAATACAAGTGAAGAGTGTCAAGGGTAATCAAGTCCCTACAATTTCGTTGCTCAAGTGGGACTTCAAGGACCCGACGGATGAAGGCCTCCTGTTCCTTAGATATAAGTGGACGGGCGTAAGCTGAAAAAGAAGAAATGAAACGACGGCATTAGGACAGTAAATGAAGCAATAAAAAAAAATTTAAAGTTGACGGGATTAAAGGTTAACAAAAAGCTGTCGGTGTTAAACCTGAGGCTTTAACTATTGCCCAGGTATTATCAAAACCACAAGGCATGGTGGCCCACTCTTCTAGGCGGCACACCCAATCTGACCCCTTAAGGAAAAAGTATCTACTTTTCCAACTCCTGTTGGAATTTGGCATATCAGACACAAGCCTTAAATCTTTCTCCCGGACGGAAAAATGGTAAGTTCCTTTAGATGAAGCAATATGATGTGGTTTGTAGCAGTAGAAGAACTCGTCTAAGGAAAGTTGGCGGGCTCCACCGCTCAGACGACCCCACAAAACCTCCACTCCAATAAAGGTCCTCCAAGCGTTGAGGGCAATCTGGCTGACGGATAACCCCACGAAGTCGACAAGCTGACGGTGCAAAGCCGTTAGTGGTAGCCTTAATCCGGCAGCAAGCACAGCGCCGTACATGCTAACGTCTACGGTCCTTCTAGTATAGCATTTTCTTGTTTCCTAGGGAGACGAATTGAGATATGGTCCGAGATCTGGTAATGGGTGCATAATTCCTTAAATACCCTGTCACTCATTTTTGGAAAAAATTTATTGACGGCCTAATCCTCGGGAAGGATGAAGGGACGGTTTCCTCCGGGGCTTACTGAAGCCTCTTCATAGGATTCCGCATCACCCTTATCCTCGTCCTCATTACCATCATTTACCAATTCCTCTTCATCCTTACCTACTACTTCCTCCTCAACTCCCTCAACATAATCTTCTACGTCATCACCAAGAGAGTGGGCTAACGTTTCCCTCTCTGATGACGTCGTAAAGCCATCGGACTCCTAACCTAAACCAAAAACTTCGTCGTAGCCCGCTCCTTCGCGGACTGACGACTGTTCACTCGACGCTTCACTTGACATCTGACTACCTACAAGTGACGGATCCATTCAAAGTACCTAGGCTGACGTCCTCACTAAGAAATTATTCAGCTAAAGCGAAAGTGCAAAGAAGGAAAAAGAACTTACAGGTGAATAAGCCTTTTTGAGAAGGAACGGCCTTAAAAGTGACGGCGTTAGCAACCAATGGCAAGTCAATAAGCTGACGGAGGCAAAGGACGAGCTTAGGAAAGCAAAGGGCAACAAGCTCTCTCCCTCGAAGATCAACAAGATTGAAATAGAAGAATAAGAAAAAGGATGTGCGTTATATATATAGGAGGAAAATGCGTGGAAGATGAAGCGACGCCTTCGTCCAGAAGCGGAGCCAACGGGAGCGTGACACGTGTCCGAGCATTAAATGACTGGCGGCTCGAGGAACAACCCATAAATGATTTTCTCGCTCAATGCTTAACTCCATAACCCGTCAGTTTAAAACGACGAAGATATGGAGTAGGGGGCAACTGATGAGGATAAAAAATGGTTCTTATTCATACAAGGCAAAAAGCTGACGGTTATATAAAGCCGTCAGCTTCCGCTGGAAGCCGTCAACAGATAGAGACCTGTTAGGAGGATTTGTAGGGAGTCTGAGGCACCCCTAAGGGCTGACGCTATCAATAAGCTGACGCCAATGTAGCCGAAGGTAGTGAGATAAGCTGACGACCCTAATATGGGTTAGCTTGCTGCCCAAGATTGTATATTAAAGGAAATGTCTTGCCCTCCACGTTTGGCGCTACTCAAAAGGATTCCTATAAGGAAAGGATTCCGCCAAATACGCCCAAGAAGACTCCTACAAGGAAAATACTTCTAAACCAAGAAAGAGAGGTCAACTCTCTACTACTATAAAAGCCCAAATACCCTAACAAACCAAGGTACGCATAATTTACCCCTCTCTAGCACTCTAGAGTTGTGAGAAGTTCTAACTTGACCTTCGGAGGGTATTTGGCCGGCACCACACCGGTGCTCTCTGTTAGGTCTTCCCTTTTTATTGTGTAGGTGTCGTTTCGAGTGTGCGAGAACCGTGTGACTCACTAGTGACTTTTTCGTCATCATCAATGTTTATCTGTGATGCAACTCTTCTTGGCTTTGTTGAAGGTCCTCTGTTTACCCTGCAGTGTCTCTGTGAGGTGACTACTTCATTTGGGTGACAAATGGGATGCTTGCACATCTCCAAGTAATTTATGACTTCTTGACTAGGAAGATCTGCACATTAATTTATTACCATTTCAGATAGTAAATTTTTTGTAGTAAAATTGGTAGTACCTTTTTAATGTTTTCCTTTCTTGACATAATCACTAGCTTCATAACGTGTCTATTTGAGGGTGAACGTGTTGTAAGATTTCACAATCCTTATCATTTATCCCTTTTCATTTTTTATTTTAAGAGGGGAAAAAAAAAATTCCATTCCATATTTTGTTATGTTTTGCATGGGCACTCATCAAATATAGAGATGTTTGACATGGTCATGGCATACACTGCTTTCCAAATAGTTATAGAATGGTGGTAAAAGTTTGAAAATTGAAATGGCTTAATATGTCAATATAGTAAAATTTTAAAAATTGTATTTATTATTTCCTACTATTTTTGATGCTTACTGTTCTGAAAATTTATCTTGTCCTGCCTGTAGAATTTGTTGGTGACGTCTATGTTAACCAAATCTATTGATCAATATCCACAATCATCTGTGCAAAAGCCAGATGAACCAGAGAAAGCAAGCGAAGAACTCGAGGCTCACTCCAATTCGATACAAATGGGGTCGAACCTATGGTAGGAGATGGAGATGAAGTAATGACAGATGCAGAGGCTGATATAGATGATGATATGACCATTGACATGGAAGCTTTTGAAGAAATAGTTGGAGCATCAGAAAAAATATCCGAACCAACTGCTAATTCTTAGTCTTGGGTGATTATTTTCGGTCAATTGAATGCCCAGTGTACTCTGCTTCTGGGTTTGGTAAACTTCATGATAGCGTTAAGGAAAGGATAAATCCTTGCGGCGAGGAATTACAAAACTCTTGTCTCAATATCCCAGGTGCTGTATTTATAACATAACATGAGATCGAAGATTACTTGGCTTTTCATCCGCTTATCGAGAAAAAAAAAGTGAGAGGGTTACGTCGAACCTTGTCTTCTCTAGTTTACCGGATCCCGCAATAATCCATTGCATCAACCAAATGAATTGGTCCTTTTTGAACTGCTTCCCAAGCACCAAAATACCACCTCACTGATATGGATAAGTTGAGATAAGGATTTGGCAAAATGTACCTATCAAGGATATGTCAATGGAGAGGGTGAGAGTAGAGGAATTTGGAGAATTAAATAATGAAGTTTGTGGATAAGTCAATCTTGTTTTTCTCTAGGGTTTCTCTCTCAAAATTCTCTCTAGAAGCTCTCTACATTTTGTGGGTATAAGGGTATTTATAGTGGTGTGTATAAGGAATGCAAAAAGTCATGTTTCAATCAGACAAGGAATTCTAGCGACTCAACCTCGCGACTGGAACAAGTCGTGAGCTAACTGCCTAGCCAGACTGGAAGTTTTGTCTTGTAGTGCTCCAGCTGTCGTGACCCTTCAGCTCCCCTGCATGCTTCACACGTGTGCCACCTTTGGCGACTTACCAGTCGCTAGATCCAGTCGCGAGGCTCTTCTTGAGTGCACACATCTTGAGCTTTCTTCACACTCTCTCACACATAACCCTTACATAATTCCCATCTAAATACAGGGTATCTAATTGCTAAATTACAAGCAAATTTGGCACGGAATAAAGCTAACACATGATTGAATAAATTCAACCTTACAATCTCCCTCTTTGGCTATTTCGTGACAAAACCCTAAAGTTGACTCTAGACTTAACATGTGAGTTGGGAACAGTTGCCAAAACTCACTCACACCTAACTCTAGAAACTGTGAAGCTCTTGAACCATACAAACAAGTTTTTCTTGAAAACAATAACATAAGACGATCATTTTAAGCAAAAATCTTGAAATGCATATGGAGCAAGCATAATGCGATCAAGTAGTGAAGATTGTAGCAATAAAGCATGGCTTGACCAAACGTGAACAATCACTATAAATAGTGATCACAATGATCATTCACACAAGGAATGAACATCTGGACATGCAAGCTAATAAGCTCAATGCAAACTATCATTTGCATGTCCAACACTCAACCGATATAAAAACACAAAGTAATTGCATCAAGGATATAAAATCCAACAAGGGCACAAGAGTGATGTACTAAAGAAAATGCATAACATTGAGTAAAAGTACTAAGCTACAAAGCATGGGTACATATATAAAGTACTGTTTTAAATAGCTAAGCATTCACACACCATAGTAAACCAAGTACTGGAATAATAGAGTTTAAACCAAAGTATTTAACAAAGTGCTATGAAACCATATTAAAACTAAATCCAAACATGAACAACAAAAACCATAAATAACATAAACTAAACATAAAAATGCTTAAAGCTTCTCCCCCTCAAAATGATGCTCCCCCTTAAGAGCTACTCCTACTCCATATCTCCCTCTTTTTGACCGGAATGGCCAAAGGGCTATTGCTATGTAGTGAAGTTGTCAAACTTGGCTGAAAGCAAATTCATCTTGTTTGGACAAGTGCTCTGATACCACTTGTTGGGAAATTTAGACCTCGATTGATATAATTACCAAGTTTTAAACCCAAGTTGTTAATTAGGTTTATTATGAATAAATCTTGTTAAAACAAACAAACATCAATATCATGTCAATAAAGAATGCAGCAGAAAAGTAAATAAGACAAGATATGATAACCTATGAAAACCAATGAAACAAACTCGTTTCACAGTAAAAAACATAGGGGGAAACCTTCCCGAAAAGCAATCTACTATAATGAAAAGAAGTTTCAGATCTAGTACAAAACCTTTGTCCCTAGACTCTACAATCCTCGTAGATGAACTCACAGCAGAAACCTTCTACCGCTTCAGAACCTCTGAACTCTTCAATATATGAATGCCACCCTTTAATGCATGAATCCCAGTACGTGACTAACCAATTGCGCGGATCCCAGTACGCGACTTCAATCACCAACTAGAAGAAGATGTTGGCTGCAAAGTTCTTCACTTCATCAACAATGAAGATTAAGAAGCACTTGGTTACAAAACCCTAAGGCGCAAAGACGCAGTAGCTTCTTTCAGAGAGAATAAGGCATCGATCACCTTTTGCATATGTTCTCCTTGTATTCTCTTATGTTACGGCCTCTAAAATAAGCCTTATATAGGTCTAGGGTTGTGAGAAAAGAAACCCTACACAAATACAAAAGCCTGGCCCAAAAATCAAATCTGAAAATTTTGATTTCCCGTAACCTCGATAGATAGCAGGTGTCGATCAGGTGTCGAGCTTTAAACCTCGATAGATAGCTAGGTGTCGAGGAGGTGTCGAGAAGCTGTCGAGGGGACAGGAGCTTTCTCGATCGATCCACCAGCTGTCGAGAAGGTGTCGAGATTGCGATAAGAAACACCTTAAGAGCTCGATAAATAGCCAGCTGTCGAGAGGTGTCGAGCAGCTGTCGAGCTATCTGTCCGCAGGTGTTGAGCTATTTGTCCAGCTTTAATGAACAACTTTTCTTCACTTGTTTCTTGGTCCAATCTTCATGGCTTTAATACTAGACTTGAACAACATGTTTTTTCAAGTATTAAACACAACTTAGATCTACCCAAATACAAGTAAAACGCGTTTTGTTAAAGGATTAGCCAACTACATAAAAGAATGACATATGGTCTTAACAAGTGAACCACATTATGTCCTAACAATCTCCCCCTTTGGCAATCCGTGACAAAACCACAACAAACAAATGAACATATGAGAGAAGTCATAAAACACTCAACTCATATTCACTTGTTAAATACAATAAAATCTATCCTAACACAAACTTTTAAAAAACTTTGCAAGAAGAGAGTTCATGGCAAGTAGACTTTAACAACCTGTATTTCTGAAACACTTTGAACAAAACTCATCAAGGCATCTTAGTGCGAAACAGAAATAATAGATTGCATATAAGTAGAAACATGTGTATAAAGATAGAAAAGAAACAACACATGTCATGGTAGGTGAAAGAAACATACATCAATATATAAAGAAGATAAGATCAATGTATGCAAACATGGTCACAAGACCCAAGGTACAAGAAGAAGGAAGTAAGCACTCCCCCTAACAAGATGAAACACATCTCCCCCTTACAAAGGAATGTATTTCTCCCCCTAATGTGTAGAATCTTAAAAAGAAACCACATATTCTCCACAATTTCTCCCCCTTTTTGTCATGATTGACAAAGGGTACAAGAAGCTAGAAAGCTTCACCCGAGAGACATAAAGATGACCAAGGAGGTACAAAGAAATCCATATAAATGCATGAATGTAATGAAACAAGATACTATGGATGACAAGATAATAGAAGGATGCAAAACATGTAAAAAACACATCTCTCAACAAGAAAAACGATAAGCACATATAACCCAAAACACACACATGCACTAAACAAGTCTAACCAATTTTATATTTAAAAAAACAAGTTAAGACAGTTTAGTGAGCATACATTAACACATGTAAAACCTTGTGATGGCCAAATCACATTGTAGCTGCACATGTATCAAGAGTAGCAAAGAATATTGCGTGTTGTGTGTGAAAAACATCGCAAGATTGCATAAGTGTATACATGTTATGACGATTTGAGATATGAGAAAATCACTTTAACTCACACACAATCATAACTGTTTGATGGGGATTATCACCTTCGAGGTACATCCTATAACTCCCACATCTCCTAGAAAACACGCTTGCAATCATATTTAAAGCATTTTTTATCTTTTTGCTTTTGATTTTTCTTTGTATATTTTTCTATTAAGCATATCATGCATGGGCATACAAGAGAGAGAAAAGAAATACCCAATGATATATGACATTCCAATTTTGCTGTGCCTAAGCACACAAATGTCATTGACACTGCACTTTTGCTATGCCGAAGCATACAGGTGTCATTATGATTGGCGGACAACAGTGGTGAGATGGTTATTTATGCCTTTCTCTTAGGATTTTCTAATCCTTCCCATCAAAAAGAGTGATACGAGTGTTAAGTATAAGAGATAACTTAATCTTACTCATCACAAACAAGAGTCACAAAGCTTACTTGCTTAGTTGTGCATAAAGATGCTCATATAAGCTACAAGAGATACAAAGTTTAGAAAACTTTGTTTCAATGGCCATCCAAGGTACACAAGTACCAATGTACACAAAACACACACTGTTTTTGTATTCTTCTGATTTTTCCATTTTTATTTTGAAAACCAACAAAATAAAAACTAAACAACCAAACAAAAACAGTTAAACATCATGAAAGCATGAAAGAAAGATGCATATGCATGAAGGCATGATAGAAAGATGCAGATGCATGAAAGCATGATTCCAAAAATAGATAAGAAATCAAGCAAGAAAATCCTACTTTAGATAGAAAGAATTAAAGCAGAGGACAAACAGAAAAGACAATTAAGTCTTAGGCTCCTTTCTCACCCACACAGCACGAATCTTTGGCCGTGAAGATGAAAAGGCACGTGTCCTAGTATGTCTACTAAAGGACATAGAAGAATTAGAATTCTCCTGAAATTGAGTTAAAAAGCTCAAAACTTTTAATAACTCTTCAAATAGAGGTGTAGGTCCTTGAGAGGAAACCTGTGACCGTTTGGATAATTGCTTATGAGGATACAACTTAAAGCAATTAGGACGAATGTATCCAGAAGCACCACAATGGTGACAAACATGAGGTCTAACAAAGGATTTAGATTTCATACCTTTATTACCTTTCTCAGATTGGGGCACAAAGACAGTCATTGATCTAGAAGCTGTGGAAGAGGAAGGGTTGGAGGAAATAGCATATCCTAAGCCAGTATTATCAGAACTAGACTTTTGCGCACTCAATACCTCATCAAGCTTTGCACTAGACATCCTCTCTATTTGAGTTCTAGCTTGACTAAGCTCAACCTCAAGATTCTTGACCTTCTCTTCTAATGAGGTGATCTCCACAATAAGAGTCTTAACTAACTTTGTAGTCTCGTCTAGCTTGACTAACAGATCAGCTTTTTCAGTTTTTACCTCATTAAGCTCTTTTCTACAAAAATGAGAAGTCTTTTCAGATTTTATGAATTCAGTGCATAGCTTATCATAGGCTTCCTGAAGGGTCATCTTTTTGGGTACTTCATCATCAGAAGAATCTTCACTGTCACTAGTACTCTCCACAATCACCTTATCGGTTGAGGCAGCAAAGGCCATAACGTGACGACATTCATCCACAAACTCATCAGAAGAGTCATCCTTAGTGTCACTCCAAGTAGCAACCAACCCTTTATCTTCTGACTTCTTGGTCTTTTCCTTAATGAAGTAGTTTGGGCATTCTATCCTCATATGACCAAAACCTTTGCACTCATGGCATTGGATGAAGGGTTTCTCATTCTTGCCCTTCCTTGAGGATTTAGGTTTCCTAGGAGGTTTGCCCTTATCCTTTTTCCTAAACTGAAGAAGCTTGATAATCTCATCAGTTATGAAGGGTAGATCCTCATCCTCATCTTCACTTTCATCTTCATCTTCAGAGTCCTCAATCTCTTCCTCTATACCCTTAAGAGCCAAGTTTTTACTCTTTCCACCTTTTCCCATTGAGCCTAATCCCATCTCATAGGTTTGAAAGTTCCCTACAAGCTCAGTCAAAGGAATTTGATCAATGTCCTTTGCTTCTTCAATGGCAGTGATCTTGGCATGAAATCTTTCAGGTAAGGACCTAAGGATTTTTCTAACAATCTTGGATTCTGCTATAAATTCTCCAAGATTAAATGAAAAATTCACAATATCCATGAGTTTAGCATAGAACTCATCAAAGGTCTCATCCTCCTCCATCCTTATTTCTTCAAAACTACTAGTGAGTCTTTGAAGCTTCACAATCTTTACTGCCTTGATACCTTCATAGGTGGTCTCAAGAATGGTCCATGCTTCCTTGGCAACTTCTGTGGATGATATTTTCTTGAATTCATCATTGGTCACCCCACAAAACAAAGCATTCAAGGCCCGACTGTTGAAATTTGCTGCTATGATTGTTGCATCATCCCAATCTATCGGCGCTTCCTTTGGCTTAATCCAGCCAACTTCAACAGCTTGCCATACCTGTTCACCAAGAGCCTGCAAAAAAACTTTCATACGAACTTTCCAGTACGTATAATTAGTTCCATCAAATAAAGGAGGAATCAAAAGAGATTGTCCACGATCCATGACAACGGGGGTCAAGGATCACACTCAGGAAATTAATCCAATCAGAGTGAACCCGCTCTGATACCACTTGTTTGGACAAGTGCTCTGATACCACTTGTTGGGAAATTTAGACCCCGGTTGATATAATTAACAAGTTTTAAACCAAAGTTGTTAATTAGGTTTATTATGAATAAATCTTGTTAAAACAAACAAACATAAATATCATGTCAATAAAGAATGCAGTGGAAAAGTAAATAAGACAAACTCGTTTCACAGTAAAAAACCTGGGGGGAAACCTTCTCGAAAAGCAATCCACTATAATGAAAAGAAGTTTCAGATGTAGTACAAAACCTTTGTCCCTAGACTCTACAATCCTCGTAGATGAAC
>JARYZH020000468.1:0-177120 GCA_030021035.2 Notholithocarpus densiflorus | reverse complement strand
CCAGGGGAGATCAAGCTCTGTGCTACATCTTTAGAGTCCATGCTTGATTTTGTGCATAGAGTCTTGGGCTCATGGGCTAACCCGAATGTTCTGACAACTACAGTACACCCCACAATGTCAACTGCCTTGACACAGAATTATAGTGTTTTGAGAGTTTCAAAGGAAATTTACGCTCCTAAATGGGTTGCTTGTCATCCTTTGCCTTACCCTTATCTGACTTTCTTCTGCCACTTCACAGAGAATACCAAGATTTTCAAGGTTTTACTTGGTGGTGAGAATGGACATAAGGTGGAATCTGCTGCTGTTTGCCACAACACTTCTGGTTGGGACCCTAATCACATTATATTCCGCGAACTTGGTCCCAAGTACGGCTCGACTTCAGTATGCCATTTCCTTGCAAAATATCACCTTGTTTGGGTTCCATCACCAACAACAGCCTCTATTTAAAGAGGTAGCTCAAGCTCTGCTGCCTCTGTATTGTGTGAATGTTGAATAAAGGTCAATCAGCGAGATCTTGTAATATGGTGGACCTTGTGTTTCTGCTTGTATTGGTGCTTAATTTCTAGTTTGTTGTCTGAATGTCTCATGTGAGGAAGATCACACAAGTAGGTGCCCTTTATTGTATAAAGGGTTTGACTTTGGTCGCAGTTTTTTTTTTTTTTTTGATAAACTTCAATATATTAATCAAAAGGAAACAGACAAAGCCAGGGCATCTTCCTCACAAACAGAAGCCAAAGAGGCTGGAAGATTGTCCGGAAACAAACAGAGAGAACTTAAACAAGCAAGAGCGTACTTTGCTGTAGCATGGGTTGCAGAATTTCCGCTTCTATTAATCCAAAAGAAAAAACAAGAAGAAAAGGACATTGCAAAACACTTGATGTCATAAACCTTAGTTGAGATTGTCCATCTGGGGTTGCCTGAACAATCCAAAATGGCGTCAATGCTGAACTTTGAGTCGCTTTCCACTATGATATTCCTCCAATTCTCCCCAAAAGCAAGGTGTAGAGCCCACAGGATTGCTTCGGCTTCAGCGAGAAGGGGGGAACATAAAGGTATGATTTTAGTCCAGACCTTGACCACAGCCCCAACGTTGTCTCTAGCTATGACTGCTATAGCTGCATTGGATTGGGAGAGAGCTGCATCAACATTCATCTTGATGGTGTCCACAGGAGGTGGCGCCCATTTTGCAGCGTTCTTTTCAGGTGAGAGAGCCTCGGAATGGGAAAAAACCCGACAGTATTCGCTGAATTTTGCATTAATTCTTAACCTGGCAGCTTGTAGATCAGCGAGACCTTTATGGTGGAGCACCTCATTTCGGATGAACCAAATCTCTTCCAAAGTGATTGCCATGTTAAGGGAAACTCGCCACAACTCACGGGCTTGACAGAGGGCTAGGGGGAGTGGTTGTAGGATAGCCTTTATCAAATCACTAGGACTATCTAAATGCGCTACATCTGGTCTAAAGCCCCAACAAGCTGAGAACCAGAGTGCTTTGGCAACTTGGCATTTAGAGAAAAGGTGAGTGACTGATTCGATCTCCTGGTTACAAAACACACAGCTCGGGTCAGGAATATCCATACGACTCATAAGGTTTTCCCTCGTGGGCAGAGCATTGGCAGCTACTCTCCATAAAAACATTCTTAGCCTTTCCGGCCCTCTAATTTTCCAGATTTTGCTCCAATTCACATCAGCAGTGTCCTGTGCTGGGTAGCTTGACATCAACTCTTTGTATGCAGATTTAACTGAGAAACACCCTTTGGAGTCAGGAATCCAAATGAGTTTGTCTGGTCTAGGCCTTGATGGGATGGGGATAGACAGGATGGCTTCTGTAGAACTGGGATTGAACATGCTGAGAACCAAAGATGTTTTCCAGGTGTGGAGCTCGTGGTCTATGAGATGGGCTACCTTCATGGGTAATTGGGCTGTAGAATCAACCCGTGGAGAAGGAATGAAATTATGAACCCAAGGCACCCAGGGGTCCAGCCATATGTCAACAAATTCACCATCACCAATTAGGAAACAAGCTCCTTTCTTTACTACTGCCCTTGCTCCCTCAATTGCTTTCCAAATTGGCGAAGCGTACTTAGTTGCTTCAGCCCTAAGCCAGTCCTCTTTTACCTTGTATTTTGCTCTAAGGATCCTCAAACAGAGGCTATCCCTTTTAGACGCCACCATCCAAGCCAACTTGGCCAATAGAGCGGAGTTGATACATTTTGATTTTTTGAAGCCTAAGCCTCCAGCACTTCTAGGACAGCATAGTTTTTCCCAAGCTCTCCATACCATAAATTTGCCCTCCCGCTGATTAGGCTTCCACCAAAACCTTCTAGCCATTGAGTCCAACTTGTCGCATACCTTATTTGGGATATTGAAAGTGGACATGGTATAAATGGGGATAGTTTGTGCCACTGAGTTGATGAGAGTTTTCCTCCCTGCCCAAGAAAGGCATTTGCTTCTCCAACCTGAAAGTTTTGCTTCAAGCTTATCTTGGAGAAAAGCGAAGTCTTTTGAAGGTGCTCTAGACAAGAACATCGGTGCACCCAGGTATACTGCTTCCTTCTTTAAGCTTTTTACTTGAAGAATGCTCTTTATCGACCTTCGTGCTTGACTATGGGTGTGCTTGGAGAAATAAACCCCTGACTTGTTTCTATTAATGGATTGCCCCGACCATCTACAATATTTCTCCAAAGCTTTCACTAAGCTTGCTGCATCTTTGCTTGACGCCTTTGAGAACAAAACAACATCATCAGCATACATGACATGCGAAATGGTTGGGCCACTGATACTTGTCTTGATGCCAGCAACATTTTTAAGTTTAAGCTCATGTTCAATCAATCTAGATAAGACTTCTTGCCCCAAGATAAATAGATACGGCGAAAGGGGGTCGCCTTGCCTTAGCCCCCTGCTCGGCTTAAAACTTTCAGATTTTCCCCCATTAACCATCACTTCAAAAGTCACTGATGATACACAGGCAATGATCCATTTAGTAAAAATTTCATTGAAGCCAAAATGGAGAAGGACAGCTTTCAAAAAATTCCAATTCACCCTGTTGTATGCCTTTTGGAGATCAAGCTTGATGGCCATGAGGCCAGGCTTGGTTTTACGAGTCTTAAAGCTAGGGAGTACCTCCTGTACAATGATTTGGTTTTCAGCTATCCACCTGTTTGGGATGAAGGCTGATTGGGTAGGAGAGATCATTTTGTCAAGTAAAGGTCTAATCTTTTCCACCAAGAGCTTTGAAATAATTTTATATACCACATTACACAGGCTTATCGGCCTGAAGTGGTTAACAGAGGTCGGGTTTGAGATTTTTGGAATAAGCACAATCAGGGAAGCATTTACCTCTCTAGGCATTGAACCCATGATGAAGAAGGAAGTCACTGCTTTAACCATGTCATTTTCCACCGTAGGCCAGAGGTGCTTGTAGAATAAAGCTGGAAAACCATCCGGCCCCGGAGCCTTAAGGTCTTGCATTTGGAAAAGAACAGTTTTGATCTCCTCCGGAGTGGGGATACTTTAAAGTATCTCATTTTCTTCCTCTGTTATACAAGGCAGAATTAGATGCTCAAGGTGCTCTGGGAAGCAAATATCATCTTCTGTGAACAAATTTACGAAACTATCTCGGAATAAAGTTCTGATTTGGTTTGACTCATGGATCCATGTCCCATCCTCTTTTTTTATGGCATCAATGTTGTTGCTTCTTCTACGAATAATGGTGGACAAGTGGAAGAACTTTGAGTTTTTGTCACCTAGTTTGAGCCATAACTCTCTGGATTTTTGCCGCCAAATTACTTCACTTCTAAGAAGCCATTCAGAGAGTTCAATTTGGAGGGCATTTTCAGCTAACTCATTTTCCCGGGAAGGATGTTTGTCTTGAACCTCCTTAATTTTCCTGAGCAGAATATTGATTCTGTTCTGGCAATGACCGAAAACCTCCTTGTTCCATTTGCGAAGAGCATCTCTGGTGGCACCTTGCTTTTTATACAGCTTAGTAAAGTCTGACCCTGCTACATTAGCATTCCAAGCATTTTGAATTACACCGTTGCACCTTTCATCCCTGAGCTAGACTGCCTCAAATCTAAAAGGTCTATGAGCGAAGCTGTCGCTCGGATTTGTGTCTAGGAGGATAGGCGCATGGTCAGACTTAATCGCTCCTAGATGCGAAATGACTGCCTTCGGAAAGGCCAGACGCCAAGAAATGCTAGCCACACCCCTGTCTAGTCTCCTTTTAATAGCCGCTTTGCCCTATTTGCCTCTGGCCCAAGTAAACTTGTTCCCTGAATACCCAAGGTCCACCGCATTAAATTCGAACAATAATTCTTTGAGATAGTTTCCTCCTGAAGATCCACCTCTGTTGCCTCCAATTTGTTCCTCCTCATTAATGATGAAATTAAAATCACCAATACACGCCCACGGGCCCTGGTGCGATTCAAGCAGAGCAAATAGATTCCCCCATGCTTTCCTCTTCTTTGCTTGGTATGGGGGACCATAGAACCCGATTAGAAGCCAATCAGTGCACTTATCAGTTACTTTGACAGCAATCATATTCTTATCAAATTCCACCCCACATAAATTCAAGCCTCTCTTCCACATAATACACAAACCACCTGCACTACCCTTAGCCTCAACAACAATTTTATTATCAAACTTAATAAAAATTTTAACAAATTCCATACGACACTCATTTGCTTTAGTTTCAGAGAGGAAAACCACATCAGGTTTTGCCCCTTTTATTTGAGCCCCAAGGGCTCGAACTGTCGAGGCGTGGCAGATGCCCCGACAGTTCCAACCAAGAATCCTCATGGGGAGGTTGGGGGCATGATAAGGCCCGCCTCCTCGGCCATAATAACAGAAGAAGAATTTTCACAAACAGTACCAACAGAGCAAGATGAAGGGTAAAGTGTAGAATGGAGCTCACCATGATTTTCAGTTTTCCTCCTTTCCTCCAAAATAAAGAATTCCAACCTAGATTCTGGGATGAATGACACTGTGGCAGGATCGAAGTATACAGGTTCTGGACCTTCGATGGCTTTCCTCAATCTCTTGGAGAATTGGTCTAACTCCGGTCTGGCCACCTTTCTTTTTAGTGCTTTGGGTTGTGGTTGAGGTGATGGGGGAGGATTGAGGGTAGTGATATGGGGTAGATGGCAGGTAGCAAGTTCATTTCTGGGAGAGGGGATGAGATTTTGGTATTGTAGCCCTTGGGGAAAAAGATCCGGACAATTGCATTTAACTTGGTTACTGAGTGTGGTTGTTGTTTTTGGGGATTTTATTCTTGGGCTGATGGGTGTGGGGGCCTCAGGTGGGCTAGGCATAGTGGATTGGTTATACGTAGGACACTCTTGGGTGATAGATGGGCCTTGTTGGTGAACTTGGGCTGTGAAAGCTTTATGGTTGGAAGGTTTAAGGCCAATTTTGACTGGTGTCAATAGGATAAGGTTGTGGGAGGTACTGTTGTCTATCCTATCTGTTTGCTGAGTAGGTAGAGAAATATCCTCAGGTGCCAACTGTATCACGTTCTTTCCTGAATTTTCGGCCATAGTCCTTGGTGTGTCCTTGCCCGCCGAATCCGCAACGTCATTGCCACCACCTGAGTAGGTATCACTACTGGGAGTACACGTGTCGGTTTTTCGGGGGGGACCACAGGGTTGATTTCTCAGTGACTGGTGCTGGTACCCTTCGCCGGAATAACTTTTGTCACCGAAGAAACTTTTGTCGCTGGAGGTGGGCGAGCTGGCTGGGGCAATGTTGGTCGTAGCCTCGAGAATTCCCTCAGGAACTTCATCGTTTTCTGCTCTAAGCCAAGGCCCTGCAGCCTTGAACCAGTTTCCCACCGAGTTTTGGAGTTGAAATAGCTCCGATGAGCAGTTTTTCTGATTGTGCCCAATGATACCACATTGATAGCATAGGTCTGCTATTTTCTCATATTTTAAACCAATCCACAAATCACATTTATTTGGCTGGGGGAGGATGATACCTGGGATAAGAGGATAGGAAACATCCATCTCAATTCTAACTCTATGGAATTTTCTCCACGCACCACCAGCGTCTCCCGTCAGGTCTACTTCCAGTACTATGCCCACTTTGGATCCAATCCTTCGTAAGTTCTCTTCCGACCTCCAGAGAGTGGGTAACCCATGAATCTGAACCCATATAGTGGATGTCGAAAAATCCACTTCCTGCCAAGTTAGTTCCGGGCTCCACCGCTTTAGTATCATGTGGCCTCCTCTGATAGACCAGGGTCTTTTCATGAACACATTGCGGAGATCAACTTCATGGTGGAAAACGAACATGAATACTTCCTTGCTAATCCGTTTGATTTCCATCGGGAAAACTGGTTTCCATGCTTTTGTCGTAACTTCTTTGACCATATTAAAACTAATGGTTTTAGTGGTGATGATTTTGGCTAGGAGGGTGAAGTCAGACGGGATGGATGTTTCTTGGTTTGGAGGGAGCTCTAATCTGATGTCTTGGCAAGAGCATTTCTCTGTCTTGGAAATAAGGTCGGAGACCTCCATGGAGCGAACAAGAGTTGGTGAAGAATGAAATCGGGGTGAGGATTGTGATTGTGACCGGATTAGTGAGGTGAAAGGAGGTGACAATGGAGGAAAGGGCAGTGAGACTAGCTCAGGAAAAAGGGGAAAGGGAAAGTTGTACCATAACAGTACGGAGAGAAAAAGTTGGACTTTGGTCGCAGTTATTAGTGTATGAAAGATGGTTCTTGTTTTATGAGATACAAAGTGTTTTTCTTTCAGTTAGTTGGTAATAAGAATCGAATCCTAAAACCCTTCCCTCCATATTGCCATGCAGTTCCAAGTCAGGGCTGGCCCAAGCCTTAGGTAACTTAGGCCTAGGCCTAAGGCCCCACTACAACAACAAAAAAATTCCTTAAAAAAAAAAAAAAAAAAAAATCCATCCCACATTTGTAAAAGTTCCCAAAATTTTATTAAAGTATAAAAATTTTTTAAATGATTGAGCACTTTTTTTATGAGTGATGCTAAGAATGCTTTTACTATAGGCTCACCAATTGACATGTCACCAATCACATAAAAAAGTAATTCAAATACTCATTAATTAGATAGTTAAAGTTCATTAATCACAATCATTATTATCTGATAATCATATTGTGGACATTTTGTAGTATTTTTAGTATTTTTCTTTTTCATTTCTAATAAGGCTTCCAAAATAGGAGAACAATAGAAATTTAACACAATAGAAACCCTATTTTTTTTTTTTTAAATGTTACAAATTTATATTACAACTTTACTTAACTATGCATAGTCATATATCCAAGTTAAAGTAAGTTTCTTTTTTAAAAAATAATATTTTTTTAGTTCCTTTTGTTAAAATTTATGCTTCAACTATAATATTCAATCCTCTGTATGTAATTAATCTTAGTTTAGTTAGTATTATTCATCAATTTCTATATTTAATACATCAAATTAGTCTTAATTTAATTAGTATCAAATAATTTTATTTAATTACTTCTTACATATAAAAGGCTCCACATAAATTTTTTACTTTAGGCCCCAAAATTATTTTGGGCCAGCCCTATTCCAAGTAAGCTCCAATTTTGGTATGATCATCCCAATAAAATGTTTCCCACGGTATCATGCCATAGTGATAGCATGAAACATAAAACCTTATCTAGAGACTGATTCTTAAACTTGAATTTGTGATAAATCTTTTCGATAGAGACTAGAGAGTACTTACCATTGTACCAAAGCCCAACTCTTCACTAATTGCTTTTGAATAATTTAAAATTAAAAATCCAATACTTTGAATATCCATTTCATTTCATGTTTAGTGGTTTTCATCTTGAATGAACTTACAGAATGGATATCTCTATCATAACATCCAAAAATCATATATATCAACTAGACAATTTTTTTAACTTGAAAAATTCTCCAAAACCATTGGTATCATCTAGGACCTAACGGCTTAAATTAATTGCAAGTCCAATACAATTAATATGTAGAGGTGGATGGTTGGTTAAGGCGGGAAAGTTGAAGCAATTCCTGCATCAGCTTAACGGACAGGGCGGTCAGGCAGGGTCAGGGGCTTAGAGGGACGCTTTTGCAAGACCACCTTTAGGTACTATTGGCGTCATCCTTGCTGCCCTGGGAAGGACTGGTTCTCAGCCATCCAGGGTGATGCCTATAGTTTGGCCATTTTGCAGATGACTCGTCCCCTGATCCGAAGAGGAGTAGAGTGGAGGTCCGACTAACTTTGAGCTTTTCCGACGAGGACAAAGTGGGAACCTTGCAGCCACATGATGATGTCCTAGTAGTTACTCTCAGGATAGAAGGGTATAATGTGAAGAGGGTGTTGGTAGATCAGGGCAGAGGTGCAGAGATCATGTACCCTGATCTATTTAAGGGACTGAAGCTGAGGTCCGAGGACCTGACCTGCTATGATTCCCCTCTAATAGGGTTTGACGGGAAGATTGTCTTTCCAAAAGGTCAAATCTGACTACCCGTTCAGACAGGAACAAAGGTCGTGGAGGTGAACTTTATTGTGGTGGATGCCTACTCCCCCTACACTGCTATTGTGGCAAGGCCTTGGCTTCACGCCATAGGAGCCGTACCTTTCACCTTGCACCTAAAGGTGAAGTATCCATTTGGGGATCGGGTTAAGGAGCTAGTGGGGAGCCAATCTATGGCCAGGCAGTGCATGGTGGCCGCAATCAGACATCAGGCTAGAGGTGAATTCTCGATTTCTACCGAGCAGGATTTATAGCAATCAAAGGTACCAGTGTTGTCTATGGAGGCAGTGGCAGAAGGGGCTGAGTGCGAGCAACTGGAAAAAGTTGTTATTGGTGACAATGAGGAGAAGTTCTTTCAGGTTGGAGTTCAGCTGCCCCCTCGAGAAAGGCAAGAGCTGATAGATTTTCTTAGAAAAAATATCGATGTATTTGCATGGAGTGTCTACAAGGCTTCTAAGATGGACCCAAACTTCATTTGTCATCATTTAAACGTCAATTTATCTGCCATCCTCAAGAAGCAGCCACCTCGGCGCTCATCTAGAGAACACTCTAATGCTATTAGGAGGGAAGTACTCAAGCTCAAATAGGCCGAGGCCATAAAGAAGGTATTTTACCCTGAGTGGCTGGCCAACATAGTAGTGGTGAAAAAGAAAACTTGGAAGTGAAGAGTATGTGTAAACTTCACTGATCTAAATAAAGCTTGCCCAAAAGATCCTTTCCCCCTGTCTTGGATGGTAGACGCCACTGTAAGCCATCATCGGATGAGTTTTTTGGACGCCTTTTAGGGCTATCATCAGATATCGTTGGCTCTAGACGATCAGGAAAATACCGCTTTCCTTACACCCACTGGGAATTACCACTATAAAGTAATGTCCTTTGGGCTGAAAAATGCAGGGCCTACCAGAGGATGATAACCAGGATGTTTAAGCCTCAGTTGGGAAAAAATATTGAGGTGTATATAGATGATATGGTGGTAAAGAGTAAAGTAGAGTCCGAGCATATAGATGGTCTCGGGAATATCTTTGGGACACTGAGGAAGTACAAATTATGCCTTAATGCTGCTAAGTGTTCTTTTGGCGTGGGCTCTGGCAAGTTTCTGGGTTATATGGTTACCCATCACGGAATTGAAGTTGACCCAAATCGAATTAAAGCAATTAACAACCTGCAACCTCCTTAGAATCCCAAAGAGGTCCAAAAGTTAATAGGAATGACTGCTGCCTTGAATCGATTCATTTCTCAGTCAGCAGACAAGTGTAGGCCCTTCTTCCAATTGTTGCATAAATAGAAGAGATTTGAATGAACAGAAGAATGTTCCTTGGCCTTCCAGCAATTGAAGGAATATCTCTATCGGCCACCTATTATGTCCAAACCCGAAGAGGAGGAGGTTCTATTTGCCTACATTGCTGTAGCCTTACACGCTGTGAGTCTGGTGCTAATACAGATTGATGATAGGGTACAGAGGCCAGTTTATTATATGAGCAAATCACTACATGAGGTAGAGGTCCGTTATTTACCTTTGGAAAAGGCCATTTTGGCGATAGTACATGCTACACGAAAGCTCCCACATTACTTCCAGGCTCTCATTGTTGTGGTTCTAACCCAACTCTTTCTTTGACCACTACTTCGAAAAGCTGATTACACAGGGAGGATTGCAAAATGGGGAACGATCCTTGGAGCTTTCGATATCAAGTATATACCTCGCACTTTTATAAAGGGCCAAGTCCTTGCAGACTTGGTGGCTGAGTTTGCTAAGCCTTTGTTAGAAGAAAACAGTGAAAGGCCGAGCATGGATGGAAAATCAGTTGGGATGATCTCCTTGCAGGAACCTTTATCTTGGAAGGTGTATGTTGACGGCGCAGTAAATCAAAAAGGATCAGGAGTGAGGCTAGTTATAGTATCTCCTGAAAGGATCATCATTGAGAAATCCCTAAGACTGGGCTTCTCGGCCACGAACAATGAGGCTGAGTACGAGGCTTTGTTGGTGGGAATGGTCATGGTTCAAAACATGGGAGGAAGAATAGTGGAGATATTTTCAGACTCAAGGTTGGTTGTAGGCCAATAAAGGGAGACTAGAGGCCAGGGATATGAGAATGCAAGAATATCTGAACCAGGCTAGGCACCTACAATCAGGATTTGACTCTTTTTCCTTACAGTAAGTCCCTAGAAGCAGAAATACACATGCTGATTCCCTTGCCACTCTTGCAACCTCTTTGGCGCAGAGTCTACCTCGAGTTATCCTGGTGGAGGATCTATGTAAGCCTACCGAGATGAAGAGGGAGAAGTTCTAGATTCATCAAATTAGGGTTGAACCTAGCTGGATGGATCCCATTGTTCTATTCATTAAAGACAACATCTTGCCTAAGGAAAAGGGAGAGACTGACAAAGTACGAAGAAAAGCTCCTCGATTTTGGTTGTTCGAGGACCAGAAGTTATACAAGCGCTCTTTTTCTAGGCCATATTTGCTATGTGTCCATCTTGAAGCAGTGGAGCCACTCCTAGAAGAGTTGCACGAAGTGATCTATGGAAGCCACACAGGAGGCAGATCCTTGTTTCACAAGGCCCTTACGCAGGGATATTGATGGCCCAATATGCAAAAGGAAGTGCAAGAATATGTGAAGAAGTGTGACCAATGTTAGAGATTTGCTCCCAACATTCATCAGTCGGGGGGCGTTCTTAATCCTCTGTCTAGTCCATGGCCTTTTGCTCAGTGGGGCATGGACATTGTGGGGCCCTTCCCCAAGACAGCAGGGAACAGGAGATGGCTTTTAGTCGGCATTGATTACTTTACCAAGTGGGTAGAAGCTGAGCCATTGGCAAACATTAGGGATACGGATGTCAAAAAGTTTGTATGGAAGAACATTGTCACTCGGTTTGGGATTCCTCATACCCTCATCTCAGACAACGGACTTCAATTTGATAGTAAGGCATTCAGAAGGTACTGTTGTGAATTGGGTATCACGAATAGGTATTCCACTCCAGCTTACCCCCAGGGGAATGGACAAGTCGAGGCTGTCAATAAGGTTATAGTGAATGGGCTTAAGAAGAGGTTAGATGATGCAAATGACAAATGGGTGGACGAGCTTCCATATGTTCTCTGGACATATCGGACTACCCCTCGTAGGTTGATGTGGGAGACCCCCCTTTCAATGACCTATAGGGCCGAGACTGTGATTCCTCTAGAGACTGGATTCCCAATGTTGAGGACTAACTTATTCGCTCCAGCCAGTAACAATAACCTACTAGAAAAGAGCTTGGACCTAGTTGAGGAACAAAGAGAAAATGCCATGGTTTAATTGGCATACTATCAGCAGAAGCTCAAACAGGGGTATGATTTAAGTGTGAAGTTGAGACCATTGGCCCTATGGACTTAGTATTGAGAAAGGTGGTAGGCACTGCAAAAAACTCAGTATGGGGGAAGTTAGGGCCCAATTGGGAAGGGTCATACCGTATCACCTCGGTAACAAGTATAGGTGCATACTTCCTAGAAGATTTAGACGAAAATGTTGTACCTCAACCCTGGAATGTAAATAAACGAAGGTACTATTATTAATGAAAGGCAACTCTGCCATATTTTCGTTTTTGACATTGTGTGTTGTGTTAATTACTTGTTTGTATATTAAATAGAATCTTGGTCATGTCTGGTTCCTCGGACCACATACCTTGGGTAAATTAATATTCTAGGTTACTTATTTGAATATTAAACAGAACTTTGGTCATGTCTGGTTCCTCGAACCACATACTTTGGGTAAATTAATATTCTAGGTTACTTGTTTGAATATTAAACAGAACCTTGGTCATGTTTGGTTCTTCAGACCACATACTTTGGGTAAATTAATATTCTTGGTTTCTTGTTTGAATATTAAACAGAACCTTGGTCATGTCTGGTTCTTCGAACCACATACCTTGGGTAAATTAATATTCTTGGTTACTTGTTTGAATATTAAACAGAACCTTGGTTATGTCTGGTTCCTCGGATCACATGCCTTGGGTAAATTAACACTTCATTATTTGTTTAAGTGTTAAATAGAACCTTGGTCATGTCTGGTTCCTCGGACCACATACCTTGGGTAAATTAATATTCTTCATGATTTGTACAAGTGTTAAATAGAACCTTGGTCATGTCTGATTCCTCGAATCACATGCCTTGGGTAAATTAACACTTCATTATTTGTTTAAGTGTTAAACAGAACCTTGGTTATGTCTGATTCCTCGGATTATATGCCTTGGGTAAATTTAAGTGTTAAACAGAACCTTGGTTATGTATGATTCCTCGGATCACATGCCTTAGGTGAATTAACACTTCATTATTTGTACAAGTGTTAAACAGAACCCTAGTTATGTCTGGATCCTCGGATCACATGCCTTGGGTAAGTTAACACTTGGTAAAATCACCAAGGATGGGACCTTGGCATATGCATCATCACATGGAAACAAAGACTCACCAGGGGTCTTGGTTTAAGGATCCTGAGGGTACATTCACAAGGTACATTCTACTAGGTGCTTTGCTTGTCCCTAGGGACTTAGGCATTCCTATTGATTACATTGTTTTCAGTACCAACACATAATTATTTTTCTCACTGTTTACATGAGTGCAATTTATTTGAGTTGACAACAATTCACCTTTGTTAAAGTATGGGCGTTCACCCTTAGAAGTATCATCAGTCTAAAGTCTCAGCAAAGGTCAAAACAGTAACTACGGCCAACCATAGATAAATATTGCAAGAAAAATAGAGATTCATAAAGCAAAAATGGATATCTTTTCATTGAACAAAAGAAAGGTACATTATAAACAATGGCAAATTGCCACAACAAAAGAAAAAGTACAAAAAAAAGAAGAAAAGAAAAGTAAAATCCTAAACTATGCCTTGGTTGGAGAAGGGTCCTCTTTGCTGCCAGGCTAGGAGACAAGTGGGTCAGGGGCCTTAAGATCAACTTCCTTGGATTTGAGATCAGCCTCTTTTGCCTTGGAAGCAGCATCTTTGACCTTGGGAGCAACGTCCTTGAGTTTAAGAGCAGCCTCTGGACCCTTGGCCTCTAGCAGGGGCTTGGCTCCATGCCCTTGCCCTTATCCTCTGGCCGAGAACCACCCTGGCCAGCCCCCTTACCCTTAGCCACCTCAACCCTTGGCCTTGGTCACCAGCCTTGCCAGACGCTTGGGAGACTTCAGGAGGAGGAAGAGTGGCCTAGGTGGTAGAGGGCTGCTCAGAGGAGGTTAGGGCAGGGGTAACGAGAGGAGGGAGCATGGCTGGAACTTCATGAATATCTAGAGGATAGTAGACATTCTCAGCCTTCCTCCACTTCGAAGTAGCAGGGACTCCTGCCAGGTTGAGTGCTTCGGCCTACACTTCCCGGCAATAATCCTTGCAGACTTCAGCCAGCTTGTCTGCTAGACGGACCTCAGTTTCCTACACCTTGAGGTTGTAGGATGCCTGCTCCGAAGCCTCTACAGTTTCCTTGGCTGTCCAAGCAACCTCCTTGGCCTTCTCTAAATTTTCCTTCAGCTCTAGGACCTGCTGTTTGGCTGTGACCAGCTTTATTTTAGCATAGTAAAGCTTTTTGTGCTGCTCTTCAGCTTGGTCCTGGGCATTTTTTAGGCCGGCCTCAGTGCTTTCTCGCTCCCTCTCCTCAGTAGTTAACTTCATCGTGAGCTCTTGGTTCTTTTGCTTAATGGCGCCTAGGGCCTTGCTGGTTTTGGCGCGAAGGTTGGCCTCAACCCTGGCCTCATTACGAGCATCCTTCACCCACTCCTTGGCTATGAATACCTCCTGGACGGCCTGTGCAGAAATAATAAGGGAATTCTATGTAAAAAAAAAAAGGGAAAAGGACAACTTATCATGACAACCTAGCATGACAAGAAGCTTACCAAGGCTAAGTCCCTCTTCAGGGACAGAAAAAGATCCTGCTGCCTCATGGTTTGCAGGGCAGCCATATCTTTGGGCAGCAATAGGGGCTGCTCTAGGGCCTCGGCCAGGTAGTGGGCGTTCCTTTTCTGGAACTCCTTGATGGAAGAGCTCCTCGGTATGGTCGTCCCTTCTAGCTCCAGCCGAGAATCCGACACTAGGTATGGAGGGCGCACCTCGGCTACGCTATGGTCCTCCTTGCTTTCAACTGAGGAGGTCCTCCCCTAGCCCTTGGCCTTTTTTTGCTGTTTGGGCTCTTTTTAGGGGACCAACTTTCCCTCATCGGCCACCTTCTTCTCCTTCCTTTTCTTCTTCAGGTTGGCCATCGAGAATGGATTAATTGTAGGAGGGGAAGGGGGGGGGGAGAGTAAGAAGAGGCTGGGACCCTGAGGTGTCCTTAGGCACCAGACCCCTAGCCCTGTCTGCAAGGAGCTCACGCAGGCCTTTCTTCTTATTTAGGGCCATTTCCTCTTAGTCTTCCTTTGAGTTGTTGTTATGCATGCGATGACGAGACTGGAGGTGTGAACACTTGAAAAACCTGTCAAGCTCGTCTTCTAAGTCCAAGACTTGAACCACCGGCTCTTCTTGCTCCTCTCTCTTGTCCTCGAGATGAAACTGGTCTATCTCGGTCTCGAGTGACAGCCGCGAGGAAGTTGTTTCTTCTCTTAGAACCGCCGCTTCACAGGGAGATCGACGAGTAGGCAAGTCAACTTGCACAATGTCTTCTTGGGCAAGGAACCCAAGCATCGAGGGTCACTGGCTCTGATCGCGTGGCCCACATCCTGGAACTTGTCGGATAGGGGCTGGAAGTCAAGGATGAGGTGGACGGCTCTTAACTGTTTGTCCTCGCTCACGAACACCTCGGACCTCAGCACCTTGTTAAGATCGTGGATGTTGACGAAGTTAAGGTTGGGCGTTACGTGCCTTTTATCTGCAAAAATAGCTGAGAAGCAAAACTACGATCAGGACAATGAAGCCCTCCATAAAAAAGAAACGAAATACTAAAGGAAAGGAGAGAACCGCAAAACTAAGGAACTAGTACCCATGTTAAGAGACCTAAACTTAGGGTACCCCACCTGGCTCTCCTTCTTGGGTTGGGTAGTGAAGATCGTCATGCCATTCACTAGAGGCGATCAAGTAGTCATCCTTCATACCCTTGTTGGACTTGGGAAGACAACAGACGATCCTAATGACTGAAGACTTGGACTTGAGGTAGTAGCCTAAGTCTGCCAGCAGATGGCACCTATACATCCAGAACTCTAAATAAGTTGGGCGTGCACTGGTGAGGGTAGTTCCTATGGGCTATCAAGTAGTCCCTTGTCACCTTCCCCATGGGAAGCCTCATTCCCCCTTTTATGAAGGCGGTCATAGGAATGACGACCTCCCCTTCCTTCCTATGGGTGAGCCACTTCCTCGAAGAGTAGTTTCGTAAGGAAACGCCCCGGGGAATATGGTACAAGGCCCTAAAACCCTCCATACTAGCAGAAAATCTATTAGGTGGGCGAACCTACCTATTAGGACAGACTAAAGAAAGGAAAAGGGAGTACTTGTGAAGAAGAAGTAAGAAGTAGAAAGGCTGAGAAGACTGGTCGAGGAGAAAATAGCCTAAGGACGAAGAAACTTACGGAAATAAGAACAAGGGTCACTTAGGAGCTTCTTGAAGGTCTGAAGATTTGGGAGGTCTTGAAAGTTTGGAGATTTAGAAAGTCTTGAGAGCTTGAAGATTGGGAAAGTGAGAAAAACAAATCCCCCAGGCGCCTTATATAGGAGGCAGAATTGGGTGGGAGTTATCCTGCCTAAAATTTGAGGAGAAATGCCAGCCGTAGGATCTCCATCTCACCGTAGGATGTGGGAAACAAAGCGCCGCCTAGAGCATTTAATGAAGATGTTGCAGACTTTGAAGCGCCAGAATTGTTATGGGGCACGCAAAGTGACGTTCTCACGTGTGGAATTTAATGAAGCGTGTGGAATTAATTACCCAGGGTCAAAACCCCACTTTTCTCCTTGGATGGGAGAGAAAAAATCGGAGTTTTGAGAGGCTATTGTGGGATATAGAAATTTGATAAAGTGGTGTTGCCACGTGTCATACTAAGGCCGAGGATGCCAATGCCATTCTGAGGAGATCATCCCCTCGGACGGTAGGGCCACGTCAGTGGCACGTTGCCAAAGGAGGTCCTATTATTGAGAAAGAGTTTCGGAGATAGGGTTAGCCTTGACATGACTGAAGGGATGGTGGTTGCCCCCACATTTAATGCATCCCACCAAACCTCCTGACTGTATTTATGTGGAGAAGACCCTTGAACAGTGCTGCCTTGGCCGCCGCAACTCACAATAGGTTTGGGGAAGGTGTCTGATAGGACAAGCACTCAAGTGGTGGTCTGGACGATCAACAAATAGAGGGCCAAGATCGCCTAAAGGGAGTTATATAATGTGAGAGACCCTCCAAGGAGAGAGGATCGAAAAATCTGTAAAGAAAACACTATAACAACAAGAATTGAAATTGTATCCAAGTTTGAGAGAGATATACATAAGGACCACTCCCCTCGGACTTTGCTGAGGAAGGTTTTCTTTGCACATAGCTTGTTTTTCTTTACTTCTTTACTATCTTTGATTCACTGTGTGTGTTGTTTGATCCATTGAAGCCTAGCCTTTAAGCCCACTCTCTACAAATTCATTGTATTGGGCTCTTTGGGCCTTAATCCATCCATCTTTTGGGCTGAGGAACCAAAGCCAGTCCCTACAACAACCTCTTGATCAAATTTCAAGGAAACGTGGCAAGGTACTGTTGTTACTTTGTGTATAGTTGTTATTTACAACTATTTTGTATTGACTTTAATTCCGTGCCAAATTTGACTGTAATTTTATTCAATCATTTTTCCCTGTATTTATGTGGGGTTTTTAATTGTAAGAGTTGTGTGTGAGAGAGTGTGAAGACTCAAGTTGAAAGTGAAGAACAAGTGGATTTCACGAGAAGCTCGTGAGAAGGTAACCCGTGAAGTAGCCATGTGTAGAGAACATGACTGGAATGCGAAGAGTCATGACAGCCTGGAGTTTGTGCAAGTGTCTCGCGGGTGAGGCCTTCTCGTGAAATACTCGCGAAATATTCTGTTTGGCTATTTTGTCATGTTTGCTTTACCAAGTCTTTACTTACACTATATATACCCTCATTACTCACATATTATAAGGAGTTCTTTTCAGAGAGAAAACCCTAGAAATTACCTTTGAGAGTTAGAGATTGTTATACCCACAATCATCTACACATTTCCTTGTGGTTTTTCTCTACCCCTACCTCTCCACATTAAAATATTTGAGAGGTTGATAGCCCAAACACTTACCAAACCCAATCCGAGTGTAAAATGAGGATTTGGTGCTATTGGGAAGCATTGGAAGAAGCTAATCGTTGGCGGATGCAATCGGGCTGAATTGCGTGATCCGGGAAAGCTAGAGAAGACAAGGTTCTGAGAATCCAGTTGGCAGCGGGAGCTTGGAGGGCTTAAGTGCATGAGGTAGACTAGGCTTGGAGGGTCTTTTGTTATTCATGTACTCCAACTTATTCTCTAGTGGACCGATTTACCGCTTGGAGGGTGGCGGAGAGGTTTTTCGCTAAGCTCTTCGATTTCCTCTTCAATAACACGTCTCGGTGTTATCTTGTATTTGCATCCTTCTTTCCTACTCTTTTAGCTTTCATTTTATTGTTGATATTTAATGAATATGGCTTAGAGTAGTTTTATCGGTTGTTTGCACGCATTTACTATTATTCCGCACTTAGTTTAAGTTAGAGTAAAAGTAATCGAGCTGTAACTTTTAATTGGGGTCTAAACAAGCTCTTGTGTATTCACACAAATCCGAGCTCTCACTTTGAAACTGTTTTCCTTTGCATCATCTTTGTTTGATTTCTTTTGAGTTGTTGAATGCTAGAGTATGTCTCCCTCTTTAGTTGTATTGTTTGATTTTCATCTTTGTCACTTTGCACTCTCTATCATTATATTAACACGCTCATCATTAAAGGGGTATTAAGCCAATTTGAAAGGATATAGTAATGCAAACTAAAGAACATAACTAATGAAAGAAATTAGTAATATGGTCTGTTGCTGAGTTGCATTTCTTTTAATGGAAAAGAAATTTTTAAAATTCTTTTAGTGAAAAGCATAAAGTTGTGCAACTTAATGGACAAGTAAAGCCAAAATGAAAATTATACTTTATATTGATGAAGATCAACATTGTTTAGACATACTTAAGAGATTACTTGAACTGAATTGGAATTATTGGTTTAATTAGTTGAGCATAGTTTCTTATGGGATTTGAAGGGGCAGAGTGGTAGTTGCCAAATGAGGCCTGCTGGATTTGGCAATAGTAAGCATTTAGCTAGGAAGGATACAATAACCGGTTAAGCAGTTATCATCTCATCCTCTTCTAAGATACAATAAGAATAATATTTAAAAAAGAAAGCTGGATATTTGAGATAGGAAATGGCTTATGGAAGAAAAATCCTACTTTGGAGATGGTGAAAGGAGTTGCACATAAGCCATTTTTCAAAGTTAATGAGGGAAGAGGGAGATGTGTATTTGTATATGGTGTTAACGAAACAAGAGCTGTATTAGGAATTCTTAAATTTACCACTGCACACCAACCCATTTACATACCCTTATCGGTTTTCAAAGCTTGCTAAAAAGATATTATTATGGAATAGTCTTTTAAGCGTATGACTTAGATTTCTGATGTGCACTCTGCACAAGTCTTACACTTTTTTTTTTTCTTTTTTGATAATCTGCACAAGTCTTACATTAATGCCAACAAAATATAAGCAATATTGGGAACTTAAAAAAATGACAGGGTAAAATAAATAATAGAATTAATTATTAAAATTCGTGCAACGCTCAAACGGGTTTACAAAATTTGGTGTTAAGGAAGAAATAGTATAGTATCATAAAATGGTGTAATCCTTTTCTCCTTTTTTTTTTTTTTTGGAATATATTAGTATGGATTAGAAATCTGTCATTTCCTTTAAATTTGGTGGGGATTATATGTGGTTGGAGGAGATTCCAGCCTCCAATGTACAGTTATTTGTAATTATTAATAATTTTCTATTATCTCTATTAAAAAAGAATAAGAATGAAAAGAAGCTTTTGTAAAATTTTACACTTATACAAATTACTTCACTACTGTGTGAAACTAACTTATCTTACCTTTGAAGTTGGAGCAATAATTCTTTCATAAATTACCCTTTTTCTTTATTTTTTTAAAATTATTTTTGGAAATAAGAACACAATGGTAGCCAGTGATATGGGTGTATTGAGAAGAATGGCAAAGTGGAACTTTTGATACATGAATGCTAATTTGGATTGCATTCTGGATGCTCTCTTTTGTTTTTATTTTTTGTGTACTGTTGTGACACTTGTCAAAATTTTTTTTTTTTAACAGATATGGTTCCAGGGCAAGATGGACTTCTGCTTATGTCAACACTCTCCACTGTGAAATTCTCAGTTCTTGTGAACAGACCCCAACTGTCATCTTCAGCATGATAGGGGTTTGACTAAAGGGGATTGTAGGAGCAACATGAGGCATCTAATTCAGATTCCAGGTGGAAAAGGGAATGGAGATTCACACTTCTCTATGGACCTATCATCATCTTGTGGGGATGTACAACTGGGCTAAGCTATCTTAGTTGTTTGCTTATTTGCTTTAAGACTCCCAAATTACAAAATGAAAATGGGTTCAACTGACTTCGTTTTGGTGGGAGAGTACTGGGAAGTGTTCAAGGCTATAAGGTTGGTTCTCTGCTCCTGCTAAAATAAGGCAGTTTGGAATGTGCTGATTGAACAAATGTGGACATTGTGACTGGCAGAAATTATATTTGACAAAAGGATGGTGGATTGCTCTTTTTAGAGTCTTTTAGAGTTTGCCGACCCATTTTCCTTATCTCTTCAGTGTGCTGATCCATGTGGCAAATATGTAAGATAAACTAAATTGCAATTTCCTTTTCTTTTCTTTTTTTTTGTTTGATTCATTTGATAATTATATTTTCTTCCTCTCTAAGAATCATATCAAATAGTTGTAAAATCGAATTCAAAAAAAAAAAAAAAAAAAAAAAAAAAAGCTTTTCTCTAATAGTTTTCCTGTCTTTCCCTGACATAGGCTTGGAGAAGGAGATTCCTTTTCTCAGATCCACTTGTCATCCCTAGTAAATTTGATGCTTTATCCATTGCTTTGTTCACATGTATTTTTGATCATTTTGGTTAGTCTGTGATAAAAACTACTTTAACCAATTAGGTGTTGCAATGAATAGCCCTGTCCCGGCAAGTGCATTCTCAAATGCTTTGTTAAATGAATTTTTATCCCCCCATAAATAAATTTTATCATTCCTGTTGGTGCATAAAAGAACGCCATTCCTGTGCTGATTGGTGAATATCCAAGAATAATTCAGACATAAAAAATGGATCATTTGCTTAACAGGAATAAAGTTGGTGATGGATTCGTGGCCGAGGCTTAGATTGAAATGGTCAGACTATTCAATGGGAAATTTGGTCTCACCATCACAAAGATACTTTGAGGCATAGATACAAACATTTGAGGAGGCAATGTAATGATACAAAGGTTCTTCTTGATCAGAGAGGGTTGTCTTGAGATCAGGAGAAATGGTAACCTCTGAGATTATGTGTAGGATTCTTATACCTAGGTGAATTGCCATTTATCCATTCTAGTATATTTAGACAATTATTTGCTCTATTTTGTTGCTTATATTATAAAATATCTAGGTGCATCCTAATATTTTGTTACACAACATTGGAGTTCAACAATAATGTCCTTTGGATGGAGATTGATGATAATTGGGAGTTCAAAAATCTTATGAGAGAAAAAACAAAAATCTGCTACTTTGTAAGCCCCGTATGTGTGTATTGTGGAGAGGCCATCAAGGAGTAGTTCGGAGTTGGGAAGCTTGCTAGTTGGTATAACCCTAGAAGGCAGAAAGTTGTTGACCTTACTTTCTAATGCACTGTCTAAAGAGTGATTTACTTAAGCACTACGATCTTATAAATTGTAAAAAAACAGATAGAAAGCTCTATGCAATCTGACCTAATGCTCTCTCAATGTCTCTGTTTTGTAGCTACTCAAGTGCTTATGAAACAACTCAGGCTTTGCAATCTCAAGACCAGAGAGGCCTGTTAGAGTGTGCACACCTCCTGATAGTTGCCAGTTGATGATTACCACTAAACAGTTTTGTGGTCAAATCACATGAAGGGAATAAAAGACTGCTAAGATGTTTGGCATTAAAAAAATTTATATTGGAAGAAGCCTAATCCTAAATTTATACACTGTCAAAAATTTATATTTGGCAATCTCATTTTCTCACCTTGTCCTCTTGATTGCAAGTCATATATCGGAAGGCTAGGAGTGATTGTGGAAGACACTTCTGACTTGCTTAAGCAGGGGGTATAATTGTTTTTCTGTTCATAACAAAGTATTTACTGAGTCGTTTTACCAGCCCCTTTCCTTGTATTAATACCAAAATTATTTGTATGCCCATTGTCCTTTCTAGTTTAATGTACGTTTTTAGGTGGGTTTGGGCTTATGCTTATAGACTTCAACCCAAGAAGAAAAAAGCCCACGAATCTCCCTTATAAGACATTGTTTGACAGTAATTTACTTTTATAACACTCTACAGTTGTAAATGGTCAAAAGATCAAAAGATTCGTATCAAATTACTCATTTCGAGGTTGATTTTGACTTTTGAGTTTAATAGCTTTATCTATGTAGCCCCTCAAAAAAAAAAAAAAAAAAAGCTTTATCTATGTAAAATGAGGTATAAGCATATTATGATACACCATTATACACTTGATAGAAATTTTGTTTTTAATTTTTACATGGCAAATATTTTGTTAATGACTCAAATTTAGCAACAGTTTAAGCTGGGCTGATCAGGCCTCTACCTATTTTGTAGACCATTTGAAACCTTCGTATGGTCCTAATTTCCTTTTGTAATATTAAAAAAAAAAAAAATCTAGAAAACTTTATGAACATATTATCAATTTTCACACCCAAATCCCACAACATACTAGTATCAGCTTGTGATTGGTGCACCCAAATCCATTTTTTCACCAAGTTCTATGATAGTCTCATGCCATGTATTAGTGTTGTAATCTAATCATAAGTTAACAACCTAGCAAGTTGTGAAAATTAGTGTGAACTTGGGTGTGTCCGTATGTGGAAGTTTTTCCGTACGATTGGGTTGGTTTTTTAGAAGGAAAATGCTAAAACTATAATATATTTTATTAACTACCAGTGAGGTAAGTGGTTATTAAGAAGTAAAAAAGTAATATCAATGGTGGATTTAAATGAGAATCAGTAAAAATTTGTCACATTAATAATTTGTAACAATATTGTAAAAAAATTTGTGTTTATAACATTACTCATTTCACAATATGACTAATAAATTGATTTCAATTAAATAATGAAGGATTCGGTTAATTGGTGCCCTTCGGGCATTTGTTAATGGAAAATTTTATGAAAGTTTTAATACCACTTTGTTGGGAAATATAAAATGCTGTAAAAAAAATTAGTTTTTTTTTTTTCTTTTCTCATTATAAATTTCTAAAATATTTTCTAAACCAATGCACTTAAAACATTCGTTAACTTTTCCCAATGAATACTTCAGTGAAGATTAATGATGGATCACTAATTGGTACACTATTTTTAGATTATATTTCATTCATAAGTGTGTGTAATAAGATTTATCTACTGCGATGGATTTCAGTTAGTTCAACTGGTAAAATCTTTGATGGTTGAATAAGAGATCTGGGGTTCAATTCCTGCCTACACCTAAAACCGATTGGTGTCTTGATTTGATGATATAGGTTGAAATTCTCTCCAAAAAAAAAAATTATCTATTGCGGTTGTTTAATTAATTTCAGCTTGTTTCATCCTAAAGGACGTGTCAATAACCTCTTAACTTGAAATTTTCATTAAGGGTGCACAAATCTTTTGAAAAAATGACCTAGTTAGCATCTAAATATTTGTCACCACCTTTAAGCAACTTTTTGGTAAAAATACTAATTATTATTTACTCATTTGAAAACAAGTTAATTAATAATATGTTTCTCAAAAAAAAAAAGTTACTTAATTATATTAGTTAATTATTTGATGTATAATTAATTTCTAATTTCTTTTACAATTGGAATTATCATAAGAAATTTATCAATGTTTTTAAAATTGTGTTTACTATATTATTGTTAGGTATAAATGAATGTCGATATGAAATTTGAGAAAATTATTAGATTCTTTCTTCCAAATAAACATTCTTTGGTATAAGGAAAACTCCATTTATTGATGCTAACGGCTGCCCTTGTCCATTGTTTAAATGATAAAAGGATTTTTTTTTTAATTTTTAATTTTATTTTTATGAACATATATTGGGGAAACTTCTAATAATGACTAGTTTGAAAAGCCAACCACGTTAAGTTCATATAAGAATAAACAGATATAATAAATGCTGATGAGAAGAAGAAAATGTTAATGAAGAAATAATTTCGCAAGATGATGAACATTATTATAACATTGACTCTCTTTTATTTTTTTAAGGGAAAATTATAACATTGATTTTGTTGAAATTGATTAGACAAGATGATGAATAAGATGAAAAAGAACTGTTATTTTGGTTCATTATTATGTTTTATTACTTTTGAGTTTAATCAATTTGAATATGTATGTCATAAACACATATTAATTTGATTTATTTAGTTAGTTTTATTAAATATTACTATATTATATAAGTAATAATTAAATCAGTCTTAGTTAAATATATTTCAAAATCACATTGAATATAATTTTTATATGTTTGTTTATAATTTTTTATAAATTTTATTAGGTGTATACATGTATTCAAATGGTTTGAAAATTCATCTTTTTCAAAGTTGCAGTCTACTCAATCTTGGCCAAAATGGCCAAGTATTACTATTTGGCAAAATATGTAGGAATCTACCATTGTTTGCGAAATAATTAGGAATTTATCTCTTTTTTAAAACTTGAGTTTCATGAAAAGGAAAATGCTAACGAGTGCCCTTAATGCATTTGTTAACAATTCATTTTAGGAAAGTTTTAACATCACTTTTATGGAAAATGAAAAAAAGCTGTCAAAATATTAATTGTTTTTTTTTTTTTTTCTTTTCCCATAAAAACTTTCTTTAACAGGATTGTTAACCAATGCCCTAAGGGCACTTGTTAGCAATGCCCTTATGAAAAATAGCCATCAATTTTTTATGTAACTTGAGTTAATTTTTTATATAACTCGAGTTCTAGGAACTCAAGTTTTATAAAAAATAACACAGCAAATTTGAAAGCTATTTTTTCAAAGAATTCGAGTTCTTAGAACTCGAGTTACACGGCAAACTCAAGTTCCAAAAAATTGGTACATCCATATATATTTCCAAAACAATAGTAAATCCCTACCTATTTTGCCAAATAATAATATTTGGCCCTCTTGCCCTGATCCTTTCATTCTTCCTACATTTATCAACATACTCTAACGACCATGAAAAGACAAAAACCCCATAAGCTAGGCACCTAGAAAGACAAAAACCCCATCAAGCTGATTAACAGGAAGACAAATGCAGTCACCATTCCCACATGGAAAATGGTGCTCATAGTCATAGGCATTCATTTGGTTAAACATTGACAGTTTGGTCAGTTTTTCTCTTATGGAGTGGTGCAGGATATAGCAGTCCACGGAGAGGAGTATGTCTCTCAAAGCAGCCAAACGGCAACCACAGTGTTTCTTTCTCTCTCTCTCTCTCTCTCTCTGCGATTTCTCTCCACAATTCAAAGGTACCAAACACACTCTCTCTTTGAATCATAACACACACACACACATGTTTGGACTTTTGGCTTGACTCATCCTTTTGTGTATTGGAAGCATAATTAAAAGGAACTATGGTTGGAATGATATTCTGTTTTGATTTTTTTATGAAAACCCAATACAGTGTACCACATATAATTGAATATTTTCCCCCTCTCCTTCATTTTCTATCAGTTTTCTCGAGAATTAGACAAGGTGTTAGTATGTATAATTTGAGCTCGAATTTTATAGTAGTTTCTCTTTAATATCTTCATTTTGACAGCTGATTTAGGTTTGAATTTTTATTTTGCAATTCTAGAATTCTTAATTTAGCTATAGATAAGCAAAAAGTGCAGAAACTCTGTTAATGAAACTCTGGGTTTTCATTTTCTGAGAGATCCCCAATGATCTTTTAATATCTAGGATTTAAAATATTCCACCTTTCTCTTTAGCTTTCTAAGCAGCTAAAAAAATGGGTAACATGTAGAACTTAAGCTCAGAATAATATATGTATTAAGATATCTGAAGAGGGAGAAAATTGGAGGTGATGGATCCATTTAGATGGACTTGACAATGTAAGACAAATCGGCTAAAGTAAACGGATCCAATGTGAACGAACCCAGGGTGGACGGATCAAAAGGCCACGTGGCACTCAATTGGTCATTATGTGGTCTCCAAGAAATCCTAAACGGAAACAACTTGCGTCTCAAGATTAGCCCTAATCCATAGAGTCCCAATATGAATAAAATTCTAACATGAAGAAGATTCTGGAAGATACGCGCATTGATGGAGATCTTTTCCATAAGGAAAAGCCTTGTGACGCAAGTAAAGGAGTTTGATTCTACACTACTATAAAAACCCGAAGACCCTCAGAAAAAAAGTACTCATAATTCACCCTAACTTTGGCACTCTAGAGTTGTGAAGTTCTAACTTGACATTCGGAGGGTATTTGGCCGGCACCATACCGGTGATCTCTGTTAGGTCTTCTCTTTTTGTTGTGCAGGTATTGTTTCGAGCATGCAAAGGCTGTGTGGCTCACTGGTGATTTTTCGGCATCATCAATATCCGGGTAACTCTACTGCAGAGTTCCTAAAATCTTATCCATTCATTTTTAAAGGAGTGGATTATATTTTACGAAGTATCAACATTTTATAAAATATTGACTATCACCATTTTGATATCTATTTAAATTATTAATGATGTGCCATAAGCAATCCACTCATTCCAAAACAAATAGATAAGATTTTAGGAATTCCATGATGAAGTTAGCCTATGAATTTTGGAGGATCCTAATTCTTTGGTATAATTAGTGTGTTTGCTATAAGTGTTCATTAGTTTGTGTTTGAATTGTTAAACGAATTGAAACAAGAATGCAAATCTTATTAATGGGTTTCAGATATTTCTGGTGAATTTGAATTTTCCACCTCTATAGCTAAGGACTAGGTTGACTTGTTGTTTATTGATTGGAAGGATAGCATGGGAAGGGATCTTATCACTAGGATGATAGTCTCAATGTTTTAGGGGGAAGAAATGGGCACCCAAACGCCTGCAAGTAGCAACCGTACAAGGACAAACTGGACACCAGCAATGGAGTGCTATTTTATTGATCTTTTGTTAGATCAGGTGCATAGGGGGAATAGGATGGGCCATACATTAAAAAAACAAGCTTGGACTGATATGCTGACCGTTCAATGCCATTTTGGATCCCCATATGATAAAAAGGTCTTGAAAAGTCACTACACTAATTTGTGGACTCAATTCAATGAGTTGGTCAGAATGGATTTTCATGGGATGATACTAACACTGTGTTTGGTTGGGTGGAATTTAGAGGGATGGAAAACATAGGAAGGAAAATGCTGAGAAAAATAGTATTTTCCACTGTTTGGTAAGCTAAAGAAAACCGGAGGAGAGGGAAACCAGAGAGATTATTTTCTTTCCCTGGCCCACAAATTATTTCCTCCTGATTTGGGAGGAAAAGCCTGGAGAGAAAATTCTCTCCAAGCATTTTTACCGTAATGCCCTCACCACCTACCTCATTCATGACCTTCACCGACCCCACCTGATGACTCTTGCCTTATCACTTTTTTTCCTCTTCTCATCTCGACTTCACAGCACCAACGTCCAGCCAAAAGGTTCTCTTCTCTCTTTTTTTTTTTTTTTTTTTCAACGTGACGTATTGTTTCTTGTCCTTATTATACTCCTCATTCCTCAATTGTTTCTTGTTGATTTTTCTTGGCCAATTACAGGATCTATGAGCCCTCCACTTGCACGGGCAGTAAGATCCACACAAAACTGTGCTAATGCAGTTATTTTTGCTAACCACCTTTTTGCTGGTTACAAAATTTTTTGCCCAATTAAATTTATATGTACACTATTGTAATTTTTACTTTATAATAATAAAAATAATAATAAAAATTTATATATATGATGTGGTAAGTTTTATATTATTTAATAAGTACAAATAAATTTATTTTTTACATATTATGTAACAAGGGTATAATAGTCAATTTATATAAATTATATTTTTCATCCTTCCCTTTTTCTCTCCAACCAAACAAAAGAGTTTTCCACCCTCTCACTTTTCCACCCTTCCAACCAAACACACAAGAGGGAAAACTAAATATTTTCCATCTTCCCACTTTTCCATCCTCCCACAATTTTCCATTCTCTCACTTTTCTACTCCTCCAACCAAACGGACCCTAAACGAATGGTGGTTGTTAGTCATCATGTTTGGGATGCTTACATCAAGGTGCTTTAGTTTTGTTTTGTTAATGTTTTGATTTGATCTATACCTTTGGTGTCATAGTGAGTGGTGACTTGACATTATATACATGCAGGCTCACCCAGAGGCACAGTTCTATAGAAACAAAGCCTTGATGAACTTCAATGATTTGTACTTGATATATGCACATACAACAGGAGATGGAAGATACAGCCTATCAAGTCATGATATAGACTTTGATGATGACATTCAAGGAGTGAATACTGGTGTGTTTTTATATCCTGTCATGGATCAGCAAAAATGATGCATATGCCAGTGGCATTGGAATGTATGCTATTGGGTTTTTTTTTTGGCTTAAATTACCATTTTTCATTGTGGTTGATTTGGTTATACTATCTAATTCTTTATTATTACTACTATTTTATTCTAGAGCGTATGCATAAAACAAGAAAGTGACATAAGCAACAATCCCCTCCCCCTTTTTCTCACGAGTCTATCCAGAGATAGATGGGACTCTATGCCCCATAGAATTTAATAAATTTTGAAGTAAAAATGGCCTTTTACCATCTTTGAAATTTGTACACTGCAATCTCTCTTTTAGCTAGTCTTTGGGCAATGAACCCTAGTCTGCTTTCCACAAGCATCAGAAATGTGCTTACTGCTGATTCTGTGCTTAGCCAAGATATAATTTTTTATAATAAAAAAATTAACCAAACAAAACAAAATTCAACTTTTTCAAAAACAACTACCAAACAAATTTTCTGAATTTTGTTTTTGGAAAATTTGTTTTTCCTTTCAACTAATCAAACGTGTTTTTTATTTTGAAAATAGAAAATTTTAATTTTTTTTTAATTTTTCCCTTGAAAACAAGAAAACGAAAATAAAAAATGAAAACAGTTACCAAACATGGCCTTATATACTTAAAATTTATTTCACTTATATCATTTCAACGCTATTTTGGTGCATGTGATGAGATTTATATACTTAAAATTTATTTCACCTATATCATTTCAACGCTGTTTTGGTGTTAATTTTTTGGAGCTAGCCTTATGAAATTTTTGGTTGTATCAATAGTTTGCAAATGCATAATATTAGTGGACAAACGTATAAGTCTTTTTCTCCTCTTTTATTTTCTCAGTGCTTACCTATCTAGTAATGTTGTGATTCTCTCCTAGTGGCTACTGTTGCCGTGATGATGATCCCCCCTACTGTGCACGGCAAGAGTCCTTTATATACTGCCTATCGTGACTGGCTTTTACCATTTTAGCCTTTAACTACCTTTGTCTGGTCTCAGTGTCCTTGCCGACCACCACTGATTTGTCAGTTGCCCAGCCACCACTACTTGCCTGTGCTGGCTGCGCCATTCCCTATCACCAGACAAAGAAAATTATTTTGTTTGCTTGCTCACCGTGGCATTCTTTTCTGCCATGGTATAGGTGTTCTCTCTTTCTATCCCTCATGGTATGCACTTAGTGGTTCCAACTCATTCTTGCTTCTTTTGGGTAGTATGTTATTCCAGCAGGACATTTCCCCCAAAAGAACCTGAGCAGGAACCTCAGAATAGGCTTTCCCGTCTCCCCACCACCAGACCATACCCTTTCTTACCTCTGACCCATGGCCCACCACTTCCTGTATTGGCTGGGTACAGACTGGTGATGTCTGGGCCTTGCGTGTGCTCCACTTCTATGTACGTCCAAAACTTGTCCGCTGCTCATGCGTTTGCCGTGGTCTAGAGGCTCGTCTGTGCATTCTGCCACTCATCCTTGGCCCCTTATGGCGTGAACTGCTTTCTGATTTCTCATTCCTTACAACTAACTTCTTTCAAGGGCTGGGCCTTGCTTGGTTGTGGGCTTTCCCTTCTTGAGCATGTTCTTTGCTCTTTCCATAGTCCTGCTGCCACTTCCTGCCATACCATTTTGTTGTTCCTGCCGTGGTGTTATTTGACCCGTGCCTGTTGGGCATCTTTGGGCTTGCTGCTTATTCCTCTCCCAATGACTCAATATGGTCATTGATTTTATACTCATGCTACTTTGGGCTTTTCTTGACCCATTTCATTGCTTGTGGGCTTTTTTGTCCCATTTCTTTCTCCTTGAGCATCCTTGGCCCATTTGCTTTCCTTAGGCATCATTGACCCATTTTCTAATTCTGCATACCCATGGGCTTTCACTAACTCCCTTGGGCTTCCCTGACCCAATTACCATATTCCTCATCCTTGGGGCTCATGGGCTTCCCATCAACCCCTTACTTTCTTACTTCATTACTTCGGGCCTATTGTGGCCCATTCTTATTTTGCTACATCACATAATGCCCATGGGTTTACTATCTCTCTCTCTGGGCCCTTTTAGGCCCGTCTACTTTGCTTAAGGCCCACTTGTGTACTTTATGGGCCTGTGAACCATTGTTCTTGCCATCCACGCTTAATGGTTTTTCTAGCCATCCACTAACTCTTCTCTGCCCATATTGTTGGGCTTCTTCCTACTATTGGGCCTCAAAATGAGCATCAACAAAGGGTATTTTGGGAAAAAAAATCCGGTCCAAAATAGGAGAAGCCCCTTTTTTTAGTGGTATAGATAATGTTTAAAAGTGAGATAAATATAGTGTTCGAATTTTTAGGATTTTGATAAAAGTTTGAAAGTCTAAAACTTAGAAACTCTTTTAAAAATAGTAAATTACTTTTGATAATCAGATTGAGTTTTTAAATTTAAAATTATTAAACTAAAAGATAGAGGTATTTTAAAGAGTTGTATAGATATATACTTTTGAAAAAACTTTTTATATCTTAAAGAAAATTGACAAACTGAAATGGGTGACCAAAACTGGCCAAATTTGTTTCGAATTATCAGTTTTTCCTCTTATAAAAAAAAAAAAAAAAAAATCAGTTTTTCGGTTTAAAATTTTTAAAAACCGAAATTGATAGGTTCCAGTGATAATTATACCGAACCAAACGCTATAGTTAAAACATATAGTAAATAAATATATGTTACCTTAGTTGTTAACAAGCCTGCCACACGTGTTTTTCCAATTCTTGTCCAGGTTCAAACCTTCAGAACAACTCTTTTTTTTTTTTCATTCTTAATTTCTATTATCAAAACCACGTCGTTTGTGTTTTATTTAAAACTAAATGTCAAAACCCTATCATCTCCTCATTCAGCAGCCCATCCCCATTCCATTCAATCGTTTTCCTTATCTCCTCCTTCACACCTTCACTCATCCCTTATCTATTTCTCTCTCCATCTTCATCTCTTATAGATGAGAAGCTATCGGAGAAATTACCATTTTGTTTGACCACAATGACCAGTATGTTACCAATGAAGGTTGGCCTGAGTGGAAGGGGCTCTGGTCGCTTAAGCAAGTGGTCTCTAGTTCGAGCCCTTGTGGATGCAGCAAACTTTCTTGGGAGAGGTCCCCGCCTTTGGTGCCCGACAGTACCTCGGAGGATTAGTCCTAGGCGAAGCCTAGGGACACCTTGGGAAACCAAAAAAAAAAAAAAAGACCAGAATGTTGCTTAGAAAGTTCCAAGATTTATTTTAGATTTCACACGGAAGCTTGCATGATATTGCAATAAAAATTAAAAAAAGCATCTGTTTTTCTTGGAAAGTTCAAAGAGTCACACCAAAAGCAATGTAAAAAGGATCAATATGGGACTTCAAAGTTCGATGAGTTGCTGGACACACCGAAAGCAAGCGACCTTTAAAGGCTCCTCTTGCTTGCATTCACCCTCTTCCTAATTTGTCTTTCACTTTCCTGAGTTATATTGCAATCCCTTCACAGTTTTCTTTCTCCTCCTTTCAGATCTTTACAATTGTTTGCTCATAAATCTTGATGGCTCTTGTGACCTGCAAAGGAGCCTCATCTTCTTCTTTCACCCACCAACCCAAGAAATTTGATGTCTTCTTGAGTTTAAGAGGTGAAGATACCCGTCTTGGTTTTGTAGGCCAATTGTATAATGCTTTGTGTCAATGGGGTTTTAACACCTTTATTGATAATAACCTTCAAAGGGGAGAAGAAATTTCTATAGGACTTCTCAAAGTCATTGAAAGTTCAAGGATTTCAATAATTGTATTCTCAGAAAACTATGCATCCTCTAAATGGTGCTTGGATGAACTTGTCAAGATTGTTAAGTGTAAGAAAAAAGACCAGTTAGTGCTACCGGTTTTTTACAACATAGATCCATCAGAAGTTCGTAACCAAAAAGGAAAGTTTGGAAAAGCACTATCTAAACATGAAGAAAAATTAAAGGATTACAAGGTGCAGAGCTGGAGGGAAGCTTTATTTGAAGCTGCAAATATATCTGGTTGGCATTACTAGCGTAGGTATGTATTTAATGACAACTATTGTACTTTTTATGAGTTTCACTGGTTTGTTATAATAAGTAATTTTATTGCTAATGAATGTTCAAATAGTGTGTAAAAAACCTTGAACGTTTAGACCTCTAACTTACAAATTACCAATTCAAGCTTATTATCAAACAATGTATGTGCGGAATATGAACATAAGCTTAACACAGAATTGATAAAACAATCTAAACCAAATAAAACCACAACCACAGTAGAAATTAAATGGCAAAGATTAAGGGAAGAGAGATGCAAACACAAGGACAACACAACGATGTGTTATCGAAGAGGAAACCGAAGTTCTCGGTGTAAAACCTTTCCGCCGCCTTCCAAGCGGTCAATAATCCACTAGAGAATCAAGTTGGGATACATGAACAGCAGAAGACCCTCCAAGCCTAATCTACCCAGTGTACCTAAGCCCTCCAAGCTTCTTGCTCCAACGAGGTTACGCCGAACCTTTGTTTTCTCTAGCTTACCGGATTCCGCTATAGCCCATAGCATCAACCAATATTGGTCATTTCCTAACTACTTCCCAAGCACCAAATAGCCTTCTCACTGATATGGGTATGGTGAGAAAAGGTTTTGGCCAATGTACCTCTCAAGAATGTAACAATGGAGAGGGTGAGAGTAGAGGAATTTGGAGAATCAAAAGATGAAGATTGTGGATGAGTCAATCTTGTTTTTCTCTCAAAATTCTCTCTAGAAGCCCTCTACAATACGTGGGTATAAGGGGTATTTATACTGGTGTGTGTTTAAATGCGAAATGTCAGTTTTTCCCAAACAGAGTGGTCTGGCAACTTGGCCTCGCGACTAGACTGAGTCGCGAGTTTAAGTCGCGAGCTAACTGCCTGGCCAGCCTGGGACTTTTGTCCTGTAGTGCAACAGCTGGCGTGACTCTTTAGTGCTTCACACGTGTGCCTCTTTTGGTGACTTGCCAGCCGCGAGCCACTCGTAAGATCCAGTCACGAGTCCCTGCTGAGTTGCACACTTCTGAGCTTTTCTTCACACTCTCTCACACACTACCCTTACATGATTTCCACCTAAATACAGGGTTTCTAAATGCTGAATTACAAGCAAATTTGGCACGGAATAAAGCCAACAAAATGGTTGATTAAATTCAACCTTACAATCTCCTTCTTTGGCTATTCCGTGACAAAACCCTAAAACAAACTCTAGACTTAACATGTGAGTTGGGAACAGTTGAACAAAACTCACTCACACCTAACTCTAGAATCTGTGTAGCTCTTGAACCACAAGTACAAGTATCTCCTGAAAAACAACAACAAAATATAATCATTGTATGCAGAAAACTTGTAATGCATACGGAGCAAGCACAATGCGATCAAGCAAAATGGAATTAGGCAATAAACCATGGCTTAACCAAAAACGAACAATCACTATAAAATAGTGACCACAATGCTCATTTACATAAAGAATGAACATCCGGACATGCAAGCTAATAAGCTCAATGCAGAGTATCATTTGCATGTCCAACACTCAACCAATGCAACAACTCAAGGTAATTGCATTAAGGATATAAAATCCAACAAAGGGCACAAGAGTGATGTACTTAAAGAAAATACATAACATTAATCAACAAGTACTACGCTACAAAGCAAGGGTACAAATTAAACACTGAATATCATTTTATATATATAAACCAATGTACCAAAAGCTTTAAACAGTAAATCCAAAGTAAACCAAGACAAGTCAAAAGTAAAGTAAGCGTGTATGTGTCAGTATCCTTCTTCTGAGCTCACACAACTCCCCCTTTCAATATGCACACTTCCCATTCTTGTGTTGCTCTCCCCCTTACTATATGCTATCTCTCCCTTTTTGGCACGAATAGCTAAAGGCTGTCCTCCTGCTTTTGTTGAATAGCATCTAATTGTGTCTCAATGGCAGTGAGATGCATTTGAACTTGATTGTTGGTGGAGTAGAGAACTCTTTCAAATCCAGAAATACGCTGATACAGACTCTCAAGTAAAGTGCTCATTCTATCAGCTTGAGAGCTAGGAGGTGCAGGCAGAGTACTAGTCGTCTGTAACTCAGGAGTGTGAGGAGATGTAGTCTCGGTATGCACAGGCGTAGTGTGAGTGGCTGAGCCATGACCAAAAGAGGTAGCAAGAGGGAAAGATTCACTCTTAGGTGCTTTAGAGGAGTGACTCATACTTGCTTGAAGAGATATCATGGATAATGGTCGAAGACGTGGCAGTATTTTTCCATTTGTTGGTGGACGAACACCTTTAAGGACCATGATCTTCATAAGAAGACTACAGTTCGTGCTGCCGATCGAGCTACGGTTTTCCCAATGGTCTAAAAAATGTGGGCACAAATGTCAATTGGAACTCTGGTGATGAGATCACATAGAAATTGCGCTCTTCCAAGGTTGATGAATGCGGTGTTCGAGAGTGGGTAGAGGTTGAAGAACATGATCAATTTGAGAGTCGTCAGATCAGGTGCAAACTTTGCAATGCCTATGGATGTCCCTTTGCTTGAAATTTCATGATCAGGCCCAAGAACTTGAAGAATGTCTTGTACCTGAAGCTGTCTATCATCATATAAAGTGAGGTCTACATTTGCCGGTCTAGTGATGTGAAAAACCTTTACGATGTAGTCTGGATTGATGGTAAATTCTTTTCCTCGTACCCGACACTGCAACTCAACTCCGGTTTATCTAGCATTTGAATAGAACTCCTTAACCAATTCATCAATCGGGTCCTCAAAGTTCCCGAACAAATCAGCCCAATCTTTTGCTTCAAATATCCTAGGAATAAATGTTGTTCCTAAAGTATCAAATTTTACAACCCTCTCCACCACAGTAGGAACATCTACAAAAATGCTTGAGAAGGTTTGTGAATTGAGAGGAGTCTTGAATCTCTCACTATTAGAAGCTTAAGATGAACGTCGAGTCCGCTTTGAAACAGGGGATGATGAAACATCAGTTACAGGTTCTTTTCCTCAAGAGGAATGACGAGACATCTGCAAAATAGCATACACACAGCAGAGAACCAAGTGCAAAACCACGAAACACAAGTATAGACTTGATTAGATCCACTTTAGTGTATGACATAAATATACATAGACATTTAGAAAGACACATCACTCAAATATGATAAATGGATCAAGCATGCAGCATTTAAGCATAAGTAACACTGGTGTGTGTGGTGTGCAAAAGTGAGGAGTGTGCAGGCACAACTAAGCACAATGTAGTCTATGAAAACCCCAAAAACACAAGTAACTGTCTTTGAGACAAATTACTACAAGCATGAAATGCACAGCACAACACAGGCATAACATAGAAATGAGAGGCATACACCAAAACAAAAAATATGTATATCAGGCATCATATTCTCAATGTCAAAACTATCCATTCAACCAAACTTACAAAAATAAACCCAAACCATATTCGAACAACATGAATCTCAAAACTCCATAATAACTCAAAAATCAAGAAATCCAAGGCTATAAACATGAAATATTTAGTGAGACTAAGAAAACCCATACCTTTTTCTTGAAGATTGAAGTAGAAATGATGAACAGCAATGGTGGTTTTTAGAGAGAGACACGGTGAGTTTGAGAGTGATAAACGGGGAAGACAATGAACAGTCACAAATGTTTGAGGGAAAACTGAAAAGTTTTAAAAACTGTCCAATATGCGCAAAACATGCGTTTTTCGCGACTGAACCAAGTCGCGTGCAAGTCGCCAAACACCTTAGAGCCAAAATTTTGAAAAATTTGTCTAAGTGTTTTTCGGACTGGAAGGTCCACCAGCGAGAAAGTTGTGAAGGGAGCCACGAAAACTTCTGTATAACCTCACGATTGGAGCTTCCACTCGTGAATAAGTCGCCAAAACGAGTCACGAGAACTTTCAAAACCTAGATTTTTGAAAAATTTTCTAAGTATTTTTTGCGACTGGGACATTGACCCGCCAGTGAGTCGCGTAAACCTACTGAATAAGCTCGCGACTGGGGGCATACGACTGGTTATACCCGTGACCAAGTTGCCAGAACAGGGCAACACTGTTTTTGAAATTTTTAACATTTTTGCAAAAAATAAAACACTTTCCAAAAACAATTAAAACACTTAAAAATCTTTTTGTGTTTGATAAACAAAAATTGAGTAAGTGAAACACATTTTATCAAGTACAATTACACAAATGAATATGGCATTCTTTGAACATAGACATGTGTGATGTGTGTGGGTATAAAAAATGAGATAGTCCTTAGTCTAATGTGAAGCTTCAACGATCAATTCAACCAAGGCATACACAATTAGCACTAGATAGAGTGATCCATCTCAATTATAAAAATATGCATATATGACCTCCCACATAACTTGATAACATAATTTGGAGCTTTTCATTTGGCTCCATTCAACTCATAACATTTTATCTTTTTGAATCAATATATCTCATTTTGAGATCGATGCCTGAAATTTATAATATTTCAATTTGATGAGCAAGCCTTTGGCTTTTTGGGCATCATACAATTTATTTTAAGTCGCTTTTCCTTTTTTCTAGTTAAGTACTAGTATGTGCGATAGGCTTTTACAGCTCATTATCTCTTTTCATTTGGAGATTTATATTTGTTGAGCTCTTTAAGCAAAAACAATAAAATAAAAGAGTGGGAAGATATATAAGCACAAGTCTATGCATGTCTCAAGATCAACAAAACCATTGACTAATCATTCATGACAAGTTTGAAGATCTATTTACAACAATCACATAGATGTCAAGAGTTTTCCCGCAATGATATGAGTGCATAGGGTACAAGCTACGCTCATAAATGCACAAGGCCATTAGTACAAAGGTACAAGGCAAAATATGCTTGTGACAAAACACAATAATGTCGATCAAACTTTTTGGATTTTCTACTTTTTATGTGTTTTTGGATTTTTTGACATAAAAGCAAGAAAAGATTGATCAATGTAAAAACATTTAAAACAAATGCAAACAAACACACAATTTTCAACTCAAGCTAGCAAAAAGCATACAATTAAGCATAGTCACAAAACATAGGAAGTATTGATGCATGGACATGTTGTAATGCTTATGCATGAGTACACTTCTTCACCCACACGTCACGTGCGTTTGGGGTTATATCCCTATAGGATTGGGTACGAGTGTTAGGGCTTTCAAACCTACTAGTGAAGCTTGTCAAACAGGTGATGAATGCATCAATCATTTTCATCACATCCATCACTCTAGAATCACCATCTCGACCTCTTGATTGCTCAACAGCCCAATTACTTTTGTCATTTCTTGGTCCTTTCGACCTTTGAGCACCTAAATTCTTCAATGCTTGCAGCTTATGACAATTGGGTTTGGTGTGACCTTGAATTCCACAGTGATGGCAGAAGTGGATTGTTCTTGGACCTCTTTGTGATTTTGGAAGTGATTTCCCTTTGGCTTTAGACCTGATCGCTGATTGGTTACAAGGCTTATTCAACACCCGTTGGTCAGTCACATTCCTCTTCTTCTCCGGCTTCACTTTCTCAGCCTTTGTGGTAGCTACCCTCGGTTCTTTGGCTTTCACAAACTTTACTTCCTTGGAGATATTGACAGCCGAACTACTCTCTCCAGTATATCCCAATCCGGTTCTGTCGGAGAAAGGTTTTTGATGAGAAAGTACTTCATCAAGCTTCTTGGAGGAAACTCGCTCTACTTTAGCATTGGCTTGAACCACCTCAAGCTCAAGAAATTTTATCTTTGAGTAAGCTTCAGTTACCTCTCCATTCAGTGTCTCTATTTCACATTTGGCCTCCTTATATCGCACTAGGAGACTTCCATAGTCCTCCTCTGCTTTCTTCATCTTTTTAACGGCTGCCTTGACCACCTTTGCATATTCTCCTGACTTCTCAAGGAGGGAATTGTAGTTTTCTTGAAGACCCATTGTACTTTCATCTTCTTCAACATCCGATTCTTCTACAACTCCCATTGATTCCTCATCACTATGCTCCCTGAGCTCTTCTACAAGTAAACTCAAGTCCTTAGAAGACTCAACATGAGTAATAGTCATAAAAGCGGAGTAATTCCCTTCTCCGTCATAGCTTTCCTCTGAATCAGAATTGGAAGAGTCTGAGTCACTATGAGTGGTGGCATACAGTTTGCCCTTCATTCTCAAATTATTAGGACATTCCTTCTTGAAATGGCCATGTCCATTGCATTCGAAACAAGTGACTCCTTGAGTGGATTGAGACTCCTTTCCATCTTTCCTTTTGAAGTCCTTTTTCTCCTTTCCGGAACTTGGAAATTTCCCTTTATTGCCAAATTTTCCATTGTTCTTGAACTTCAAAAATTTTCGAAAATTTTTCACAAGGTAAGCAACATCTTTCTCGACAACATCCTCATCCGATGAGTCATGAGCTTCTACCCTTTCATTAATCGTCTTAAGAGCAAGGGATTTGCTCTTCCTTTAGGATGGCAATGATAGCTCATATGTTTGAAGTGAGCTAATTAGTTCTTGAACTTTGATATCATCAAGGTTCTTGCTTTCTTCAATTGCTGTAACCTTTGCACGGAAGCTCTCCGATAATGATCGAAGGATTTTCCTCACTATCTTTGAGTCCTCTGTTTTCTCACCCAAGTTGAACTTGCCAATGACCACCTCATTCAGCTTGCTATAGAAAGAGTCAAATGACTCATCCTCACTCATTTTCAGCTCCTCAAACCAAGTGGTCAGCATCTGCAACTTAGTGTCTTTCACTTTCTTCGTTCCTTCATACGTGGTCTCCAATATCTGTCACACCTCCTTGGTAATAGAAATGTGAGATATCTTGTGGAACTCATCTGGAGATACACCACAAAAGATAGCGTTAAGTGCTTTGCTATTTGCATTAGACGCCGCGAGGGTTGCCTTATCCCACGTGGATTTGGCAACCTCCGGCCTAGTCCATCCAATATCCACTGCATCCCAAACGGTTTCATCCATTGAACATAAAAATGCCCTCATCCTGACTTTCCAAAAGGCATAGTTGCTACCATCAAAATATGGTGGAGCATTTAGAGATTGAGACCGGTCCATCTCAAATGGGGTCAAGGATTGTACTAAGGTAATTAAACCACAGCAAGTGCACCCGCTTTGATACCAATTGAATGTTCAAATAGTGTGTAAAACACCTTGAATGTTTAGACCCCCAACTTACAAATCTCCAATTCAAGCTTATTATCAAACAATGTATGTACGGAATATGAACATAAGCTTAACACAGAATTGATAAAACAATCTAAACCAAATAAAATCACAACTACAACAGAAATTAAATGGCAAAGATTAAGGGAAGAGAGATGCAAACACAAGGACAACACAGTGATGTGTTATCGAAGAGAAAACCGAAGTCCTCGGTGTAAAATCTCTCCGCCGTCCTCCAAGCGGTCAATAATCCACTAGAGAATCAAGTTGGGCTACATGAATAGCAGAAGACCCTCCAAGCCTAATCTACCCAGTGTACCTAAGCCCTCCAAGCTTCTTGCTCCAACGAGGTTACGCCGAACCTTTGTCTTCTCTAATTTACCGGATTCCGCTATAGCCCATAGCATCAACCAATATTGGTCCCTTCCTAACTGCTTCCCAAGCACCAAATAGCCTCCTCACTGATATGGGTATGGTGAGAAAAGGTTTTGGCCAATGTACCTTTCAAGGATGTAATAATGGAGAGGGTAAGAGTAGAGGAATTTGGAGAATCAAAAGATGAAGATTGTGGATGAGTCAATCTTGTTTTTCTCTAGAATTTCTCTCTCAAAATTCTCTCTAGAAGCTCTCTACAATACGCGGGTATAAGGGGTATTTATATTGGTGTGTGTTTGGAATGCGAAAGGTCAGTTTTTCCCAAACAGAGTGGTCTGGCGACTTGGCCTCGCGACTGGATTGAGTCAAGAGTTCAAGTCGCGAGCTAACTACCTGGCCAGCCTGGGACTTTTGTCCTGTAGTGCAATAGCTGGCATGACTCTTCAGCTCCTTTGCATGCTTCACACGTGTGCCTCTTTTGGTGACTTGCCAGTCGCGAGCCATTCGCGAGATCCAGTCGCGAGTCCCTGTTGAGTTGCACACTTCTGAGCTTTTCTTCACACTCTCTCACACACTACCCTTACATGATTTCCACCTAAATACATGGTTTTTAAATGCTGAATTACAAGCAAATTTGGCATGGAATAAAGTCAACAAAATGGTTGATTAAATTCAACCTTATAGCTAAACAACAATTACCACTAATTTATCAGTGTTAGTTATTTGGCCAAATTATGAATTTTTTTTTCCTTCATATCCACTACTTAGAAGGGTTTTTTTTTTTTTTTTTTGGGTTGAGAAAACACTACTATAGAAGTTAGCTAGCAATGTAGAAATAGAAAGATTTAAAAAAAAAAAAAAAAATTACCTTACCAAGTAAATAGTAGGAGTTTCTCCCACATATTATTTATTTAAAAAACATTTCCCAAAAATATCCTTAATAATTTAGTTCTAGTATTTTTTTTTTTTTATACAAAATAGAAATTCTACTTTAGCCTAATTTAAGAAGTGTATATATGTGTAAAACTCCCTCCTAGAAATGAGTTGTAAGTTGTAACAAGTTTCAATTATTGGCAACTAGATTTTCATTGCAACTCACGCTCAAAAAAAAAAAGAAAAAGATTTTCATTGCAACTTTATGCTATATGTACAGTTATCATAATCGTACCAAAACAATGGTTTTTTTTTTTTTTTTTTTTTTTGAGAGTCAAACAATGGTTGAACCGTCAAATTGGTAAACAATATGAAAATCCGGATGTTTTGACAGAAACGTTAGTTTCACAACCAAAAAGCTGATTAAATCATGAAAATTGATGGTTAAAAAAAAAATACTGAACCAAATGGTTTTATTCGAATCGTTTGGTCTTTAATGTTAATTTTTTTTTAATATCGAATTAATAACTATACTTTCCTTCAATTATGCACTTTTATTTATGGTCTTTTAAGTCTTTAGCTTTTAAACTTTGAAATAAGTAGTCTTTTTTTTTAGGGTCTTGAAATAAGTAGTCAAATGATCAATTCAAGTAACTTATTATTTAGTCATTATTTATATAAACATATATAAATTCAATATATGAACAATAATATCCTATTAATTTTAATCTACATAATTCCTACATATTTATGTTTAAATTGAATGTAAGTTCATCTTTTTATAGTTTATCTTTTTTTTTATTTGTTCATATTTAAAATAAATTTATCATTAGTAAAACGGTTGAGTCAATCATCTAATGGTTGAACCAATGAACTACCATACCACCATGATGATTGAATGCTCAATACGTCATGACAACTATGTCTAGAACCCTAAAACTAATATATATATGGGAGCGGCTCCTCTCCCGTTTTCAAGTCTCCAGTTATCTGCATTTTTTATTTTAGATGAACGACACGTGGCTATTAAACAATCTAAGGGTCATAACATAACCACTTTAAATACAATTTTGACTACATTCTTTTTCATTCTTTCTCTCTCTTCCTTTCTCCTTTCTGTCTCTCTCACCTGAATCACCATGTTGCTGAGATCGATGTAGTGGTTTTGTGAGTGAAACAACTTGTCCACTCTTACCAATTCAGGTTCTTGTTTCCTGCCATGACTGGGACTCGTACTCCGTGATCAAATTTGCTATTACTATACTGAGGATTTTAGGATTTAGGCTTTCGGATTGTTCACTTTTAGAAGAAAAAAAATATCTAATTCTAGGGTTAGAGGGAGATTTAGAGCAAAATTTGCAGAATCTTCCAATGTGATTGAATAAATCTTTTGGCACTGAGCCCACTAACTAAATTTGGCTAAGGGATTTACTAATTGTGACTACTGACTTTGCTTAATTTCCTTTATTGATGTTTTGTAGATTCTCTCCACAAGTTTTGCTTTGTTTCCTTTGTTGATGTTCTGCAGATTCTCTCCACACTTGTTGTAACTCTCTTCTTCTTCTTCTTCTTCTTCTTCTTCTTCTTTGTATGCACAGTAGCTTGGTAAACTCAGGTGAAAGAGACAGACAGAGGGAAAAAGAAGAGAGAGAAATAAGGAAAAATAATGCTATGAGAATTGTATTTAAAGTTGATATGTTCTGACCCTTAGATTGTTTAGAAGCCACGTGTCGTTCATCTAAATTAAAAATGGAGATAACTGGAGACTTGAAAACGGGAGAGGAGCCGCTCCCTATATATATATATATATATATATATATATATATATATGCTAACATAATGATAGATATAGATTTATGAATTTGTACACGCCACTTACTTTATTTGATAATTATTCAAATTTAATTCACAAGCCGAACATCTTAAATTTAGTTCATTTTCATATTTCTATTTTCTTTTTCTAAATTGTGTGTGTATATATATGATAAAAATCTAAATCGTATATTGTTTTCATGTTCTGTGAATGATAGTTGCAGCAAGTTTGAATTTATCCAAGGAATTGTTGAAGAGATCTCAAATTTTAAATTAAATCGCACGCTGTTATTTGTTGCACGATACCCAGTTGGAATAAATTATCATGTAAAGACCATACTTTCAGATATTGAGTCAAATGATGGTCATATAATAGGTATCTATGGCCCTAGTGGAATAGGTAAGACAACAATCGCAAAAGCTATTTTTAATAGAATTTGTGATCATTTTGATGGATTTTGTTATCTAGAAAATTTAAGAGAAAGATTGGGGACAAATGCTAGTGTAATCGAACTACAAGAGACACTTCTTCTTGAGATCTTGAGGGATAGCAATTCAAAGGTGGGTAACAAATCTAGAGGAATCAATATGATAAAGGAAAGACTTTCATCTATGAGGATCCTTTTAGTTCTTGATGATGTTGATAAATGGATCCAAATAGAAAATTTGCTTGGAAGATGCAATTGGTTTGCTTCTGGAAGCAAAATCATTATAACAAGAGATAAACACTTGTAAGCTACTCTTAGAAAAAGTTGTTCAACCTATGAGGTTAAGGAATTAGATCAAGATGAAGCTCTGGAACTCCTTAGTATACATGCCTTCCAAAGCAACAAACCTAAAGAAGATTATTTGGAACTTGCAAATAGAGTTATACAATATGCCAGGGGACTCCCATTAGCTCTAGTAATAATGGGTGTTGATTTAAATGGAAGAACCAAACCTCTATGAAGAAGTGTAGTAGATAAGTATGAAAGAATTCCTAATGAAGAAATTCAAAAAATACTCGAAATAAGTTATGAAGGATTGGATGAAACTGAAAAAGATATTTTCCTTGATATTGCATGCTTCATTAAGGGATTTTTTAAGGAGCATGCCATGGATATATTGAATGCTTGCGATTTACATCCAATTTATGGAATTCAAAAACTTATGGATAAGAGTCTAATAACTGTTGATTAATATGATAGATTGCTGATGCATGACTTGCTACAACAAATGGGTAGGGACATTATTCGATGGGAATCACCACGAATGCCTGGAGAGCGTAGTAGGCTATGGTGTTATGAGGATGTTCATAAAGTACTAACCCAAAATACGGTATGCATTATCTTGGTTCATTTTCTACCTTTTTTTTCAAATGGCAAATGTAGTGATCATTTTCCATTTAAATGTTGAAAATTTAAGTTTATTAGTTTAGTTCTTGTTTAATTTTAACCATCATTATACTTTTAGTGAATTTTATTGTATAGTATGATTGACTTGATGCTTTGTCTAATTAGGGATCAGAAAAAATTCGTAGCATAATGATATGCTCACCTGAAGCATTAAAGATGAAATTAGAACCTAAATGTTTTGAAAAGATGAAAAATCTCAAGTTCCTCATGGTTAGTAATGTAAATATTTGTAGAGGTCTCAAATATCTTCCTAATGAATTAAGGGTTCTTGATTGGTCTGGATTTCCTTTGTCTTCCTTACCATCTAATTTTGATCCTCAAAAACTCATTGCACTCAACATGCCAGAAAGTCAGGTTATATTGGACAAGCTTTTCAAGGTATAATCATTTTTATTTATTTATAAATTATTATTACTTTATTAAACTATATTTTAATAACGTTTGTTGTTGGAGTTAAAAAATTTTTATTTTCTTTTTCTACAGAGGATACAATACAAAAACTTGACATATATGAATTTCAATTCCAATCAATACATTAGGGAATTACCCCACTTATCAAGTGCCACCCCAATCATAAAAAAATTGGATCTTTGTGACTGTAGAAGATTAGTCAATGTTCCTGACACTGTTGGATATCTTGACAATCTTGAAAGCTGGGACCTCTGGAATTGGGGGAAATTTGCAAATCAGCTGTGTAATGTTTAACATTTTAGTAAGTTAAACAACGTTTGGAAGTATTAAGGAAAATAGCATCTCGAGTTTTAGAAACTCGAGATGCTCTTTAAATCTCAACCCACTGCACTCGCAGCCCAGCTGCTGAGCTGGATAAATGAGGCCACTTGGATCTCGAGTTTGTAAGACTCGATTTTTACGAAGTAAAAATCGAGTCTTACAAACTCGAAATCTATTTAAAATATTCAGCAAACTTGAGTCTTAAAGACTCGAGTTCTACTGGGAAAATTTCAGCAGCCCCTCTATTAAAAACAGAGCAGTCTACATTCACACACATATACAACACTTATCACCCCCCTGCATGCCTCTATCTATCCTAATCCTATTTTCACTCAAAGAACTTCTCCAAATCATTTCTAAGGTATGTTTATACAATCTTTTCTTCTTATTTCCTTAGATTATGCAGAAAATGTTAGGTTTTACTTGATTTGGGTCATTTTTGAAAAAGGGTTGGGAACTTTAAATTTTGTGAAAATTCTTTCAATTTCTTGATTAGGCTCTGTCCCATTTGGTTTGTTTGTGTTTGTGTTTGTGTTGGCCAATTGTGGCAATTTTAACATGTATTTAGGCAAGTTTCACTCATGTTCATGCATTGCTCACATGTTAGTTTTATAAGTGCATATCAAGTGTTTGATAAAATGCCCAAATGACATTTTGGTGTTGTTTTGGACTCCAATGAGTTCCAAACTTTGGGGATTACCATGATTGGACTTGGTTATCATGTTTTGACCATTGGGTGTTTGTTTTACATACTTTGAAATGGGTACGAAATCAGTTTCTTTTAGGAAATTTAGATGTTAGAAGGTTTACAGCCTTTAGATATTAATGGGCAATGGGGCACTCTATAACGTGGCTTGAATACAGAATACTTCTGGGGGGGGATGAATATCAGAATATTGAATATGTTTAGTCTTAAGATCACATTACTTTTTTTTCCCTTACTTTACGACTATGTGATTTAACTAACATAGTAACTTGACTTGAACAGGTTCACAATGCCTGAAATTGATATAATCCTATACCACGGTGGTCCGCTTAAGAATGCCAATGCGAACAAGGGATTGTCATTTGAAGGGCCGGGTATAAAGACCTATTATACCCAAATTGATCGTAGGTTGAAGACCCTTGACGAATTGAAGACGAGTGTCATGGAAGAGTTGTGTGAGAATCCTGCTGTGCACAACATACAAATTACTTATCGTATGCCAAATGAAATCCTGAAGCACCGGATTAATTACAAGTATATGGCGATAGAAACAGACAAACATGTAAAGATCATGTTTGACAAGTTGGAGAGAATACCTGAAGTAACTAACATTGAGTTGTACATACAGTTGGAGCCGCGTGCAGTCTGGCAAGAGGATATCCAACAAACAACCACAAGCTTACAGGTTACGGTTCCGGATGCTCAATATGAGTATTCTACACATGTAGAGGATGATGATGTTCATGCCGATGGTGATGGTGATGATGATGATGATGATGATGATGATGATGACGACTATGTTGATGAGACTATTGCCATTAACAATGATGATGACGATGACTATGTTGATGAGAATATTGCCATTAACGGTGAAGATTTTGCCGATAGAGATGAGTATGAAGACATGATTGACAGAGGGGACTTTGGGGACTTTGAGAGGGACATTGATGACGATGAGACATTGGATGGTAGTGAACCTTATGCAGACAATGTTATTAGTGTCCAAAACATTACGAACACAATCCCTGCCTACGCACCTCCTGCATTGTCATTCTCTGCAAATACTTGGGAAAATATGATTGATCCTTCACATATTGAAATGCCATTTGTGTCTACTTGGAGAGAGGGGATGAATTTGTGCAAAGGGTTAACTTTTGCCAATAAAGAGGAGGTGAAGACGTATTAACAATTTGTGCCCTCAAGGAAAACAAACATTTTACGATCACTAGGTTGACGACGAAAAAACTTTGTGCGAAATGCGTGCATGAGTCATGCAAGTGGTATGTTTGCGCAGTTATGAAGCCCAATCTCCACGAACTATGGATGATCACTGTGTATGTGGGTCCTCACACGTGTATACCGATCGAGGTGCGAAATGATGGTAGAATGATGAGTTGTAATTTTATTGCATCAGACATCCATCAGAAGTTATGTGAGGATCACACTACCCCAGTTAAGCATCTCAAATCTATGATAGAGACGAAATATAATGGCCATAAGCCTTCTTACTACAAGGTATGGGATGCGAAACAAAAGGCGATTGCGAAGATGTTTGGGAATTGGGAAGAGTCTTACCAAAGGCTGCAGAAGTTGCTAATGGCATATATTGATCAGGACCCGACTACCCAGGTGTTATATCGTATCACACCCACCGATGAAGATGACACCGTATTGTTGCATTATGTGTTTTGGTCTTTCGGTCCATGCATATTAGGATTCAAATACTGCAAGCCGGTTATCAGTATTGATGGGACCCATCTGTATGGTAAATATCAGGGAAAGTTGTTGGTCGCAATGGCAACCGACGCTAACAACAAGGTGTTCCCTCTCGCTTTTGCTGTTGTGGATTGTGAGTCAGGGTCCAGTTGGAGGTGGTTTTTACAGTGCCTCAGAGAAACGATTGGCCACGTGATACCTGATGAAGGCATTTGCATAATTTCTGACTGACATCTCGGTATCAAAAACGGCATTGCAAACTGGCCTAGAGGGGATGATGGAAGAACACGGGTATTTCATAGATATTGTCTTCAACATGTTGCTAGCAACTTCAACACCCATTTTCAGAACTCAACTCTAAAGTCAGCGGCGTTGAAAGCGGGATATGCTAGTCAAGTAGTTAAATTTGATACCATAATGGAGTCCATTAAGCAGGTGGAAATTGAGGCCATTAGGAATAAGAAGAAGGTGACGAGGAAGGATGGCAAGGAAAAGAATCAAGATTATCTTCCATACACATACCTAATGAGCGAGTCTGTGGATATGTGGACCCAGTCACATGATGGTGGGAAACGTTTTAGGGCAATGACAACCAATATATCAGAGTGCTTCAATGGTGTACTGAAAGGTGCACGAGGCCTTCCTATTGCAGTGTTAGTTGAGTTCACTTGGAACAAACTTGTTCAATATTTCCACGACCGGCGCAAAGAATACCATTATGAGTTGTCAGAGGGTAAGAAATGGAGTCATTATGCCTTATCTACGTGGGTTGAAAATCAGCGTAAATCTGAGAAACACTATCTCAAGCCATTTAGCAATGAAGAGCTGATATTTCAAGTAGTTACCCAACTCAACACGTGTAGCGCAAGAGGGGGAAACCACATTTATGAAGTTCGGTTACGGGAAAGAACATGCAGTTGTGGGAAATGGCAAAACATAGGGATCCCATGTTCACATGCAATTAGAGTATGTGACTATTTACATATTGATTCGACCACATATATTCACCCATGTTATGGTTTGAACAATGCCCTTAACACTTATGAGCATGCATTTGTGGTTCCTAAGTCACAGTCATTGTGGAGGGATCCCATGGGGCCAAAGTGGTTGCCTAATCCAGCATTGTTGCGGGTCAAAGGTCGACCAGTGAAGTCAAGAATAAGGAATGAGATGGATGGAGTGAGGAATAAGGATCGAGAACCGGGATGGCGGAGGGATGACATAGGTTTGATAGAGAGTCAACCCAAGCAGACATGTGGACTGTGTCATGCTTCTGGGCATAACCGCAGAAAATGTCCACAGTCTCGTGGCGCTTCCACAATCGGTCATGTTCCACACTAGGTAGGTAGATGACAAAAAGTTATGCATCAGTTAAATAATTGTTGTTCATTCGATGTTTACCTAATGTTTACTATCTTGTCTCCTAACGTGATTATTCTACGTTTTTCAGGCATGCTTCCATGGACGACATTTTTGTCGTGCGGACCGTCGATCTTAGGAAAAGTGACTACGTTGTATTGGCTCTATGTGAACTTTTTGGTTTTTGTTGAATATACTTGTAATTCTCTATCCAATGTACCTCTATGAAGATTGTGATTGAGTAGTATGTTAGAATTGCAAATTAAGCGTGGTTGGGCATGTTTAGAATGTTGATATATTGAGAATGTCTTTTGCTGCGATGTAAGTGCATTTGCATTGTAAAACCATGTTTATGCAGAGAGTGTAACAGTTTCTATAGTTTGGTGCCTATTGAGAACGCGTTTTGATGTAATTGAAGTGCATTTACATTCTCAGCTTCTCTGCCTCTCAATGAGTGTTTATGGATTACATTCTCAGCTTCTCTATCTCTGTTTCTTAGCAGGTGCATGCACACATTTCAGTTTCTGGTTTGCCTGCATGTCCAGGAAAAAAATAAATCCAAAAAATTCCCAGTTTCTGGCTTGAGGAATCAGAAGAGTTAACAAAACAAAAAAAAAAAAAAAACAAAAAAAAATTCCCAGTGGAACTCGAGTCTATAAAACTCGAGTTCCACTGGAAAAAACAGAGCAAAACAGAGCAATCTCTCGGCCTAAACAGAGCATTGAGCTTTTTTTTAGCTCGAAAATTTCCCAGTGGAACTCGAGTTCCACTGGGAAAAAAAAAATTCCCAACGGAACTCGAGTCTATAAAACTCGAGTTCCACTTGAAAATTCCAGTAGAACTCGAGTCTATGAAACTCGAGTTCCACTGTTTAATCTCGAGAATTAAATACTCGAGTTCTTTTTTTCTTTTTCTTTTTTTGTATTTTTTTTAAATCTCACATTTTTTTTTTCTTTTGTACAAATGAGTTTTTATTTTTTCAAATGTTATTTGATGGAGTTTATTGATCATGATATTGTTATTTGTAAAAAACTACTAAAATTGTACAAGAAGAAGCTTATTTTGTGTCCACCTAAAAAAAAATAAAAAAGAGAAGAACATAAAAGAAAATAAGAAGCTTATCTAGCCTTTAAAATTTAGGCGCGTACAAAAAGTTAATCTGATTTTGATTTAATTATATTTACGGCATTACAATGCTACCATAATCTAGGGCCCAAGAATCCTTCATTGCATCAGTGGAGTTCTTTACCATACCTTGCTAAATCCACCAATATTTATAATGGCTCCATAGAGTATTCAAACACTTGAAAATATAAGATTAGGAAAAGAGCTAACCGTCTTAAAGTTCTGCATAGAGATGAATCCTTTTTGTTAGGACCTAATAATGTGAATTGTTCCTGCAGATAAGCAAGCTGAGCTACAGTTAATGTCTTTGCAAGAGTTTGTTCAATTCTTTGCTCCATGAATCAAGTCTCCTCTTCTTGGTCTCCAATTCGTAATTCAGTTTTTCTTGTTCTTCAAATATCCTATGAACATTATCACGAGCAAGCCGCTGCAACTTCCTTGTTTTTGATAAACAAGTCAAATGGTTAAAAATATGACTAATTTATCATATCATATTTGTGCATATTATAAAATTGATAAACTATCAGTTTTCCCAAAAGCTTAAACAGAGCGGAAATTATGTACCATTATTTCCAAATCTTAAGTTTTTATGGCATGGTGAATTTAATCATTTAATTATTATTCTAAAAATAATCACTAGTTATGTTTAAATTGCTGGCATTATTTTGTGATCATCTCATTCCTTGGGTTCAATGCTCTGCACGCCAATTTGATAAATTATTAAAAGAGGGTCCAACAATATCACCTAGACACAAAATTCATCATACACATGCTAGACAAGTAGATATATCATACCACAATGATAGAAAAATACTTTTCATATTGATTTATAGATCAATACCAAAAAATTTACAAAAACATAAATGTGTACTAGTTAAACGAATAGTCCAGGCAGGGTTCGTTTTAATTTTAGGACCATATAAAACGTGCATAATTTATCAAAGACCATGCAAATTTGCACTAGCTGATAAAATAAATACATACATGAATACAACATAAATAAATAAGGTTTAAAAAATATTTAAAAGAATATACCTGATCATTCCCATTGACTTCAAGTGGTAATCATGTCTGTCAAACCCTAAAGTCTATAAAAAAAGATGCATAAGGTCATTTGTGTTCCTGAATATACAAGGTCATTACTAATTAATATGGAGTTGTAATAAGTGAACCCATGACTATTTCTCAATTAAAGAGCAGGCTAGGATATGAAATTTGAAAAAGAGATGCTGCATGTGTATTTACAAGATCTCAAATATGCTTCAGTAACGGCTATCCAATTTGAGTTCTTTGTAAAGTTTAAGAAGAAATCTATGATTTTCAAGCCTAAATACAATGCTAAATTGTCAAGACAGGTTATACAAAACCCCGCCTAACCATGGTGATCGGCACTGATCCATACAGGTTTGCATGGTAAGATGGTGCAACTCTTTCAGAACCCACCCTATTATTGAAGGGTAAGTCTGGTGTGCAGGTTGTATGTATTTAGCCTGCCCTAATCCAAACAAACCTGCCTATGTCTCACGTGGACGTTATAGAAGGAAAGAAATAGGAGGACATTTGAGGGTTATAATCAGAAGCTTTTGTTGGAAAGAAAGCTCCTAAAGTACGTGATGAAGTGAAGATTAAACTCCAAGACAAATATATATGGGCATAAGAAACCGTACTGCAATTAATTGTTTGCGAGAGCATCTTGTAGCTCATCATTGCTCTGTCGCTCTTTAGCAATAAGAACATGATTCATAGATTCCACATCGTTCAGATCCTCAACTTTTTCTTGCAGTTCATTACTCATGTCCTCCATCTTCTTTTCAACTGCTGCATCATCTTCATCTCCAAGATGCTTCATAACCTGTAGTTTCCCTTTTATCTCTTCTATTTCCATCTCCAATTTTTGCAACCACCCCAACTGCTTTTCGAAATGAAGCATCATTTTATAAAATCAAAGAAAATGTTTTCGCCTGATCATGTCAAACAGTGTCTGCTAAATTCAGGGCCTGAAGGACATAATTCAGGGCCTGAAGGATGTATGAAGATTGTATCAACAAAGAAACACAAAGACTACCAGAATGAAGGTACAAACCTTCTTCAAAAGATTTGTGCAGCCTGTCTTTCTCTTCAAGCATCCTACTTAAGGACATGGTCTATTCATTGTATTTATACTGTAGCTCATTCAGATTTTCATTTGTAATATCGATTTCATTGGCCAGGTCTGCCACAACATTGTTTCTGCTTTGTGCTGCTTCCCTGTCAATGTTAAAAACTGTTCTTAACTGCCCTTTACTGCAAAGGAAATCACCAATCAGCCCTTCAGCATCATAGTCATTAGCGCGTGCACGCCACCCATAGCAGTTAGGGCCAAGATTTGTTTTTTGAGCATTCCACTCCTTTTTGCCATGATGCTCAATTTGAACAATTTCTCAAATTCAGCACAATTCATGAAACCTCTCCAATCATTACTAAATTTTACAATGGCCTGTCCCATGAGGTCCTTCTCATCCGGGAATACTACAATTTCCACCGGTTGAAATTTCCTGAACCTTGTCAACCAGTGTTGAGAACCAAGTAAAATGTCTTTATTCTCATTGGTACATACAATGTTAACAACAATGCCCATCCAAGGCCATACGTACAGATCATCAAGCTCTGGAAGCTGAGCAACGGGTTGTGGCAAAACTGGATGTTGCTAAAGGTCCACTTCACTTGCTAGATCAGTCTCCAAATATTTTGCTCGGGCAAGGTGGTTTGCCTTTTGTTTTGCAGATCTGTTGGCAAAACCCTTACCCACTCCTGAAGCATGTTGAAGCAAGTCCTTGTACTTGTAATCTTACTTCTTCTTCCCAACACAGAATGGACATCTAAGGTTGCCATTCAAACCTTTGACTTTAAACTTTCCAGCTGTCAGCTCCTCAAATGGTTTATCGATGTAATCATTGATCTCAGATTCCCAAACACTGGCTAATTAAAATCTAACTCCACCCCAATAGAACAAGGAGCCCTTGAGAACCTCTATTTGTGTTTCCATTCTTAAAGCAAATAACAAAGAACTTGTAATTAATAAGACCAACGAAAAAATGGAGACACATTTATCATGAACTAGCACGGAGAAAACCTATTAAAAAACAGAGTCTGAAGGTCCTCTAATTCCGGATTCACAATTTTGGCTTCCTTCTCAGCTTCAGTTGTTCCAAAGAGTGGAGCATCAAGTTCAGGAGGGTTCTGGAAATATATATCTATGTTAGTAATTAAATCCTATCAAAGATAATACAAAAATGGAAATTAGAGAACAGCTAGCACTATCCAACATAGTTTAAAATCTCCTGAATCCATTAACCTATGCTCATTCAGATTGCAAACATGGCTTGCTTTGTGTACATGAGTTTGACATCAGTTTTAAGCTCCTGTTTGTAACTTTTCTATACAACTTTTTAAAACTTCATTTTTCTTGGTTCTTTTTTCTCATTTTTTTCAAATTCTTTCTAAGTATACTGTACCCCACCATCATAAAAACAAATTTAGCAAAAAACCTAGATAAACACCTCCCAAACATAGGTCAGATAACGGTTTGCATGTGTGTATAAGCGAGTAATTTAGAACAAATTCTTTCATGAGCTATATTCAGTTACCAAGCTTGCAAAAAGTTGGTTAGCATTTCTACTTTGAAAGAGAAAAGGGGGAAAGGACTAAGGAGACACATCAATCTACACTATCATACAACATAATCTACATATATAAACACCATTGTTGTATTTTACATTGAGAATGGTTAATATACAATCACCATCTAAGGCTGCCTTGGTTGCATTACGCTTTTGCTCCCTTTGATGACAAAGTTTTGTTGCCTCTTCTGCTTCCTGAGATGCAGTCTGCAAACTCTTTTCAGACTCCAACATATCCCTAGAAACCTCACCTACACAAGTCTCTAGCTCCTTAGTCTCAGCCTCACAACTGGACAACTGATTCTCAATTTGGAGAAGCAACTCTTTCACACAGGAAGCCTCTTCAAACTCTTTATCAATCTTGCAATGAAGCTTCCCTGCAGCAATAAAACGTGAGAGCTCCCTGTAATAGAGAAATAGAGAATAGGTGGATTAAAAACACAATTAAACATACCACCGTCTCAAAAGAAAATGTCAAACCTTATTAAAAATATACTATACATAATGAACACGAAAAATGCCAATGAAACAAGAAAATCTTAAACCCTATTGGTGCCTATTTTTTGATTATTCATTTTATTATTCAATTTCACTGATTGAAGTTGTAGCCTTGAGTTACAACAAAGTTTTAGACTTTTTTTTTTTTTTTAATAAAAGTAATAAACATAATTGTTGTCGTGTGTAGATGATCAACAAAAGTAATAAACACAATCTAAACAAATTGATACCTTTGATCTGGTGCAGATGATCATTATTTTTCACATGGCTTACTATTATTGACTTGTGTTTCTAAGTAGTTTGCCCACATGACAGACTTGAAGCAAAAATTGTGTCATTTGTTATGGCATTAGACTTTTTTATTAATAAAATGTAAGAATTAAATCTTTCTACTAAAGAGTAAAGAGCATTTGGATTTCAAACCCTTTAATTTAATTTTCCTCCTAAATATAAGACAATTGTATTGGCCCTATTGGGTGATTATCACTATACCACAAGTAAATTATAGGATTTTTGTTTTTTTGGTTACAAGTGAAGGGAGTCAGCCTCCACTAGAGGCCAGAGGAAAAAGGGACCAAATCCCTTTTTAGGTCAACAAAATTAAAAGTAACGTTAAGGACACAACAGAATGTCACAACGATTTCACAACATTTCAAAATTAACATACCAACTCATACAGGTCACCACATTCTCTAATTTAAATTTCTTGGTATGCTAATGTAGGAATGTAATAAAATTGTTGTCTATACCAACTCACACATGAGCCACCACAATTTCTAATTTAAAATTTTTGGTATGCTAATGTAGGAATGTAATAAAATTGTTGTCCCTACTCCCTAGCATTACAGAGTTCATACGTACACATTTATAATTGTGGGGATAACCAATTTATATTCGGATCCTCTCTACGTAAAATGGATCCAAAAAATTCACAATGGAAGTCCCAAGCAAAAACCCAAGTTAAAGTGGAGCTATTATGGACAAGTCATCACTGGAACTAGACCTGTTAAAAGTTAGAAAGCCTACTCACTGCACCAGAAACTGGGGCTGTTCGGTACTAGTGTTTAAACAACAGTTTTCAATGTTTAAACAACAATAACACTTCTGACACGTATTTCTATTACACTCAAACACATATTTTCACAACATTGAAAACTAAACACCGATACTAGAAATCTCCAACCAAACGGGAACTATTGGGGCTAATCAAAGGTGCTCCAATGGTTAAGGTAGACACAGAGGGACGAAAGGTAACTTGTGTTGGATAAAGAATCTATATTCTCATACATTGGCCGGAATGAGGTTTGGACATTTTTAAGGTCTTGTTTGAGAGCATCATAGGAAATTTCCCGTGTTAAGTCTAACATGCTCCTCGGGGAGCCCAAGGACTCCTCTGGGTTATGCCCAATGCCAAAGCTAAATAGAGGAATCAAACCTGATGAAAATTGAGCTATTGAATTTAATTGCAGTAAAAACAATATCGACAGAGAGAGAGAGAGAGAGAGAGAGAGCTGTTCAATCAAATAGTTTGTCGGGTGTTAGCTATGTCAATCAAAGCTGCGAAATAGCTGTTGCAACTTGCAAGCGTTTGTAGGTCCGCTTTATTAAGCTACTTGTTGGGGAAAAGGGTTGCATATGCCAAACTTTTCCTGTCTCACAAACGCATCCCATGACATTACTAAAGAGGAGTACAAACTAAGTACCCCATGCGTTACAATCAACCACAGAAAGGTATATGACATTAATTGGTGCTTTTTAAATTGTTATTTATATCAAATATCTTCTATGGAGAAAATAAGAAATCATCTTCTGGGTGAGGAAGCGCCATTCATACCTCATTGCCACACTTCTCTATCAAGTTTTACTATAACACTACTCATCACCTTGTCATTGCTAATGAGAACAATATTACTTAAGGAAAAAGCTCAAACAATTTTTCTAATTTGCTTCTCAAAGCTAAATTGCTAAATCTGCCTCTTCAGATCTAAGATTCGAGGAGTCTACTGTATTATATTTTGCTCACTGTTAGTACCTTTTGAAAGCTTAGAAAATGCTGTTTCACTTAGCTAAAAGCCAAGATTTGATCTCAACATCAGAGTCCGAGGAACTTGAGTCGCTCCAGATTTCAGAAGAAACTTCAGATGTCATCTCTCTTTGCAAAATATAATATAATTTGAGGTTGCAACTGAAATATTTGTAGATGTTGCTTTATCTTTTTCTTTCAGTTTGTCCAACGTTGTTGATTGGGGCAAAAGCAACTTCATTTCTGCCTTGATGCTAGAAGCAAAAGTACTAGTGATGCCACTGCGTACTACTGCATCTTGGGTTCCAACAGTGCTGTCTCTTGCTTTCAATTCATTTAAGGTTTTAGACTGGAGCAGACGTGCCTTCAATTCAGCCTTAATGCTAGAAACAGAATTTCTACCAATGCCGTTGGGTGTTCCAACATCTTGGAATTTATGCTCCTTTTGTTTTTATTCTTCTGAACGAGAGGCTAGACCACTTATAAAGCCTTCTGCCTGTGAAATGACTTTGGAGGCATAGGACTGCAAAGACAATCCAATATCCTCTCTAGCCCATTTGAAGACTGCAACTAGTTTTCCTTCTAAAGCTTCAATAAGAAGATCTAACTCACTCATTTCATATCGGAAGAGGAAAAATTTGTCACTCCAAGGGCAAGAACAGAGCTGCTTGGCATGACTCAGACATGAAAATTTGTTTGGATTACATTGACAACCTGCTGCAGAGAGGTGTAAATCATAGAAACACACTGCGCATTCCATCTTGCTGCTAGCATCAAAATTTTTGCTCATCTTCTGCAACTTTGAAGAGGTGCAAAGATACTTCCTCATAATAGATTCACATTTAATACGTGACTACACAATAAAGAAAGATAAAACAAAGAATCCTGAATTAGGTTGCTTCAACCACTTTGTAAAGAACACAACAATATCTACTAAGCGCAAAACCCAAAGCAGCAGCAAAAAAAATATTAAAAGGAAAAAAGGTTATTAAGAAAAGAAAACCTTAATTAAAACTTTACTCCTACCTATTGGAATAAAAAAGATAAAATGGTATCTATCTCATAACAAAGCTGGAGTGGAGCAATCTAGGGGTTACCTTGGCTGCTTTTGTTAAGATCCCGTCCTTTCCACACCCGTCCCTCCATCTCAAATTATGTAACGTATTATTGCTTCATAGTGAAAACTCCCATTGTGCCTTCACAGCTTCCCTAGCTGCTCCAAGCAACAGCTTATCAAAGGATATTGATGTCTTTCTCTGCTGCTCATGATAGAGTTCCACAGCATTCCACCCAAAGGGCAACCAGTCAAGGGGAGCAAAATTCACCGCCTCAACACAATTAAAGCCGCAATCAAATCCCGAATGATATGCTCCTGGAAGGATGAGAACAAACTCCCTGGGATATTGAATGCAGCGATACACAGGTATACCCTCCGACTTTATCCTAGAGATAAATACCTCTTTAACCTGTATCAAAATTCATGTCATGAAAGATGTCCCAAAAAAAAAAAAAAAAAAAAGGAGTGTGTTCTTCTTGTAATTTCTAAAATAGTCATTTTTAGACACATTCATAACTGTATGCTAAGTTTCAAGGTATAAATATAGACAACAGAGTTCATGTTTGCCCATGTGTATGAAATTACCTTACAAAAATGCACCTGTGGACACCCACAAACTCACATAACATTTATATATAGATATGCATGCACAAACCTATGTGGCTGTGTCTATATTAGCAAGAGTTAATTTGTACAGTTCCAATAGAGTACAGTTCTTATTGACTAAGCTTCCATTTTCTTTTTCTAGAAAAGACTTAAGGAAATCTAGCACCCCCAACACCACCCCCCCCCCCCCCCCCAAAAAAAAACATAGTAAGCCACAATTATCTCAATATGATTTTTTTTTTAGGATAAGTATCTCAATATGAACACATTAATCACCTACAGCTCTTTATTTAAATATATATAATATTGAAAATAACAAATGAAGAAATCATAATGTTCAACTATGGTGAAGATCAATACAATTTTAAATAATGTTATCCACATTATTGATGTCAACATAAAGTTAATATCAATGTCGATATTATTATCATTATTATTATTCTTCTACTTTTTTATATTTTCAATTAAGTCATTCATCTAATCATCTAGCATAATAACTCAACAAAGCAAAAGTGTAAGTACTTGAGGTGGGATATGCAGGTCCACTTTTGCCATTTTTCACCCTCAAGGGCCATATCTACCATTTAAGTCATAGGCCACCATGTCTTTTCAGATGCGGTGAGGAGAGACAGAGAGAGAATGACGGTGAGGAGAGGCAGAGACTGGAGAGCTCTGAGAGAAAGAGAGTGACGGTGAGGATGGAGACTCAGGTGAGAGAGAGAGAGTGTGTGAGTGAAAGTGAGAGAGACTTAGGTTTTTTTTTTTTTTTTTTGGGTCGGGTATGGATAATATCCATATCCCACCCAAACTATTCGGGTAATATCCATACCCTACCCGTTTAGGTTTTACCCATGAAGAACCAGGTATTACCCAAAACATTTGGATCGGGTAGGGTAGGATATCCATTACCCAATGGGTATGGCCATTCCTACCCATACGGTAGATACATATCAACCATATGCTCATCACTGTGAAACATTTGTAACTTTGTACAAGAACTACCTTTGCTTCCTACCCATTAAAAAAAAAACCCATTATTTTCCAAACTGAGGAAAAGATGGAACGTGCTTTAGAAGGTGAATTGGCATCATAGTAACCTCAATAGTACAATAATATTTCTCATAGTGTCATGTTTGTATAAATTTGGCATTCTTGAGAAGCTTCCTTTTCACATCCAATAATAGTAGCACCATACCAATTAGGAAGCTCAAAATAATTAATTTGACAAGTCCTGTAAATACGTGCATATTGATTATAACTGACTGCAGAAAGTAAAAAACTTATAGTTAGGTCCACAATGTAGTGAGAATTTGGTGGTCAAAGAAGCATCATCTTGAGAATTTCACATGAATGCTAAAAACTTTCAGCGGCTAAATAATTTTTTATTCCTTATTCTCTATTCCACTCCAAATTTTTGAAAAAGGCACTAAATAAATCATTTATTTAACTAAATAAAACACAAATTGAAAAATAGACTGATACATGTGCATGTGTAAAAACACACACATAAGTATATAACATAACCCAAAAATATTTATTTTTAGACAAAAGCACAATAAGATACCCCTATCAAACCAAAACTACAAAATTTTGAAATCACAAAAGGTCACTGCTGTAATTTTACAGGTGTTTGAATCTCAAGAAAAAGCAAAATCATCAAGTGATCATCCGTGTGTATATTGGCAATTACATAAACAGCTCACCGAGATGAATCCACTAACTCATCCTTTAAATAACCACACAAGGGCTTCACAAACTGGTGCCATTAGCATGTGCTGCTCCTTTCTCATCACGAAATGTTTGAACTGCTTTAAGTTGAGAAAATAGTTAATCTTCAAGAAGCCGATAGACTGTGATTACTTGCTGCTTGAAATACCGCCGATCCTCCTCATCCACAAGAACCAGATTCAAAAAGTACTTCACACTAAATTTGTTGTTGATGTTGCGATATGTTGGCGTCAGTTCATAAGGACTAAGGAAAAGTCTGATTGGAATTGATTCTCCCGTAAGAGCATTAGTGGATGCACCCAATAATTAAATAACGAAATAGTTGTTGCACAGAATGATAGAACCATCAACCATGTGAAAGCAATTGTAGCATCACAGATGGAATGCCAGAATCACAATCAAATTAAATACATTAAAAGAAAAAGTTAAGACTGGCCATATCAAGGAAAGACCAAAACATGAGAAGCATAATGGTAAAGACTTCTGTGAGAGAATAATTTCAGAAGAGTTCCACAAGACATAAATCAGATCATGTGTTATAGAAAAGTTTGCACACTATGTAACTGTGTACCTCTGACAGGAGCACCGTCCATCAACTCAAATTTTGCAAGGGTCTCGGTTTCAACATATGTATTGGGCCCTGATCCAGTTGACTCCCGACGCCTAATCTCAAGCTTCATATTTTTAATCTTGATTCTCACCAAAAGAAAATATATTTTTCCAAGGATGGCATCCTTCAGGTGATACCTTCAAATTTTTTGAGTACCATTAAGAAGTTTCAAAATTTCCTAGTTCATTCTGTAGAAAATATTAAACTTGACTATTTTAACATGGCCTTCATTTATACTTGCTTGTATTGTACTCAAACTCAATGTGTAGACAGTCCTCAATTCCGACCTCCATCTGCATGAGCATCAACAGAAACAAATGGGAGCATTATGGAAAATGATTTTTTTTCCTTTCCTGAACCATATCAGCAGATCAACTACCAATTTACATGTGTACTCCTCCCCACAACTTCCCTTCAAATAAATTAAAACCGAAAGAGAATCACAGACATTGACATGGGTGATTACAATGACGACAAAGCACCAAGACTGAAGGCTATGAACAAATCATGTGTTAAAAATACACAAGCATTTGTGACATGAAAAGGATAAGATGGAGGATTCAATGCTGTCTGTTGGAACTACTATCAACTACTTGTGACAAGTAAACATCAAAAGTAACAGGAAATTGGATATTATGGGAGTAGTTGGAGCAAGTATCAGCTGTTTGAAGAAAGTAAATATTCGAAAGCATCGGGACACTGGAGATTACAGGAGCAGGAAGGAATCTTGTGTAAACCATTTATATAACATATGCAGCCATGCATAAAGCAAAAGCATCACAATTCTAACCTTAATGCTGTTATTGATTGGTGGAGGTGGAGTGTAGTTGGGAACCTGATTCAGAACATAGCGGTAAAAGATAATTCAAAAAATAATAAAGAAGTAAATAGAGTACCTTTGCAATACTCTCATTCTATACATTTAAATATCTGCAGTAGAGGAATTTTGAGGAGCTTAAATGCTTAATACATATAAATGGATGTAGAAGCTTAGGCGACATCGTAATAAGGCTATTTGGAGGATTGTGCCGCACTGTTTGATGTGGTGTATCTGGCGGGAACGGAATTCGAGAAGCTTTGAGGATCGCGAACGGTCCATTCTTGAGTTTAAGTCTTATTTCTTTTTTACTCTCCTCGAATGGTGTTTGGTTTTACCTTCTTTTTCTTGTATTTCCCTTCTTGGGTTGCTTAATCGTTGTACTTTGGTTTCTTGATGTTTTTGCCTATTTCGTACATTTTCTATGTACAGGGCTGTGTTCTTTCTATAAAATTTTTATGTTACTTATCCAAAAAAAAAAAAAATGGATGTAGAAAATACAATCTGATTTTATAGCAATCCTGAGCAAGTACTAGCATCTTCAGAAGATTTAAGCAATGAGATTAAAGAATGCAGCAGCAGAGTTTTTCTTGGTTTACTTTTTAAAGTGAAATAATAGATAAACAGAAGTTGAGAGAACTTTTCTTACCATCACTTTAAAAAAATCACCAATAAAAAAAGAAAAAAAACCAATATAAAAGAAAAACTGTGAATATTAGTGCTGAGCTCCAAAACTAAGCAAAATTTAAGTAGATAGAACAAAGCAGCTCAGCTGGTTTAACCAGCCCAACTACATGTCATTACAGTATAATCACATCTAGTAAAAAAAAAAAGAAAAAAAGTATTTAATTACAAACTGCAAAATATCGCGCTCTTGTATGTCTTTCTTTAAATTAACTATAGAATCAACTTCTCTCCTTCAAGGCATATAACATGTGTATATCAAGAAAAAAGAGAACTGTAATAATCTCATGGATTGAACATGTGTAACATCATTCATATAATTTAAACACTTTATAAAATAGAGTAAAATGGATTCACAAAAATAGTATGGCAATCAATGAAATGCTCCATAATATCACAAATTCATAGTAGTTCAATATATAGCTTACATAATCAAGAATAAATTACCGCAAATTCCTGGTACTCCACCATGTTAGTGACATAATTTCGACCGATTGTTACTTTCAAAATATACCTGTGAGATTTCCAGAAACACTCAAAGGGTCAGTTCTTTCTTTCTGCTTCTTTTCCAGTTAAATATAAATTTTATTGAAGAAAGAATAAGGAAGAGTACACAGGAGGTATACAATTGTCCAACAAAGTAAAATCTAATACTCAAAATGAAAATACAATCTTAAAATAAAAAAGATGGAAAGTGTAGGCTGCCTAAATCATGTCCTCAAAAGCATATAGATTCAATTGAATTCCAATTGAGCTCAACCCAACTAAAATTACGATTATTTCCTTCTTGCCAAAAGATCCACATAAGACAAAGCAGAATAACACTCCAGGTTTTGCTACTATCATGATGACTATAAACTTGAAACACAGGATACTTTTTCTAAGGGGAAGGGGAATAGAAGATTTAGCAAAGAGAGAGAAACCAGTAAGAGTTAAACAACAGTCTTGAGAACAATATACAATCTCAAATAAACAAACTTCTTTCTCATAGTAGAAGTGAGATGACAGCGTACCTAAGCCTAACGTTGACTCCATTGTATGATTCATGAGGCATCTCAACAGTAGAAAATTCAAATGGATATGTTTTCCTTTCATATAATTCACCAGGAACATCAAGTTCACGCACTGCACAAAAAATAATGGGAGTCGTGGCCTATTTGGAATATATAAAAAAACTAATTAATTAATGGAAAATGACAATCATAGCCCCTCAAAATTTTTTCTAAAAAAATAAAAGAAGAGGGGGGGGGGGGGGGGGTGGACTTTTCAAAAGTTTGAAATGATTATCCTGATGAAAGATAAAGTATAGGTTTCTGGTTCACAAAATGGTGGTATAGTTAGCAATTTAATTATTGATCATTTTGTAGAATCACAATCTTAAATACACTCACCAAGGGAAGTAAAATCATAAAAGTTGCCTCTGTCAAAAAACAACTCTGCAATGAGGTGAAAGAAAACAATACAGTCAGAACATTGTAATACCTATTATACAGGAATAGTCCCCAAAAGCTCAAATAATGCACATGATAAACTAACCCTATATCCATTGACTTTTCCAATGGGAAACAAAAGTAAAAATATAATGCTAAAATTTTCAAACAGAATATGTCAACTTAATCTGAGATTAATATAACATACATTACATAATACTAACTTCGAACTAATTTAAAACCAGACACAGAACTATGTTTAAAGATTTCACTAGACCCCATATTTATTCTAGTGAAACAAAGAGCCAGCCCTAAAAGAACTAAAGTAAAACACTTCTGAATCTTCTACTCCTTTCATTTCCCCTCTTCTCAATGGTACTAAGCAGATCTTATCCATATTCAATTTACTGTATCTTGGATATGATTTCCCTCATCTGAGAATTCCAAGTGTTTCACCTTCTACAGAACAAGCAAATATCAAGTTTTTCATTCACCATATCCTTAAGAATCCACTTCAGTTTCAAATATTTACAATAAAAAATAGAACTAGAATTATATGGTGCTTTCATTATTTGGGGTCCATTGGGTTATGCTGAGTGGTGTTGTGGAGCTTCTATCAAGTTGGGCTAGCAAGTTTAACAGGCATAAATCTACAGTGATTTGGAGTGTGACTATGATCCCTCATTGCCTCATGTGGGGTATTTGGCGGGAGAGAAATGCTCGTATTTTTTAATGAAGCGATAGATCGATGCATGACTTGAAGATTTCCTTCTTCCAGACTTTGCTCAAGTGGACCAACGCTTTGGGTGTCTTTACTTTTAATTTGTTGGCTGATTTGCTTGATAGTTGAAGTTTCCATGCATCATAGTTTAGTTGTATTGCTAGCAAAGCCTGTGTGCTTTGGTTCCTAGTATGATTTCAATTTTTCAAGGAAGCATTATTACTGATCAAAATAGATAGATAGAACCAGAATTGATCAATTAAATTAACCAATGAAGTAGGACATGAGTTTGTGACAATAGTAGATTAGCATGTTTATTTAGTCTGCTTCATGTGTTTTTTGCTCATGAAGTAGTCTCTTCTCAATAAAATTATTCTTATCTATCAAAACGAAAATCTGTGTTACTCCCAATTGCATTCACATTCTAATTTTCTACTTAATTAAAAAAACTTCAACTAATTAGAAATCTAAAACGAAAAGCTTGAAGCAAAGGAAGCACACCTATTTGACCGAGGAGCTCAATTTTAATACCATTATGTTCAAATTTCTTCCCTTGTGTTGGTTCCACAAGAACCTGAGATAACAAGAGCAAGAGTTAACCTCCCATTTTATGCTTGTACCTGTGTATAGTCAGCAAAACTCTTTGTTAATAACCCTTCATAAGATTGGAAAGCACAATAACCAGCTAACCTCGCCAATGATGGTTTCTTGACTTTGGAACAGAGGAAGCTTAACAGTTTGACCATTGTCCTTTATTGGAACCTGTAAAAAAAAGGACAGAATTTGAAAATGCAAATGATTGAAAATAAATTAATTTAGGAACAGCTTCTGGTGAACATATGTGATGCAGTGACGATTTTCAAGGTCAGTTGCATGATTTATTGATGGAATCCCTAATAGGTCTGACCATGTAGACAAGAACTTTTGGCAACTTGGACCATATTTAGTTACCGTCTTTGGAGTTGAAGACATCTGAAAATTCTACATCTAGGGGTAATTTTGTGGTAGATTTGATAATTTCCCAAAATTTTTGATTTGGCTTTGTAGTTTTTTTTTAATAGGTAATATTTTCATTAAACCAGGGGAAAAAATGAAGAAAAAAAAAAACATGGGAAACCAATGAAGTATACTGGATGAGTGGATGTATACCCAAAGGTTTCGAAAAAACATATTACACATTTGAGGAAACAATAAAATCATATCACTACAAAGGTTTGCTCCTATCCAAGACCAGCCAATAAAATAGTGACCCAACAAACTGAGATTTATAGGCCAATGCATCTGTACAAATCTTTTAAAGGCATTTAAGCAAAATTGATAATGAAATCTAAGTTGTGTAGTTAAAAGAAGGCGACAATAACAGCAGATTTTTCATTGTGGTGAATTCACATAGACGGAACAATCACATAGGGGAATCACAAAGGGCTCTTCCTTAGAAACGTTCCCTATGTTATCATATATATATAATGATGAAGCAAAGTTTAGGAAGCAAATTGTGTCATTTCACAAAAATCTCTATAAGGAATCAGTAGATTGGAGATAGTGGGTGTCATAGATGCATTTTTCTTCAGTCTCTCTATATGAATATTTTCTATCAGTAAGTTACATATGCACCTATTGGGTCTTGAACCCACACCTTCTACCTTACTCTTACGAGAAAGGAGGTGCCATTTGAGCTAAAGTACACTGGTGTATTCATTGACCCCAATTTCCATGGATTGATTGCACATTCAATCATCCTTTCTTTTTCTTTGAGGTACTATCAATCTATTGGCCAAAGTGACTTGGCAAAGACAATTTGGATCCCATAAGAGAGGAAAAAAGGAAAAGAAGCTTGAATACAAAACTAAGAAATCATTGGCAAAACTGAAGACTGGTGGAGGATATAACACAGTAGAGAAGCCAAACCCTTTGAAACCAAGGGAAGAAAGGGGTCTGATGAAAATAACCTTTCTTCTCCTATCTTTTAGTTTTTTTTTTAATTTTTTTATAAAATTGAAAGAAAAAAAGCTATACTTTTAACATTATGAGTTAATAGAGTTTACAGCTGTCAGAGACAGGGAAGCTTAGTGGAGTTTCTGAAATGACTAACATATTGAGTGTATAATCCTGAAACTATAAGGGTGCTAAGAGAGAAGAAAAAAAAAATATATATATACACAATTTCTTATCTTCTGATTAGTCAACAATCACAAACTAATGCAGAATCAAATGTGAACCGCTAAAAATTGGCTGGACCGACAACCCTTTTATTGGTATTTATACTAAAACTACTCTTCAACAAAGATTTTCCACACTCAACCAAATAGAAAAGGTGTACTTTGTACAATTGTACCGCCAGGGGTCATATAGATCAAAACCCGGACTCAAATGTTGTTAACTGACAAAAATTGGATGGACTGACGACCATTTCACTGATATTTATACTAAAACAACTGTTCTACAAAGATTTTCCACACTCAGCCAAACTTAACTGCAAATTTTGAATCATATATGATACACGAACCCAAAAAAGAAAAAGGGTTTGTTCCAATTTGCGAAAAAGAAAATAAAAATCACTATCAGTTTGAACCCATCATCAGCATGTACCTCACACTAAATATCTGTGTCAGTACTTAGAAAGCAATAGAGAAATGTGCAATTCATAGCATCAAAATTTATAACCAAAACAGATTCTGAAAAAGAATGGGGTGGGACAAATTATCGAATGAAAAGCCTCGCAGGAATTCAAAAAATTCAGAAGATTGGCTACATCAAAATGTTGAAGAAAGAGTAATAAATAAACCAAAAATGAAAAACAAAAAAGACAGAGAGAGAATTTTGTAGAAACTTTACCTGAAGAAACCGAAAGCGTTCTTTAAGCTCTAATCTCTAATCTCTAATGCCTGTTTCCTGACTGTTCATGAACCAATCAGCTGGCAATGGCCATAACTCATATAGCAGTGTTCATATTTTTTTTTTTCGGGTAGAAATTGCTAGGAGTGTTCATAATTTTAACACTTACTGGCTTTATCAGTTGGTTTTAGTGAGGATGGGTCCGGTATTTTGAGCATAAGCTAATGTAACAGTAGGATCTAAACAAAATGGGATTGGAATATTATCTCACAGGACAAAAGAAAAAGAATCAAATTGTTTGTACCATTGATTTCATTCTCTTTTTCTGCTTTTGTACAACAACATTGCCTCACATCATGTAATGGGAAAGCTAGTTTGATTCAAGGAAGGAATTCTAATATTGGTAAATTTTAAAAAAAATCAGAGAAAACAAGTGTTAGTGCCTCTCCGCCAGAATCACATTATTGAATCCATTATAATTGTGTCAAGAGCACCCAAAAGGTGGTATCAAAAAAAAAAAAAAAAAGAGCACCCAAAAGGAAAACTGGATTTATGAGACTATAGACAATTATACAGCACTATGTTCACATCAGACATCATGTTCAGCATAGTACTTTCTGGACATGACAAGGTATATGTTTACTGCCTCAGACACACCTAAAAATCAAAGTCCCCATGACATATGCATGTCTAACTTTACAATAGTCCATGAACAAATTTTTTTTTTTTTTAAATTCTGGTTTTTAAGTATATATGCATTTAAATATGTGGGTGTTTAGGTGTGGGTATGCATGTCTACATGTGTCCATGAACTGAAGATTGTGCTGTGTGCACATATATAATCTAATTCCTGCCAATGAAACATAGCATGATGTAGTACACTATAACTGAACATAGCATTCACATGTAAATGTAACTAGAAAAAATGGATCTATAACATTGTATATTCATTAAAAATTTAAAATGAAGACGGAAAATGGCCACAAACCTCTGCAGCCATTCGAGCCCATTTGTTTCCCATCATAGCATGGAGTTCAATGATACGGCGCTCTTCCTTTGGATTGAACCCACCCTTCTTTAAATCTGGTCTTAAATGATTTGCCCATCTTAGACGGCAGCTTTTTCCACACCGGGAAAGTCCTGAGTCCTTCTAGACAGCATTCCAGTTCCCCTCTCCATGCTTTTTAACATATTCCACCAAAATTGCATCTTTTGCTGATGTCCATGGGCCTTTCTTCAAACCACCCCCTACTCCCAAGCTTCCTCCAGCGCAAGCTTCTTGAATTGATGCCAAATCTCGGCGACCCTTGGATATTTTTCTTTTCTCACTGTCATTTGTTGCACCCATCATCTCCTTGAATATACCTAAATGAGAAGGAAATTTAACATTCCAGCAAATAAAGATTGAGCAAGTGAGCTGGTATATCAAAATATGTAAAAGTAAAACATAAAAATTTAATTGAAGGGAAATGGTTTTAAGTGTTAGATAGACAAGAAACTGCTCTGAAATTAGGAATTAAAAACAACAACAATTTCAATAGACACTTACCCTTGGAATTCATTTGGCACATAAGAATATACTAACTTAAGAAGCTTTTAATAGGGCAGTTTTTTTATTAAAAAAATGTATAAGTAAGATATTCTATACGGCCAAACAAAAAATAAGAAGAGGGAACCACAATTTTATAAGCGCACATAATTGAATACAGTGATATTAAGGCTACCAATAAAATGCAACTAGCTACAATAATTTTGCATGTCATCAATTCGTTTTTTGACTAATGCATCTGCATTTTTCTTTTTTCAGAAATACTAATTTGATGCTTATTCAGAAAAGATGCAAGCAAGAAGAGTAATAGAGCTTACAGTCATCCATCTGCAACGCAAAGCCACATCTCGAATTGTCTTATTTTGCAGCAGCATAGCTATCTTTGCATACCAAAGATTTGGTGTCAAGAGCAACAACAACAACAACAATAAAGAAAACAGTCAAAATATTGCAAGTACAATCACATTATATGGGTTTAAAAGTATGATATAAATTAGATTTTGAAATCCATAAACCCAAACTACACACATAGTTAATAAAATTACAGAAAAGATACATTTTCAAAACTCAAAATCCATCATATTTCTCAAAAACCAATTGAATTCAACATACAAAAACTATGACTCTGCTAAAAAATTTACTATGACATATATCTCACATGCACCATCCATAACACAAAGTAAGTTCATGCATCTTTAACAAACCTCTTTTTCAAGGTTCACCAATTTTGCGTTTTTTAACCCTCGTGTAATGTTTGGGCGGGGGAGGAGGCTGCGGGGCTTCATCCTTAGGCTCATCATCGTGCTGCAAAGACATTAGATGCAAACAATCAATATTCGGTGTAATGATAAGAATAAAGTGAACTGCAAAATAGGTGTAAACATCGTAATTAATGTTACCGTACCATAGAGCTGCCTTTGTGTCCTATTTTGTGTCCACCTGTCCCACAAATGGGTGCTCTTCTAGCACGTTGGGGTCTACCTCGTGGGGGTGAGGGCTGATGAGGGGGATGCTCGTCCGGTACATCAGTATCTGGCTGTAGAGTGTCAATCCCAACCGAAGGTCCTAGAGGGTCGGATAAGGATGAGGTAGGTGGGCAATGATGCTCTGTGTAGAGGCCAGGAGTGGGGATCATTGTCATAGGTTCAGTACGGGGTGGGTCTATGGGCAAAGTGGGTGCACTAAAGATGGTGGGTGGGTATGAGGGTGTCTCGGGGTGCATAGGAGGGGTCAACTGAGAATGAATACTGAGATCGAAACTGGGCTGCGAAGGTGGGGTGGGTGAAGGGACCTCGAGCTGAGGAGATGCATCTACCATGGGTGGAAGGACCTCGGACTGAGGAGATGCATCTAGGATGGGTGGCGGGACCTCGGGCTGGGGAGATGCGTGCGAGATGGGTACAGGTATCTCAAGACTACTTACAACCCGAGGGGTTGTTGCAGGCCGACCACGGCCCCTAGCTGCACTTGTGCTTGGGCTTGTTGTAGCAGGCCGACCACGGCCCCTAGCTGCGCTTGTGCTTGGGCTTGCGGTAGCACGCTGACCACGGGTCAGTGTACTTACAGGTGCTGCGCTTGTGCTTGGGGTTGCAGTAGCTGCTGATTCAATCTCATGGCCATTGTTTGCCTGCCCATTTGCTGCAAGATCACCACCAAGCCCCGCCACATCATGTAGGACGCGCCGGACATGGTTGTGTGCTCGGCTGCCTACAGGAAGCATCTCCAACAGCGCTAAATGACTTTCAATCTAAAACAGCGAAAGAACCAGTACAATTAGATTTGAGACATTTATGTAACAATTATAGAATGGATAATATAGTACTTATTAATCTACTCAAATACTAACTAAACTAAGAACTGAAAGTCTTTTTAATTGGATGTCAGTCAGATCAAACATGGCATGTTGAAAAAAGAAATCAATTGATTCTACGTTCTACTAAAGAAAAAACAAAGCAGGCAATAAAATCTAATTAGAACACATTTCCATTATATTTAATTTAGCACTGTTGCGGTCGACATACTTTCGAGTGATCGGACGGTACTAGCGGTAATAGTCATGATCGTGGGGCATCTCACCAATCTGAGGAGGTGCATGGCAAACTTGTTGTTGTCTTGTATCCCATGAAATGATATACGGTCCATGCTCCTTTCTCCAATTCTTTTCCACCTTCCCACGCAAGTCTATTCTATGCAGTCTTTCATCGTACACAACACGGTTAGGCCGCTCCTGCGCCAACCCAAATTGTCGAAGGACACGGTCCGGGTGGTGCATCTCCACTATGCAAAAACACACAAGCGGCACCCTTGCCGTCCACGTATCCCTTCCTGCAACGCAGAAGTCAGGAAGGTGGCCGAAGTCTGCCTCGTATGGCTGCCACACAATCTACAATAGAAACAAAAAACAATTATCATAGCATCTTAAAATGTGAAACAAGGGAGAATACATAGATAAAGGGAAAAACAAAAATTAAAACGGAAGATATGTTAAAGGATGAAGCAATCATATTCTTAAGGAAAATTAACATAACCAAACAGAATTTTTGTATACTATTACCTGGTCCGGCTTCATTGTAACTAATTGCTCGTGATAGCGGATCAAGGCCGTGCCGGATGGCCTACTCTTCGAGCTTGGCACCCGCACCCACCTATAGTTACAAGCGAATAACATGAGATAAGATAATACCACTTAGTTAGTAAGAAGAGTACATTGCATAACACACTAAATATCAAGAAAATACTTACTTAAATGCAAGTGGAGCATATGGCCATGGGCCATAATCACATCCAGGTGGGGGCTCTATCCTCGGGCACAAGAATGGCAACCTTGCCCATGCCCAATACTGGACTAAGGTGCACGCCCCACCAATCTGCAATGCCCTTTTCTCGCTTGCCCGACACAACTCTCTGTACAACCAGGCCAGGCAACCACTACCCCAACTATACTGTGGCGGATCACGAAGATTCCGCAAGAATGCTAAGAACATCAGATGCACCCTATCTCCCGACTTGTCCATGAAAAGCTTATCCCCTAGTAGTGCTAAAATATAGCACCGGGCATACTGGTGTATCTGCATCTCTGTTGCGTCATGAGGCAGTGGCGCTGCAATGGCTTCAAGAAGGCGGCTGATGAGAATTCTTTGCCCCACCAAAGTTTTGCCATCATTCGCCGAAGTAAAACCAAGCAACTCCATGCACAGTTGACTCCAATTCCCATCCACCACAGTAGTCGGCCCAACCAAGACCTCACCGTCTATAGGAAGTCTGAAAATAACCTCCACATCTTGTAGGGTGATTGACATCTCACCATGTGGAAGGTGGAACGTATGAGTCTCCGGCCGCCATCGCTCAACTAGGGCCGATATTAGGCAATGATCTATCTCTCTGGAAGGGGCCCTAAACAATCCTTCCAGCCTTAGCAACTTGATAATGTCAATCACCCGATTATCTCGCATCTGCATGTTTGCCATCTCCTTAGTGCGACCACGGCACGTAAGTGGGCCCGGGTCCTGCAAAATCGATAAAAATTATAGCGGTTGTTAGAACTAGATATACAACTTTGAAAAAACTTGGTAAAAGTGAAAGACAACGTAAAAATTAAAGCGGTTGTTAGAACTAGATATTTCACCTCGCCATTCCAAATGTCCTCTGATCGGTGATTTCCTTGTCGCGTCAACAATGAAGGATCTTCTGGACCAGGGCGCACGATCTCTGGCTCCTCATCGATCTGAGGCTCCATACTACAAAGTGTGCTACTGCAATATATTCAAACATATCTTTGAGGATTTCTATCATTCAACTAAGCATAAATCTATAATTTTTCCATGATAAAAAGTTAAATCTCTAACAATAAACATAGAATTCGTAAACATGAACTCATGAACTCATAATTTTTCCATGATCAAAATATCATCTTAAACATGAACTCATTCAGAAAATAAACATAGAATTCGTAATTTTGGGTACATTATAAGCCAAACTCAAGAACTGTAACATCCAACACAGTAGGTTTGTAACAGGGAAAAACGAGTTTCCATGTCATTGTGCACAAAAGCTTTGATGGGTTCCAATGAATGGCCAAAGGGTTTGCATCACCATCATTGGACCAAGCAACCAATAATAACACAACACAGATTCAAGCAATTCCTTTATTAAGAAAATTGCCTCTACCTCTCTCTTCCCTCTTTAGTTTGAGTGGTGTAAAATTGAGTGTCAAAACAAGTTGAAGTAACTAACTCATTAGGTTGCTTAAAAGTTAAAAAGCATCCAGATAAGATACCAAGACTTTTAGGGATTCAACTCAAGTGAGCTCCACCTAGTATAATATTTTTTCCCCTGATAAAGGAATGGAACTATAGTTAGCTCTTTACTTATTCCTTAGTTTATGCATAAAAACACATAATTAAAATTAGCAAACAGGAGCGTCCACTAAACTATCTAGTATATTGCACAGCACAATGAGCATTGGTTTCGGGTTCAATCACTGTGAATACAATATCATGTGGACCCTTAAGAGTCATGCATTATTTCAATTTAACCATTTTCCATCTTTAGGGAAACAATCAGTTTAATGTTTAGTAAAAAAACGTAGTATTCAACTTCTTCTATTGATGAACATAATTTTACTGATTCTTTGAATCTCTTTGTTTAGTCAATGTTTCCAATTACTTTTTGAAAAGTAAAAAAAAGCAACCCGCTTAATCAGACTTTAACAGTCATTGTCCAATTTCTTTTTTTCTATTCTCCAATTTTCTCAGCAACCAAAAAATATGTCTCTCCTACCCAAAACAATCTTAGAAAGCACATTTTAAGAAAACACCCATTGAAAAAAAAAAAGATCATCATAATATTGGTGTACTTGTGAAAACCTAAAGAATATCCCCTACATCAATTGCAAACACCAATTCCAAGGCTTCCAACTGCAACGGTGTTAGTTTACTTGAAGTACCTAAAGAATTGATTAAAAAGAAAAAAATTATATTTTAGGTTTATTGAATTGTAAAGCCAAGCATTCATGAATTTATCAAGTGCATCTTATCAACAAGAAGTTTGCCCTAGAGTAATAATAATAATAATAATAATAACAAATGAAAAATCTATATTCATTTGTTACCTAGTCGTTGGTAGGCAGGCTGTTGGGTTAGAATATATATCCCTGCAAGGAGAACACCACACCAGATAAGCATTTTGATCAAAATGATCAATCCCATTAATATCCAAGAAAATTTGACTCATCAAACAGCTTATGTTCAGCTATGTTTTTTCATTACAATTAAATGAAGAAACTCTTTTTTATTTTATTGGTTAGACATGCACCTGGAAGATAATGAACTCATGACCTCACCCTCCACTTTACTCTTTCAAGGGGAGGATATGCAATTTGAGCTAGAGTTCATTGACAATTAGATGAATATTCTATAATATCATATTGTTCTCAAAGGCATACTATCAAATGAGAGAAGATTCATATCATAAAGAAACACAGGAGAGATTGATATCATAATAAATTCAAATAACTTTTACAAACTTAGGTAAAACTATGAGGCCAAACCTTACATTTAAATAGAACCAAAGCAATCCGGTTATTAGTATGTCAACAAATTTTCTCCAATTAATGTGCAAAAGCAAAAGACGTGAAAGAAGGTACCTACCAAAAAATGCCCCCAGGTACCAAAGAGCCAGGTGGTAATCAATTACCAAAGCAAGAGCGACAAGAAAAACCTGAAGAAAATGCAACTGAGATTACAAATAAGAGACAAGAAGTACGTCATTGAAAATATACTTCAAAACTATACATTGCTCCTGTAGAAGCATGCATTTGGTACAAATACAAGTTTAAGTATTCACATCTGATCAATGATTGGATAACTAACAGTCATGCTTGCATATATTATAAGAACCAAGCAAAATTAGGAAATGGCAATGAGAGATAAACACCTTGGCAAAAAACAGCATGTCAGCAATAAAGGCCTCCCAAGTTTCTTGTCTAACAACCTCATTTCGGCTATTGTAGTAAGATTTTAACAATCACAAAAAAATAAGGTATCAAAACTCAAAAGCCTCGATTTTTTTCAAAAATTTTTGTAATTATAACCCAAGAACAAAGAACAAAAATAAGAGCACAAACAAAAGCACAAATTTCTCTAATTTTGAGCCCAATGAAGAAATTTGCATCATTTTTACACAAACTATAAGTAAAGACATATTGCACAGATCCAAAGAGTTCTGCAACATTTGCAACCACCCCATAACAAAGATTTTACTAAATAAAATCAGTGCAAGTAAACACATATCAAGCATTATTATCCAGAAACCAACAAAAAAGAGAGACAAAAACAGAACATGCCAACAACCCAAATCATACAACAAGTAACAAAACAAATCCGTCTAACAAGAAAAACTAAAGCACTAACAAGGGAAATTATCAAACACAAACACTTGGGCTAAACCCACATGGAATGTTTCTTTAAAAAGCCCAAATTTTTATAAGAAAAACATACCTTCAAACTTGAAAAAATCTGAACATCCGTTGGTAGGGGTGAGGGTGAAGCCGATTGTGAGGAAAAGGTATTATCAAGGTATGGGATTTTCAAGTTTGAAGCCGATTGTGAGGAAAAACAGAGAGCGTTTGAGCGTGAGGGTGAGGGTGATTTTTGTTGCACGCCGACGAGGTTGAGGATGACTGATTTGGGTGTTTGAGTGACAGTGTTTGGGAGACTGAGAGAGAGTGTTTGAGAGAAGTGTTTGAACTAATAGACTCAGAGAGTTGAGTGTTTGAACTAAGCGTGACAGAGTGTTTAAAAGCGTTAGATTGATATATTGTGAATATTTCGAGTCTTATAAACTTGATTTCTACATGGCTCCACATGGCAATTTTGTCCAGGTAAGTTTATAAGAAAAAGACTGAACTCGAGCTTTAGAAACTCGAGTTCTAATTAAATCTCGAGTCTAGTTTCACATATTCTTTCAAAACCGGCCAACTAACGAAATTGTTAGAATTTTACTGTTATTTGGAAAGGGTGTCCCATTATTCTCACTTCATAATATGTTTTATTATGACAAAGAACAAAAATATCTTCAACCTCGAAATGAAACTATGACAATAATTGAAATTCCATTGAAAGATATTCTACTAAAATGCATAAAGTTCAGAATCAACAAAGTCCATTGTTAGGAGACAAAATTGGATATACCCCATTTTATCATCCAGAGTTTCAAATTCCAGCTTTCAGATAATTCATTTTTCTTGTGAAGATAAGATAATACAGATTTTCAAAGAACCAGGTTGAAAACAAATAGTTCAAAGAATTCATGAATAACTATTAAACTGGGTGTTTCGTATCCTGTGCAAGAAGTAATAATTTTTTTGGTCACTGGGAGGCACAGGAACTCCTGTCCATTGAGCCCAGTCATATACACGTTGCTGCCAGAGCAAACTCATGAAGCTATCAATCAAATTAATGAAAATTTTCTTTTAGTAAGATCAATTCCAGCAAAGTATTTTAGCAAAGTAATCCACACCCAATAAGCTTAGTAAACAATATTTCAGCAAAGTATTTGCCTCAAATGTGAATCAAAGTTCCAAAATTCCATCTTTGAATCAAATCCAAAAATGGGTACTTGGGTTTCCTTGAAATACCACATCTCAAATTTTTTTTTTTTTCAATTCTAGCAATCACATAAAAACTAATGTCATTGCCAAAACATAACCATATTCTCTGAACACCAACAAAAAAAAAAACCCAAAAAGATCCGAAAGCCCTAGGTCACATCATGAAATTCCAAAATCTACAATTGGAGAAAGAGAGAGAGAGACAGAGGAATCTAAGAAGCAAAAACGACAAAGTATTGAGAAGAAAGAGAGAGTACCTTCAGCACGGTGGGCTACGAACGGCGTTGAGCTACGATTGCTTGAGAGTGACTACCTTCGTGACAGTGGGCTACGAATTTGCTTCAGCATTGGGCTACGAATTTGCTTTATGAATGAGTGAGTGAGTGAGTTTGAGAGTGAGTGAGTTCGAGAGTGAGTTTGAGAGGGCGGAGCGAAAGTGCTGTGGAGTTTGAGAGTGAAGTGTTTGAACGAGTGTTTGAGTGAGTGAGTGTTTGAAAGTGCTGTGGATTTGTTTTAATTCTGCAGATATCGAGTCTTATAAACTCGATTTCTACGTGTCGCCACGTCGCAATTTCGTCCACCTAAGCGAAGCACAAAACACTGAACTCGAGTTTTACAAACTCGAGTTCTAATTAAAATCTCGAGTTTTAAAAACTCGAGATGCTAGAATATTATTGTTATTTAGAAAGTGTCCCTGGAATTGCATTGAACTTGAAATTTTTCCAAGTTTTATCGTGATGAAATCTCTTAAATATTTATATCTTTATGGTTGCAAAAGGGTTAAGAGGTTACTCGATATTCCACAGGAAATGAAAATTTTAAAGTTTCTAAGTGTGGGACACACTGCCATTAGAGAGCTTCCTCCATCAATTGAGAATCTCACTGGACTTGAGCGATTAGAGATAGCTTGCTATTTCTATTCATGTCAGCTTCCAAGTAGCATCTATAAATTACGACGACTTCGTCAACTCTCGCTTTATGGTAATGTCAAATTTCCAAAGGATGCGGTAGGGATTGGTAGACAAGTAGCAGCGGGCAATTCTTACGGTGGCTTTTCAAAATATTGTTTTCCAAAGTTGAATTTTCTAAAAAAGTTGACTTCTTGTTTCACCCAGTCAGAGAAATGTTTATTATCAGGGTGTGATGATTTGAACCTCCGAGAAAGTATTATCAGATTTAATAGATTAAATTGGCTTCTAATTAAGGATTCCAAGTTCCTTAAGAATATTCCAAAGCTTCCAGAAAGTATAAGACAAGTAGATGCACGAAATTGCATCTCGGTGAATTCAGAATCATTAAAAAAATTAATCCTTCAGGTATCTCTCTCTCTCTCTCTTAAAGTAATAATAGAAACAATTTTGGTTACCTTTTCCAATACATTTACTAGTTTTGCTAAACTTCAATTTCTTCAAATTCCTGTAGTTTGGAAGAAATTTAGAGCTTTCAACAAATATGAAATGTTCAGGTGTGAAACACAAAGTATTAATGGATTCGCATTCACATCGCAAATTATCGAATCAGATTGATTGCTCTTCCCGGGTCTCCCTCTCCAAGTTCAACGCAATTAATTATGAGTTCTTTCCCACTCTAGATGCATATCTGGGTGATTTTGGAGAGAGTTATGAAATTATAGTTCTAGGAAAGAAGATTCCGAATTTGATCAATCATCAAAGCACTGAAAAGTATAGTTCTATGAAATTATAGTGCTTTTCATCTAGTTCCGTTGAAGGACAGTTATGCTAATAATGATAAGTATGGTTCTATTTGTGATGATATAATCGATTGTGTTTGTGATATCCACATTTTAACCAATAGTCGTCAGCGAGGTCACATGGTTTTGGGGCAATTATTTGAATTGAATTGTGATCATCTGTGGTTTTACGGTGTACCTCACATCCAATAACAGAGGGAATTCGGAGACTTGATGCAAGGTGATCGGAATCATGTTGAGATTTCATGTAAAATCGATCATTGGGTAAGTAGAAACGAAAACTACGCTCCTATGATTGCAAGGATGGGTGTGCATGTGGAATGCATATGTCCTCCTCAGAATTCTGTTATCATCCAACACAATTCTCAAAATGTTGATGACGACAAAGAGCTGCTCGCACCTTTACTATCTCAAAATGGTTCACATACGGACTCAGACGCAGGAGACCCTTCAACCTCCTCTAGTCTCTCGTGACATATGATTCAAGGCGTTTAGTGGATATAGCAAATGGGCTTGACTTATGTTTGGGTATTGACTCAGCAGATGGTAATGGGTTTGATTTGGGTTCTTCTTCAATAGCCAATCCCTTTATAAAAAGATGACTCCATTTTCATTCTATATCCACTGTCAAAGAAACCGAGTCCGATGTGAAGAAATATGCCCAGGTATTATTTTTACATTGAAACTATTTTCCGTTAGAAGACTTAATTCAAAACAATGAATTGCGTATTATAAATATATATATAAGAAAAATTCAGAAGTCGGAGTAGGAGTGGATCGCTGAGTTGAAATTTTAGAATTATATAGTCTGCTCATAAAGTCATTACCCTGTTAAATTTGGTACAATTTCAAAGTCATTTGAGGGTTAAGCATTTGGTAGAACTAAGCATTTCATTAGGAGTGACTTAAAATCTCAGGAATAGATTATGCTCCCTTCAAAAAGGGGAAAATCGTGGTTTTTGTATTTTATTTGAATAGTTTATGATTTTAATTCTCTTCAATGCTTAGGCTGTACAATACTGAGTGGCCAAATCGGAGTACTTTTCATATAATGACTCAGCTGTAACACAATGTCAACCTCCTCTAGTCTCTCATGAAACTGGGCACCTCTCTTTGCCAATTGATTCAAGGCTTCAATTCAATGTGACAAATGGGTCTGACTTTGGTTTGGGATCTAACTCAACTGTTGGAGATGGGATTGATTTAGCTCCCTCTTCAATGGCCTATTCCTTTGTAAACTATGATTTAGACTTCAATCCATATCCACAGTTGAAGAAAAAGATCCTCTTGATCAAATTCCTAGAAAATATGACAAGGTACTGTTACTAAATTGAAACTGTTTTCCTTTGCATCATTTTAGTTCAATTTCTTTCGCCTTGTTGAATGACAAAGTATGTCACCCACTTTATTTGTATTGTTGAAGTGACAAAGTATGTCACTTCTTGCTCTGTTTCGCTAAATTAACACCCTCATTCATGAAGGGTACCAACCCCAATTTGAAAGGATATGGTAATGCGAAGAAAAGAATAGAATTAATGAAAGGAAATTAGTTATTTGATCAATAAATATCATCACATGTCTTATAGCTTTGAAGGGTAAGAATATTTGGCGTTGGTAAGCTGTCACTCCTAGAAGTTGGCCTCTAATTGGGTATTTAAATTAATATGTAACTATGCTTCCACCAAGTGAGAAGTCTTATGCATTGGTCGGTGTTTTTACTAGTATCATGGCTACCCTTCCTTTTATTCAAACATTGCAGACTTTGAAATAACATTTTGTTTTCTCGGCCTTTTTTTTCCTAGTTGGACAATTTTTTAGTGTGAATAAAACAGTGCTTAAAGTTTCCTGCATTACGTTAAGATGTAGTTGCATCTTCTTCTTGTCGAATTTGAAAATAAATCTAGTTTTTTCGTACTAGCAATGTGGATTGTTCTTTTTCTTTTTCCTTTTTCCCTAGACTGGATTGCTATTCATTCTCATTTAATATTAGGCTGTACAACATCTTAATTAAAGGACGATATTTTTGTACGGGAATGACCTTTGATTATCAATGCCCAAATTGAGTGACATCTATGTTTGAGTGAAGTTATTTGTGGGTTTTGTGTAGTTATTCTTTTCATGGTGTTTTTGCAGCATCTAGGAAGTGTTAGATTTTCATTCAGTTAAGGAAAGGCTTACCATGAAAAGAAAAAGAGATGAGATGATTAGTAAATTAGTGGATCAATAAAGGTACGTAGAATATTGTTGTTCTTTGGTCACTCAGGTGGAACTAAGAATGAAGGACGTTTGTATAATATATTATTTGGTAGTTAACTGATGGAATTTACACAAAGATATATTGTGTTTTTATTAAGACTTTCCAAAATGATTTATAATTGTATTTGAAGTTTTAGATGTCAAAGAACAAATGGGGTTTTTTTTTTTTTTTTTTGGTAGTGGAGAGAAAATAGTAAAGAGAGAGGAGAGACAGCAGTTCAAAGGTCTTGAAAAGTCATTAACTAATTTGAGTCTATTGGTGTCTTTTAATATCATGTCATTCAATGTGTGAATATGGTGGGGGTACCAAATGCAGGCCCCTAATCACATACCTGGGCGGAAGTCTCTTGCCCATTGGATCTGATTATCATGTTGTCATTTCCATCAGTGGTAAGTAAACGAACATTCAAAAGTACAACGATTAAAGAAGTGATAGGGGTCCGTATAGAATGCATTTGTGATTTGGTTCTGTCAAGTTTGAAGGGCTTTCACAATTATGGTTGTGATTTGGTATTGTCATCAACTGCCTATCCCTATGAATGCAGATGATCTAATGGCTTAGATTGTCCCTGATGACATTGTGCACCTTTCTTTGCCATCTGATTCAGGGCTTCCAATAGATGTGACAAGTGGGTCTGACTTTGATATGGGATTTTCCTAAACTGTTGAACATGGGTTTATTTTGGGTTCCTCTTCACTGGCCTATCCCTCGGTGAACGTTGATTCCAATTTCAATTCATAGCCACAGTCAAAGAAAATTAAAACCTCTTGATCAAATTTCTAGGAAACATGGCAAGGTACTGTTATTACTTTGAAACTGTTTTCCTTTGCATCATCTTTGTTTAATTTCTTTTGAGTTGTTGAATGCCAGAGTATGCCTCCCTCTTTAGTTGTATTGTTTGATTTGCATCTTTGTCACTTCGCACTCTCTTTCATTATATTAGCATGCTTATCATTAAAGGGGTATTAAGCCAATTTGAAAGGATATAGTAATGCAAACAAAAGAACAGAACTAATGAAAGAAATTAGTAATATGATCTGTTGCTGAGTTGCATTCCTTTTAATGGAAAAGAAGTTTTCAAAATTCTTTTAGCGAAAAGCATAAGTTGTGCAACTTAATGGACAAGTAAAGCCAAAATGAAAATAATATTTTATATTGATGAAGAACAACATTGCTTAGACATACTCAAGAGATTACTTGTACTGAATTGGAATTATTGGTTTAATTAGTTGAGCCTAGTTTCTTATGGGATTTGAAGGGGCAGAGTGGTAGTTGCCAAATGAGACCTGTTGAATTTGGCAATAGTAAGCATTTAGCTAGGAAGGATACAATAAGCGGTTAAGCAGTTATCGTCTCGTCCTCTTCTAAGATACAATAAGAATAATATTTAAAAAGTTAAAACAAATCATTTTCAATATTTTATATGTATGGATTAATGGGTAGAAAGTTGGATATTTGAGATAGGAAACGGCTTATGGAAGAAAAATCCTGCTTTGGAGATGGTGAAAGGAGTTGCACATAAGCCATTTTTCAAGGTTAATGAGGGAAAAGGGAGATGTGTATTTGTATTTGGTGTTAACGAAACAAGAACTTTATTAGGAATTCTTAAATTTACTACAGTACATCAACCCATTTACATACCCTTATAGGTTTTCATAGCTTATATTATTATGGAATAGTCTTTTAAGCGTATGACTTATATTTCTGATGTGCACTCTGCACAAGTCTTACACTTTTTTTTTCTTTTTTGATAATCTGCGCAAATGTTACACTTTTTTTTTTTTTTTGGGATAATCTGCACAAGTCTTATATTAATGCTACCCAAATTTAAGCAATATTGGGAACTTAAGAAAATGACAAGGTAAAATAAATAATAGAATTAATTATGAATTGCATTGTGTGTCTTTCCTTGACATCTGATTCAAGGCTTCCAATGGATATGCCAAAGGGGCTTGACTTAAGTTTGGGTAGGCTAAATTTGGGTATTGACTCAGCAGATGTTAATGGGTTTGATTTGGATTCTTCTTCAGTGTCCCATTCCTTTATAAAAAAATGACTCCATCTTCAATCCATATCCACCGTCAAAGAAACTGACATCTTAATCAAATTTTGAAGTAAAATGCCCAGGTACTATTATTACATTGAAACTATTTTCCTTTGCATCATCTTCATTTGATTTCTTTTACGTTGCTGAATGCCAGAGTATGTCTCCCTGTTTTGTAGTGTTTGATTTGCATCTTTGGGGGTTTTTGTCACTTCCCATTCTCTTTCTCTAAATTAATGGGTTCTTTCATGCGGGATACTAATTTAATTTGAAAGGACATTTATGCAAAGTAAAAGTATAATTGATGGTCATATTATTTGTTTTTAAATTCAATATCTTGTAAATTTGTAATGGTTAAAAAGCCTTCAAAACTATTCGAGAAAAAATCATTAAATTGTCTAGTTAATGGAGCAGTAAAGTCAGAAGCCCTATGCTTTTTCAGACTCACTAAGATACACATCTAATTGGCCATTGTCAAGAGATTTCTTGAAATGATTAGAATTACTGGTTTTAATTAGTTTAGCATATTGTAATGGTGTTTTGAAAAGGCTCAGTGGTATTAGTTCTGAAACACATAGCTTAAGTGAATGTTGCTAGGAATTTAAGGTTTGCTTAATGGATTTGTCATGGTGCCATAAATTTTCGGATAGAAGACTTAGTTCAACCGCAATGCACTGTGTATTATGGAAAATAAATAAATATATAGATTCAACCAACCAAAAAGAAAAATTTAGAAGTTGGAGTTAGAGTGAATCCTTGAGCTTAAATTTTTGGGTTATATAGTCTACTGATAAAGTCATTGCTTGTTAAATTTGGTGCATTTTTAAAGTCATTTGAGAGTAGAACAATTTTACAAAGTGATTAGGTTTGGTGGATTTGGCAGAACTTAGTATTTAAATAGGAGCGACTTAAAACTCAGGAATAGATTTTGCTCCCTTCAAAAAATGGGGGGAAATAATGGTTCTTATTTTATTTGAATAGTTTATGATCTTAATGGTCTTGAAATGTAGTTGAATTGGATGATTGTGATAAAAGATGGGTTTGAATTTGATTTGGTATCTGAGGCCTTAAAGCTATGATCACCTGCCTAGACTTTGGCATTGTAGAAAGCCATTTCCCAATGCTGATTTCCCTCCAGGTGTTTGTGTGAAGTTAACTAGTAGTTATGTTTATCTAGGTTGTACTTTTTTGAACTACAACTTGTTGGGACATAATAATTCAATACCATCATCTTTGTTTGAGGGAAATCCTATATCATGATCTGTTAGACGAATTATGATCTTGCATTTACATGATAAATATTTAAATAACTGTGCAATAATGCTTCTACCTAGTGAGACATCTTATGCATGGATTGGTCTTTTGGTAATTGACATGGGCATGTTTTTACTACATTTCTGCATAAGATGTTTGCCTTAGAACTCCTGGCTGCACCCTTTCATTTTATTGAAACTTTGCAGTCTCGGAACTAGCTATTTTTTTCATCACTGTGTTTTGATATATTCTTTTCTGCTATGCTCACCTGCTATTGTTCTTTTGTAGGGATTTATATGTTCTCCTGGCTCTTGGCTTTTAATGTAAAAGTCCTTCTTTGTGTTTGAAAGCTAAGGACTTGAAATTAAATTTTTAAGGTCTACGGGACAATTTTATTGGCTTGATCTAGTCAAAGAAGATAAACCAAAAAAAGAAAAAGAAAAAGGGACAAGCATTTGTGCAGTTGGTGAGTCTTCTTCTTTCTACTCAATATTAATGTTTTTGCTTCTTACTAATTAGATTTTTGAGAAATTTAAAAGTTTTTAATTTAGCACAGTTTAAAGAATCTGATTTAGATACCAAAATATATTTACTATTGTTTATTTAAGTACTAATGTATGATTGTATATGCTGAAATATAATTGTGGGGCATCATATTACATTAGGTTATTTGTCTCATACACACCTGTTTATCTATCAACCATTCTATTTTATAACCCCTAAAACAAGACAAATTCTTGATGAGAACATAGTATATATGTAAGCACAACTGCAACAAAAAAAAAAGAGCAATTGTACTGATTTGTTTTTATTAATCATCAGTCCCTGCATAAAGAGTAGTGACGTTTCAATTCAAGAATGGAAGAAAAACATAAAATACATTGCAATGCTTGGAATATGTTCTTGTAATTCAGAAGTCAGGAAGTCATCCTAAAAAATGTGCTTCTAAACAAACGATGACATGTAGTGATAATATTGAATAGATCTAAAAACCGGAAGTGTCAATCACATCATTTTAGAACATTTAGAAGCCCATGACTAGAACCAGATCAAAAATTCACTCTTGTCCATGAGACGGGTTGCATCCCCGATACTATTGTGGGGCATCATATTACATTAGGTTATCTGTCTCATACACACCTATTTATGTATCAACCATTCTATTTTATAACCCGTAAAACAAGACAAATTCTTGATGAGAACATAGTATATATGTAAGCACAACTGTAACAAAAACAAAGAGGCAATTGTACTGATTTGTTTTTATTAGTCATCAGTACCTGCATAAAGAGTAGTAACATTTCAATTCAAGAATGGAAGAAAAACATAAAATACATTGCAATGCTTGACATATGTTCTGGCAATTCAGAAGTCAGGAAGTCATCCCAAAAAATGTGCTTCTAAACAAAAGATGACATGTAGTGATAATATTGAATAGATCTAAAAACTGGAAGCGTCAATCACATAATTTTAGAACATTTAGAAGCCCGTGACTAGAACCAGATCAAAAATTCACTCTTGTCCATGAGACGAGTTGCATCCCCGAAACCATTAATTACTTGTTAGACCAAAAAAATTTCTTTGATCTTTGCTTTGAGAGATTTCTGAATTAAACATGAATATGGGTTCAAGTGAATTAGTTTGAGCAGAAGTTGAATTGGCAGGTGTTCTAGGCTGTAAGGCAGGTTTTCTTCCCATGTTAATAAGGGCTTTATTAACGTATGCCCTTAGGGCATATGTTTGTAAACTATTTTAGGAAATTTTTTTATGGAAAAGCGAAAAAGTGATTAAATTTTTTGACAGCTTTTTTAATTTCCCATAAAAATTTCCTAAAATGTATAATTAATGTGTGCCTTAAGGGCATACATTAACCGGACCTTTGAAGAAATTGTACTTGTCAGAAGAGGATAGGATCGCCTTTTAAAGAGTACTATTTTGAGTTTAATAACCTATTGTCTTTGTACCTTCAGTATGCAGTTCCAATGGGCTCATTTGTAAGATAAATTGAAGTGCATTTTCTATTTTTGTGTTGGATTTCATTTGATAATTATATATTTCCTTTCTTAGTATTGGACCAAACATTTTCAAATTTGGAACCCAAAAAAAACCTTATTTTATTTAATAGATTTTCTTGTCCTTTTTAGGAAAGGGTGCCCTGTCTCAAATCCAACTTTTTTCATCCTGAAGTATTCCCTTTTAAATGTTTGTGTTATGAGGTTCTAATTATTGTTATTTGTGAATGAATTTGTAATCATGTTAGCAAGTCAGTGGTAAGGAAGGTGGTGGAGCCTTGTCTCAGATCCATTTGTAATCATGCATTAAGTTAACATGTAGTTGTATTTGCTTCTATTTGAAGTTGAAAACAAATGGGTAAAATATAGTTAACACCCTTGATGTTTGGGTTAATGCTAGCCAAATCCAAGACTTTTCAAAACGAACTAACTTGGTCCATAAACCGTTTCCCATTTTCTCCTCTTTCTCACAGTGATTAGGGACCAAGCTAGCCAGTTTTGAAAAGTCTTGAACTTGGCTGGCATTAGCCCAAACCTTAGGAATGTTAACTGTATTTTTCCCAAAACAAATCTTTGTTCTTTTGGAATAGATATGTGATATCCTCTTCATTCCTGTATCTCGTAGTTCAATATTAGGCTAGACATGCTCATAATTAAAAGATCTTTTTGTATGCCAATTACCTTTGATTCTATACCCAAATTGAGTGTATCTTTTTTTGGGTTAAGTTATATTCGGGTTTTAAGCAGTTCTCAATATAATGGTGTTTTTGCAACATCAAGTCGGATTTCCATTCACTTCAGGCAAGGATTATGAGCACATGACTTACTAAATTTTTTTTTTTTTAAAAAGGCTTATTTGCTAAGGAGGATATCATTAGAGTTGCATACAATATTCTTGTACTTTTGTCATTCTGGTATCACTAAGAATAAAAGACGGCTGTTGTGACATTAAGTGCACAAATATAGGCAATTGTTTCATTTGTTTGTTAATAGATGGTATTTGAGAAAAGATAGATAGCAGTTATTTGAAGACTTTGCGAAATGATTTTAAACTGTTTGGGTTTTTTTTTTAGATTTATATGATATCGTGTGGTTGTAGAAGAGGGGGTGGCGTTCAAGATAGAGGAGGAGAAAGCAGCTCAAAGTTCAAGTCATTAAACTAACTTGTATATATTGGTGGGGTTATTGTAGGTGAAGAGGATGACCTCTGTTACAAATAGTGAGCTTGATGAAAGAGTAATGGGCATCGTGGATCTCCTCAATTTGAATGGCTTTGCTTGGGATGAAATTTGCAAAACAGTGGCAGCTGATGTTGAGCTTTGGGAAGCTTTCATTTCCTCTAGTTATCATTAAAGAGCACCCCAAAGCATGGCGCATGCACAATTGTATTTTTTTCCCCTTCAATGAAATGACATTACTACTTTCTCTTTTCTCAAAAAAAAAACATTACTACTTTCTTCATCAAGTAAATTGAGTGTTTTTGAGTAACATGGAATGAAGCACGATCATATTGATTCTATAATAATTAATGAATTGTATAATTTTGAGTAGCTTTCATTCTTTTAAAAGTGACATTTTGCAGGATCATCTGGATGCAGTTGCATATAGAGACAGGATCTCATATTTGTGAATTGTGCTTGATTAATGTCAATGAAAGTCAAAATGGAAGATCAAGTTGTTTGGACATGAAAATGGAGATCAAGAATAATGCCCTTCCAATGGGATCAATGATATCTTTTGGGATATGCAATATCCAAACTAGGGAGTTTGAAATATCTTATCAGTAGAAATAACAGAAAGTTTGTAACTTCTTAAGCCTTTGCATAAAAGTTTAGAGAACATCTAGGAAGAGATTAAAAAAAATCAAGAAATAATATTTTGATAGATGGAGAAAATAAATATTGAGTCTAGCGAATGGATATATTTAAAAATGATTAGTTAAATACAAAAGAGTGGAGGCTAATTGGATGCTTTTAGTAAATATTAAATATGTTGTAGAAAACCAGCATTGTCCTATTCACAGTGTCCTTAATCCTCACTTCTTAGATAATGGCCGGTGGCCAAGACTTCTCTCAAAATGAATAGATTATTAAATATATAGATAAAACAATGAAAAGCTAATAAAGTACATTTTGGCTATTAAAATTCGGAGTTGTTTTCATTTTGTTCCTCTACGGCTCAAAATTTTATTTTGGGCTTTCGTGTTTAATTCCATTTTCAAATTGGCCATTTATGTTTTAAAATTTTATTTTGGCTCTTCATGTTTGATTCAATTTTTTGTTTGCTCTTTTAAGTTTTGAATTTTCATTTTGACATTTTATTTTAGCTCTTCGTGAAAATGAAATTATAGCCAAAGATTAAAGTAGCTCATTTCTTTTGGCTATTGCTTTCAGTACCTCTTCTTCTTCTTCTTCTTTTTTATTTATTTTTTATTTTTTATTTTTTAAATCCTCTCTGAATGTGGCTTTAACAAAATCTTTCAAACGCTAAAGCATAATATTCCAAAAGTCCCGTGGAACACCTTTTTTTTTTTTTTTTTTTTTTTTTTATCCATTTGGAATTTGACAACTATGGCATCGCAGAAATGGCTATATTTTTAGACAATCCATCGTGCCTATGCAGGAGCTCACACACGAAACAATCCACTTAACACGGATGGTAGTAGAATAGGAAATCCAGGAAGAGTGTCCTTAGGAATGTGAAGGGAACCTAGATTTGTGGCTTTTCCTTTCGTTTGGGTACCACAACAAACAGTATTGCGTAATTGTAGGCAATTCTTTAAGGGAACCTTTCATTTTTTTTTTGGTATAATCTAAGGGAACCTTTCATTTGTGCTTTTCAGTTGCTTTTTTTGGGGGTCAATTGTGGCTTTCTAGTTTCTAAGGACTGTAATTGAAGAGTAACATTTGATCAGCATACCTTCAGTGAAGTTGATCGCAGACCGTCAATAAAATAGGTCGTCAGTAATACTGACAACCGTTACGCACATTAATGATCTGGCCCTAAATCCTCTCCTTAACAAAGTCTGAACGTTACGGGCTCCAACAGAAAGCCTTAGATAGCTAAGCTGACCGTTGTAAAACTGTTACAAGACTTTAAGCAAGGATATAATGGCATTCAATAGGCCATTCAAAGCCTCTAACGTCTGGCACAATAAATGCCCCAAGCATTTATTCACAAACAAGCTATATAAGGCAAACAACAACAAGTAAGCAGGGGAACGACACATACACACACACTATACTCAGACTATCTCTTACCTTACTCTGCTTTTTAAGGGAAATAAACTTACTTAAGCATCGGAGGCTCCTCCAGGATCCCAGATGCCCTCTTACATTGTTTCTTTGGAACAGGTACTAACGATCGTCCATACCAGTGACGAGGAACATACTAACGAGCTGTAGTTTTTTGCTTCATCAGTTTGGCACCGTCTGTGGGAACAATTGAGTTGTAATTCCTTTCAGCAAGTCATCTTATCTCTATCGACAAAGTTCCTCGAGATACATGGACACTTTCACTTCATCACCTCCTACGGATTCAACCATCATGGCTGAGCAGATCCGAGCTCAAACGTCTAATGTCCAAGGGTTGGTGAAGCAAAACATAGAATTCAAACAACAAGGATGTCTCGAGAACCGAGGACATCCTAAGAATAGCAACGCTTCTCTAGTGCGATGTAATTGGAATAATGGTGAAGATCACAGCCCAAGCATCAATAAAGCCACCTCTGAACGAACTAGGCAAAATACGCCTGATAAGGATCATATGGTGGAAGCCATGAGAAAAGAGTTGGATGAGGTAAAAAGTTGCTATGAAAATTGCCATAAACCTTGATGGCATGCTTAAGAAGACAAGCTCACCTTTCACTGCCAAGGTACTCGAGTGCCCTCTTCCCCTCAAGTTCAAACTTCCACAATTGGAGGTCTACGATGGCACAAAAGATCCTCTTGATCATGTTGGTGCATTCAAAACAATACTGGACCTTCAGTAAACACTAGACGAGGTGAAATGCATATCCTTCCCGGCCACCCTCAGGAGGGCTGCTAAAGAATGGTTCAACAAGTTACCACAGCCTCAATTAATAACTTTGAGCAGTTAAATGACTCCTTCGTTTGTCACTTCATTGGAGGCCAACAGCACAAAAGGCTCACTTCATACTTGCTAACCATAAAGCAGCAAGAAGGAGAGACCCTAAGGGAGTATACGAGGCGTTTTAACGAAGCGGTGTTAGAGATCGACAAGGGCAATGACCAAGTAATAATGACGACCTTTCGGGAAGGGCTAGTCAATTTAGATCACATTTTCTCTCAAGGAAAAACTACACCAATGTCAATAACAGATTTATTGCTCAAAACCAACAAGTATGTGAATAAGGAAGATGTCTTGATCCTAACAGGAAAACGAAAGAAGGACGAGGAGGTTGATTTGCAGAACAAAAAGAAAGACCGTAAATTCAACCTTTCAGACACCCGAACTAGAGAAGCTAGTCCAGAGACGGTAAAGAAGAAATTGAACTTCACTCCTCTACTGATGCCTGTTGATAAGATTCTCATGCAGATCAAGGACGACCCAACCCTGAAGTGGCCAAAGCCTTTAAGCTCGAGGCCAAAGGGCAAAAATATTTGGAAGTACTGCCAATTCCACAAACGTAATGGTCATTCCACTGACGAATGTCGTGAGCTGAAAGAGCAAATTAAGGAACTTATCTAGAGAGGCAAACTCTAGGGGTTCATAAAAAAGGATTATCAGCCCAGACCAAATATGGACGGCGTGTTTAGTGACGACCAGAAGGAAGAACGGGATCATCCAAAACCGACAGTAGGGGACTCTAGATGATTACTTGAGGACCATTTATCGGAGGTTCATACTGAAGGAAGCTTATCAGAGACAAGCCAACTACATCCACGTGACTCGGACAGAGATAAAGTGTAGTTGCACAGATGACGTCCCATTTTCTAAATAAGATGCAAGAAAAATTAGGCAACCATACAGTGATCCTCCTCCTATCACCATGTTAGCCCTCGAAGAATTCAATACAAAAAGGGCATTGGTGGATAATGAAAGCTCTGCTGATACTATGTGTATGACGACCTACCAACGAATTGAGCTGGATCAGAGATGATTCCAGCTGTTTGAGTCTCGAGTCTACCTAAAGGATGTCATCCCCTTTATTTACCACGGTGGATAGTCATCCAACGCAAGTAATAAAACAAGTGGATTTCATGGCGATCAACTTTCCCCCCATTTATAATGTCATCCTAGGACGGCCAACCGTCGGTCATCTAAAAGCAGCAACCTCCACCCACTGCCTCAAAGTGAAATTCCCAACTTCCAACGGGATTGGAGAAATCAGTGGAGGTCAACCCCTGGCCAAAGAATGTTATGATATCATGTTGGTATCCAAAGAAAAACATCCTTGAATGATAGAAGATGGATTAGAGACGATCGTCTAAACCAGCGGAACTGCGAAGACATGCATGGAATTGTTAGACGAGCCATTAAATACCGCTTGGGTGTCCGTCGGACCAAGAGGCCTGCTCAGCAAAAAAGATGAATATTCACCTCAGAGTGAAAGCAGTAATAGAGGAGGTGGACAAGCTCCTCATAGCGGGCATCATCCGCGAGACCTACTATCTATGGAAGATGGAGGATGTGTAGGAATCTCAAAACTTGAACAGTACACGTCCCAAGGACAGCTTCCCTCTACCTAAGATTAATCAGCTCGTCAATCTCACAATAAGACATGAACTACTAAAGCTTATGGATGCCTTTTCAAGTTACAGTCAGGAGCTTCATGCCAAAGGCTAGTAAATCACATGTTCAGCGAGCAAACAAGCAAAAATGTAGAAGTCTATGTGGACAACATGCCCGTAAAGAGCAGGGAGACAAAGTCCAATCTTGACGACCTCCAGGAAGTACCAAATGGGGCCAAAACCAGCCAAGTATATATTTGGAGTCTCTTCGAGAAAACTCCTCGATTTCATGGTCTCTCAACAAGGAATTGAAACAAATCCAGAGAAGGTTCGTCTCTAAAGCTACAGATAAGTGCCTGCCCTTCTTTAGAAACATTTAAGTAGGTTTTCTAGTGGATGGACGAGTGCGAAGCAGCCTTTTAAACCCTCAAGGTAGCAAAGCCCCCACTTCTAAGACTGTCAATGCAAGGAGAAGATCTGTTCTTGTACCTGGCTGTATCCCAGACAGCAATTAATTCAGTCTTAATTTGTGGAAAGAGCAAGATCTAGTGGCCAGCCTACTACACAGGTAAAGCTTCTTAAGGGACTGAGATGAGATACTCAAGGATGGAGAAATTAGCACTTGCTTCGGGGAAGCTTCGTCCTCACTAAGTGAACTCATGCCATCATTGTAATGATGAGCCAGCCTGTTAAAAGGTCTATGAATAGTCCCGATGCAATAAGACACATGATTCGATAGGCAATTGAGCTTAGTCAATTTGACGTTGAGCACAAGTCGAAGACAGCAATCAAAGCTCAAGCTTTGGTAGACTTCGTTGTTGAAATCATGATTCCAAAACGAGACCTAAAAACGGAATACTTGGTAGCATATGCAAATAGATCGATTGTTACAAGCCTTGGTAGGAGCAGGTGTAGCTATCATCCGGCCAGAGAAGGACATCCTCAAACAAGGGGAGCAGACACAATCCCAAGTCAACAACAATAAAGCAAAGTGTGAAGTCGTCCTCACCAGCTTGAGAATAGCAAAGGCCTTGGGGGCAAAGGACTTCGAACTGACTCCAATCATTGGACAGATGACCAACGAGTATGAAAGGAAAAAGAGGAACAAATGCAAAAGTATTTAAGACTAAGTAAGTAATTGGTAACTGCTTTGATGGTGTTAGGATTGAACAGATCCCAAGGGAAAGCAACTCCAAAACGTGCTAAACTGACTAGGCTGGCCTAAACTGGTAATATCAAAGACCAGTGAGGAATGCACTCAGAAATACAGGCGACCACAACCATGGGAGGACTGCAAACCTTTCCAACTCAAGAAAGATTATTTGCAAGTTAGTAATCCCAAGTATGATCGTCTCAAATAATGGTCGTAAGAAAGTTTTGTGGAGATTTTGACATCAAGAACCAGACAGAAGTCACAAATCGAATTTTATTGAAGATCATCAAAGCTCGACTTGAGGGGGCAAAAGGACTATGAGCATTTCTATGCATTTCTTTTAAGCATTTCTTTTGAGTATGACGAGGAGTGACTTGATACCAACAAAAGACGTCGAAACATGCATCAAATAAGTAGAAATTTTATTAACATTTCTTTTCGCTCAAGTTATTTCGCTTACAATCCATTTATGAATGAAACAAAAGAGCTTCCAAGCTATTCAAGTACTTGATTGTTCAAAAATAATATAAGCTCCAAGGACAATTAATCAAAGCTTCACTATCAAGCACAAAGCTTCAGTAGCAAGTCCATGATATAGATTCTACCAACGTGCATAAAGCTCAGATAGTCAATCTACATCAAATCATCAACACAGATTCTACTGATGAACATAAAGCTCGGGTAGTCAATCTACATCAAGTCATCAGTATAGATTCTGTAGGTAAGCATAAGCTTAGGTAGTCAATCTACATCGGACCAACAATACAGATTGTACTAAAGAGCATAAGCTCAAACAGTCAATCTACATCAAGTCGTTAGTATAGATTTTGCAGGTAAGCATAAACTCAGGTAGTCAATCTACATCGGACCAACGATACAGATTCTACTAAAGAGCATAAGCTCAAGCAGTCAATCTACATCAAAACGAATTCCACTGACGAGTATCAACTTAAGTCAGAAATCTAGGATACAAACTCTACTGCCGAGAACAGCTCTGAGGTACAAACCCTACTATGAAGGAGAAAATCTTCAGTAGCCAGTTAAAGTTTACGTAGTGATACGAACTCTACTATCAAATATTCAGTAGCTAGTTTACGTCATCTCAGAACTACAAACATCATTAACGAGCACAAGTTCACACAGCCAGTTTGTCACGTCCTTACAAAACTTCAACGGCATGTTTTCACCACAATTGATGGTTCAAACTCAATTGGTAAGCTAAACTTTACAAACAAGCTTGAACTATGTTTTTTATTGACGAGGTTAAAGCCCAAATACATGTCATCTCAACCCTATTTGACAAGTTTAAAGATGGTTAGCTTAGAAGCTTTGATAACCTATTTGTAGCATAACACTATTACAAACTCTAGTGATCACATGACAAACCTCAAAGCTGTAAAAATTCCTAAGGGAATAACACCAAGTTTCAAATAGCAAACGTTAGAGTAGAAATCATGGTAGCAAACAAAGCACGAAATATAAGGGCCTCAGATAAAAAGGCAACCATTGTTTTTAAACAAAATATGCCTTAAGGCAGTCAGTGTCGTCAAGCAAAGTAGGCCTCAAAACATGGAGGCAACCATTGTTTAGAAACAAAAGCCTCAAAACAGGAGTCACCCATTGTTCATAACTTTGGAATAAATTAAAAAAGAAAAAAGAAAAAAAAGACTAAGCTTGCTCTAAGGGATGATCTGTAGAAGCAGTGACGGTCTGTCCATTAGCACCCTCGTCAGTAGCCTCACCTCCCCCAGGAACAACAATGTCTAACCCAACAACGACAGTTTCAGTTTCAGCTTCAACTTCAGCTTCAATATCAGCAAGGACAAAAGCAACCCCTTCAGCAGCTTGTCTTTCTTCTTCCTTAGCTTTGTCAATGATCATCTCTGTATCAACAGTTTCAAAATCCAAAGCTGAGAAATCAATAGCCTCTCCCTGATGCTTCAACATCCACCTACGGAGAAGCTCAAAGCCCTTGAAGTATTGGTAGAATGGAAGATCAAAGTAATGCTCAGACTCTTGGAATTGAGCAATCACCCTGTCTCTGGCCTCAACAGTCCGAAGGTGAGCAGCTTGGAGTTCATCGTCCTTCTGAGCGACGAGCTTCTTCTCAACCTTTAAGGCCTTCTTGAGCTCATTTGCCTTCTCTTTGGATTTCACAGCTTGGTCCATAGCTTCCACCAAATCCTTCCTCAGTCATGAACTTTCAACCTTAACAGACTCAGCCTTAGATTGAGTGACGATCACTTTCTCCTCAAGGCTCAGGTAGTCAGTCGTTAGTTGAAGGGATTCACCAAGCACCTGGAAGACAAAGACGTGGTTGAGTCTCATATTTCTGCGGAATGAAATCCAAGGAGGAAAGAAAAGAAAAATGAACAACATACCTGCACCAACTTGTGGATATGACAACTGACAAGCTCGTGAGAAGGTATACCAAAAAGGCCCCTCAGCTCCTCGTCAGTGATGACGTTGTGGGCTTGGCCAACGGTGGTAGCTAGGTCCTCCCAAACACTCTTCCCGACCTTGCCCTTCCCTTTGGAATGAGTGACGGGGGGAGTGATGGCTGATAAAGGAAGCGCAGCCACAACCTCTAGAGTAAGGGCTAGGGAAACAGGAGCTTGGAACAAGGCCAAAGGGGTAGGCCTTTCAAACTTTCCTTCGCCAAATTTTCACCTCTTGGCATCAGGGGCCAACGAAGACAGAGGCTTATTTTTCATACTCCTTAGACGAGCGTACTTATCCTTGCTTTGCCTAGTTGCCATCTCTACAAAAGACGAGCACTCGTCATCATAAAAAGTCTTCCTCGTCCTAAGAAGTGCATAATTGACGGTGTAAGGAAAATTGCTCGTCAATTAAAAAAAGAAAAAAAGGGCATATTCTATTCTTCAAGAGCAATTTTCTCCAGCACCTACTTAGAGGGTTCAGGTCCGAGACAACACTCGTATAACCAACGAGCACCTACAAGATTCTTAAAGTCCTCAGACAAAAGAGTAAGAGCAAGCTCCAGAACAGCTATAACACGTCCTTGGTATCGCTCCTCCAACTCAGGTCGTTCAACAGCTGCAAAGCAAATAAGAAAGAAGGTTAGAAAATAAAAAATGAGCAGAACGAAAAGAAAACAGAAACAAGAAGAGAAAAATAGCGCACCAAGAGTGGGTATTTCCCATCTTCGCAATGACCTCGGGACCTCACCTCAAAGGTCATTGCTCAATGTCTTAAATTCTCCAAACACAAAAAAGTAACGTGACTTCCAATCACGAAAAGAAGTAGGAAATTCATGAACCACCTTAGTTTGCTTATCCCAAGGAGAGAGTTCAAAGTACCCATAATGGGTAGAAGGTTTCAACTTATACAAAAAGAAAAATTCATTTAGGGTGATCACCTCCCCGTCATGAACTATGAACCATATGGCCATACAACTGACGACCGTCCTCCAGGCATTGGGAACGAGCTACCCAGGAGCAATATTAAAATTGGATAGAAGATGGTGTATGAAAGGATGAACAGGAAACCTCAATCCACAGGAGAAGGTAGCCTCGTAAAAGCTCACCTCCTCGTGAGCAAAGCTACAAGCTTTCTCACCAATATGAGGCAACCTAGAGATGACCTCACTAGGAAATTGGAATCTCGCCCTAATGGATTCCAAATCATCTAAGACGCATTCCTCAGAAAGAGCATGGAATGGAGTCACAGATGAGAACGAAGAAGCTTGCAAAGAAGAGCGAGTACGCGAAGAAGGAGTCAAAGATTTGGGAAGTTTGGAAGGAACTGATGGTCTTAAAGAAGAGGATGGCTTTGCCGGAGTAATTTCAAAAACGGAGTCACTGCTAGAAGAGGAACTAGGGTCGGACTCACCAACCCTAGCCTCAATCTCTTTATCACCCATCTCTACGTGATAAGAGATCAAGGAATGATGAATCAAGGGGTAGAAATCAAGAAGCACTGGCCTAAAAGTAGCACAATCTCAGGGAAGAAACAACCTAACTTGAGGACACTTTCCATCAGAATTCTCAAGAAAAACTCCTAATTTAGCAAAAAAGAAGGAAACAGAAGGACACTTACGCCAAACCAAAGACAAATCAACCATAAATGAAGTTCTAAGAAGGAGAATCTTACCAAGATGATGAGAAGCAAGGAGTTATGATACTTCAGAACCGGCGTAAAGAGGGGAAGGAAGAAGTTGAAGAGTTTTTCTTTTCTCTAAAAGGGAAAGATTGGTTTATGGTGCCAAAAGCCCAAAACACATAAAAACCCTCACACGCACAACCAAGGCATGAGCTACACGTGGCCCATAATTGATAGAAAATCACGTCTCCATTAATGTGATGGGACGAAAACTTCAGGAAGAGGAAAAGCAATAAAAAAATGCCTAAATTATTCCTTTACTCGTCTCAAAGAAGGAACGACTAAGGAATAAGGGGGCAACTGAAGAGTAACATTTGATCAGCATACCTTCAGTGAAGTTGATCGTAGACCGTTAATAAAATAAGTCGTCAGTAACACTGACGACCGTTACGCACATTAATGATCCGGCCCTAAATCCTCTCCTTAACAAGGTCTGACGTTACGGGCTCCAGCAAAAAGCCTTAGACAGCTAAGCTGACTGTTGTAAAACCGTTACAAGACTTTAAGCAAGGATATAATGGCATTCAACAGGCCATTCAAAGCCTCCAACGTTTGGCACAATAAATGCCCCAAGCATTTATTCACAGACAGGCTATATAAGGCAAACAACAACAAGTAAGCAGGGGAACGACACATACATTCACACACTATACGCAGACTATCTCTTACCTTACTCTACTTTTTAAGGGAAATAAATTGACTTAAGCATTGAAGGCTCCCCCGGGATCCTAAGTGCCCTCTTACATTGTTTCTTTGGAACAGGTACTGACGGTCATCCATACCAGTGACGAGGAACATACTGATGAGCTGCAGTTTTCTGCTTCATCAGTAATAAACTAATGTACTTACCTTTTGGGAAAAAAAGTACTTTACTTATTTCCTGAGTTATATTTCTCTATTTATTAAAAAAATTGTGAAAAGTATATTAAAATAAATAAAATAGCTTTTACTAAAGTGAGTGCTCAACAGACCCAAAATTGTCAAAACATTTCATCATAATAGAACAAGAGTGTTTGAGAGAGAGAGAGAGAGAGAGAGAGAGAGAGAGAGAGAGAGAGAGTCACTCGACAAAACCAACCAACCACACCACCAGATTCACCATCTTACTCCAAATCCTACTTCACCTTTGGATTCTATGCTGACTAAAAGCTCACAACCAATTTTCTTAATTTTTAGCCTTTCAAAAAAAAAAAATTCTTAATTTTTAAAAGAGATTTTTTTTTTTTTGCTAAGAAATTTGAAAAATAGATTTTAATGACACTTAAATAAATAAATAAAACTTAACTTTCCTATAAAATAAATAAATAAATAAACTCAACAATTTTTCTTCTTGGAGAATAAGAAGAGAAATTTTTAAACCAACAAAAAAAAAAATGTAATATAAAATGTTTAAAAAATTATTTAATTACTATTTAAGTATTTAAAAAAATTCACTTAATCATTTGTAAAAATTCTACTAATCTGTAAGAAATTTTGAGCAATTCTATATAAATGGAACTCTATATATATAGATGTATTTTTTATAAGTCAAAGGAGCAAATTACATAACAATTTGAATAATAAAATATAAAATGACTGACATTTGTACTTCTTAACAAATTTTGGTGGGTATTTAGGTCAATTTATTTATTTTGATAAAAGTATTAAGGTCAATTTAGTTTGGGTTTAGATAAAAAATAAATAAGTAAAAATGTATATTTTTATCTCCCTTCTTACAAAATACTAACGGAGGTAAAGTAGTGCTTATTACAAAAAATTAAAAGGAGGGTATTATATATATATAAATATATATATATTTTGATAGAGTTTTAACCTATGGCGTCCGCTCCTGATGATAGCTCTTTATCATCAGACCAAGACAATCAATCAGTTTTTGGTGTAGGCAGAGATTGAATCTCAGATCTCTTATACAACCATCAGAGACTTTACCAGTTGAGCTAACTGAAACTCACAGGATATTATATCTTTTAAAATAAAGCAGAAAACATTGGAACTGTCTAATATTCTAATGGGTTTTTACAATTTAGGCCCACCAAAAAATAAATGTTAAGAGAAAGCCTAAATAAAATGTGGAGATAAGGTCCAAAATGGTCGCAGCACATTGCTCAGTCAAAAAAACAGTGAGAGAGAGAGAGAGGCACGTTGAACAGTTATAACAGATATATGAAACTGAATCAGTTTTTAACTTACTCTACTAATATCAGAACAAATACTAATTTCTATATGCAAGCGACACGCACCATATAGGAAGTGATGAGTGTGGCATGTAGTTTGATAATAACACCTTGGAGATATTGGGGATTGATTATATAATAATTGGAGATATCACAAATCTCATTTCTTCAGGCTTGGGACATGTTTTTCATAAAATATAGGATACTAAGTGTGCGTGCCTAAGAGGCGGGGTAGGCCCAACCTCCAAGGGGTTCACAACCTATTTGTAATCTGGGTATAAGATTTCCTACTTTGGGTGGTTCCCGGCACAGAGACTCTGCCGAGCTGATCTTTCACTCCCTCACCTTTCTCCCCTCTTTCTTCGATCCCCAGCTTCGTACCCAACTTGCTGTATTTATAGCATCAGGTTAGTGGAAGGGTCATGATTGCTGCAACGGTTAGTGCAATTGAGGGTCCAATATGGTTAATTGTAAGTGGGCTTAGGTGGGAGTGGCCTTGGAAATGGTTCCCACTTCGTGATATATCCTCGGCAGTGACGCTTCCCGGACCAGCCGGACAAGCCGAGCATAATTATACGGCACGGTTAGAAGAGGACCAGCGTCGGCTTCTTGTCCGACAGCCCTTCTCGGAGTACTCCAAGCATGGCCGCGCACCTTTCACGAATGGGGCTGGTATTCTGGGCCCGGCAAAGTCGAGGCGCTGGCCCATATCTTCGGCTTATGTCCTAAGGCCCAAATGGTCCTGAGTACCAGGGTGCCGTACACTAAGTTTATGGCATAGGCAGGGTTGATTGTATCAGGATTTATGGTTTTGATTGTTGATGAAATGAATTTTCGATCGATATTTTTGCCCAAAAAAAGAAAAAGAAAAAAAGATTGAAGCTATAACATTGCATTTCATGTGTTGTACCCTTACATCTTTCAACGCATATATGATAGTATGTGGACTTATTTGTGTCTATGTTAGGAAGCATAAGATTTTGAGTAATACTACCAAAATTTTAACAATAAATTTTAGTACCGCTGAGTTGATGGAATATTATTAATTCTCATCTGAGTCTATTACTCATGCCATTTTATTATTTATTATTAATAACTTGTTATCTCGATATTTGTGAAATTTATTGTAAAATATTTTATGACTTTAAATTTATTGTAAAATTTATTTACAAAGGAAAAAAAGGATGAAAGTTTACCTTTTCTTTTAGCTAGCGTATTGATATATAATAAATTAATAGACACCAAATTTGTCAACAGTGTTTTCACACATTCTCTTCTTCCTTTTAAGATTGTAAATGAGCTAAGTCAAGTGTTTAAAATTCAAGCTTTATTCATTCAATTTTTTTTGAACACAAGCCGAGCTCGAGGTCATCACCAAAAAAAATTATATATTCAAGCTTGGCTCATTTTCTTGTTGAGCAAGCTTGAGCTTGTTTACGAGCTACTTGAATAACTTATTTTATTTATATATATATATATATATATATATTATGAAACCATGACTAAAATGTTTTTATCTCTTCATAATTCTATGAATTTTTAATATGAATAGACCATTTATATTATCAATAAGTTACAAATAATAGTGTATGTCATATGAATCTATTGACAAACTTATACAATTCAATTTAAAGTCTATATAAATATATTTTTGGACTAGTCTGTATATAAAATTATAAAATTATTTATAGTTAAATCGAGTCCTTATGTTTACGTGTTTGTTCATGAACATATAATTATGTTTGAACTTTGTTCGTTTTATAATCGAACCTAAACTTAAGACTTGAATTTGACTTATTTTTTAAACAAACGAACATAAACAAGTTTTTTATCAAGTCGTGCTCAAGCTGATTATAAACAACTTGGTTTATTTACAGCTTTATTTCACTTTTTTGTTATGGTAGGCTCAATTGAGTTGAAAGATAGTAAATATTCTTATTACTCAAACTTGTTGAGATGACAATTTATAATTGGTGTGCCATAAAAAGTGATAATTATGATGGTCCAGTTGAAAATAATGTTGGCAACAATTATATTTTGTTGCCTGAACAGATTGTATAAAAAAAAATTGAGAAAATTCGATGTCTCTAGCAAGAGAGGAAATTGATAGGAAAAAGATGACTACTTTCAAGAAAACGCGTGGGCTTTTTCTGAACTTTGTAGGAGTGCGTGGAGCGGTGGAGGGTGGATTCGGAAGGCATATCATTAGAGTCGAGACACGGAGCTCTCTCAAGTAGGAGTCACGATCTAGCTAGAGATGCAATTGTCATAAAATAATTTTTTATTTGCATTTATTATTTTGATCTATTACACGTCAGCAATTAAAAAAAATTAATTAATTTTGTCATTTATTTTGTTATATTTTGGTATTAGAGCTCTGAGAAAAGAATATATGTTCAGACATCATCACAGATCTGCTCAATTGTAATGGCTTTATAAATAACTTGGTTCAGCTTTACTTACTTTTTGTTGTGGTGGGCCTAATTGAGTTGAAATATGGTAAAAATTCTAAAGTTCTCACGCTTGTTAAGATGCCAATTTATAATTGGTGTGCCATTAAGTAATAATAGTTATAGTTCACATGAAAATAGTGATGCCACCAATTATATTTTGCTAAGTCAACAAATTGTTAAAAAAAAAAATTGTGAAAATTCGTCCTCTTTAACATTGCTAGAAAGAAAGTGGAGGCTGTTTAGTAAGATATTTTTAATAAAGTTGTTTAAGAGCTTATTTGGTAAAATTGTTCTAATAAAGTTGTTTGTATTTTTTGAAAATACGTGTAGGTAAAAAAGTATATAAAAATACGTATAATGTTGTTTAAACACTAAAAACTGTTACTCGAAATACTTTACCAAATGGACCTAAATAATATTACAAAAATGCGTATAAATAAAAAAATATTGTAAAAATATGTGTTATGTTATTTAAATAATGAAAATAATTGTTCAAACCTGGTTACGGTCCTGAAATTTTGGACAAAAAGTACCATGCCAGCAGAATTGTTTTTATGGAATCAAAGGAAAGGGAAAGAAAAAGAGAAGAAATTGGTAGAAAAAAGAAAAAGTTTTTTTTTTTTAAACCGGAAAAAGGAAAAAGTTCAAATCTAGGGAGTGGTGAAAGACTAAAGATGATTATGCATGCCTGTAGCAGAATTCTTTCCCTTCTTTTTTTCCTTTCCACCACTTTAATTTTTTCTACTCTTCCTTTCCTTCCAACCTAACATAGTAATCGAATGTCTAATAAATTATAAATTACCATCCCACAAAAGAAAAAAACGTGTGGAACTTTGTAGGATTGCAGGCAAGAGGGTATCTCATCCTCGCTGATCATCTACTTTTGTTTGATAATTGGAAAAATTATAATGATATCCTTAAGAAGAAGAGTAATGACACATCTTTACTAATCGCAATTCGTCATGTGGCGAGTTGTGGTATAAAATTGTGCCAAAATTAGTGTTTTCAGCATTACTCTAAGAAGAACTGCAAAATCTGTAGTAAAAAATTAAAAAGTTTTTTACTTCATATCTAAGTCAACGGTGGAAGACTAGAGAAAATCTAATTTTCCACAAAGTAAAAAACATATGGACCTCTCATTGAATTCTGTAGAATTGCGTGAAAGAGGATATACCTTGGACGCTGCTTAATTTTGTAGATAAAGTTTAAATTCTTGCCACGCATTTTAGTTTATTTGATCTTGGGAGAATAAACATTTAGAAATTATTTTTCTACAGAAAAAAAAAAAATATATATATATTAATACATAAATCTGTTACCAATTAAAAAAAAATAGTTCAAACATTCATGTTTGAAGCATTATTTATTTATTTATTTTTTATATTGATTCGTTTAGGTTTATGGTTAATTTTAACCCTAACATTCCTATGATCTTTGTATAAGTTGGATTCTATGGTTTATATCTTTAAAAATAATATTATTTGTTCTTACGAAATGCATTATCACTTTCAATAGATGTTACAACTCATCTTCAATTGACTAATAAAGTTCTAATAAGAACTTTACTAGTAAGTAGTAAGTACATGAATATTGAATTGACTATAAGGTCAAACTTTTTACAAGGGCCCAGGTTACGCGTGAGGAGTTTGAAGTGTTATTTTGGGTTTCGCAAAAAAACTTCCATGATATTGCTACGTAAAATTAGGATAAGTATGGTACCTAGGCTAGAAAGTCAAAAGAGTTACTTGTCACGCGAAAAGGAATACTACATTAATTGAAGTCTCATCCTGTTTGCATACAATTGATGTACAAGATATTTTTTCTTAATACATTCTTTTTTCACATAGTTATACCACAGACACAAACTATTTTACAATATTTTATAAACTGTTATATAGTTTTAGTATTTTATAAATAATTATTGGTAAATAAAAATGTGATATTAGTGATAGACCCAGATTAGAATTAATAAGAATTTGTCACATCAATAGTTTGTATTTTTAACATTATTCATTTTCAAATATCGACTTAAAAAGAAAATACATTTTAGTTATTGAAGAGTTGAGTGGCCCCACTTTTAAAATGCTAACTTAGAAAATGAACTATCGTGGTGGGTTGATTTGTTTGTGAGAGAGGCAATAAAAAAATAAAAATTTGTGTGAGAAATTAGGAAAAAAAATTATTTTAATACGAAGAACCTAAGTGAAGAACAGATTTATGGTACATTATAAAATTGATTGTTTGAAATAGATAAAGTAGTTTTTTTGATAATGCAAAATACATTTTTTTTCTTCAATAATTGAACGTGAATGCTAAGAAGCATATAATATTATAATTTTATATACAAGAAAAATAGATCAAAGTTTTTTTTTTTTTTTTTTTGCCTTTTTAGCTGGCATATTGATATACAATAAATCTATAGGAACTGAACTTTGAATGGACTTTGACGATACATAAAGTTGTCAGTTGGACTCCTTGTCTATCCCAGATGAACAATCAAATGGATCCTGTGACAAAAGAATAAAAATGTAGAACAAAGACACCGATGTGGAGTGAGATAGTAAGGAAAATTAAAAGTATTATATTGTAGTGATAAGTGTTTTTACCTTTCTTTGTCTTTGGAAGTTTGGTTTTATAGAATTCTGTCTCACTTAGCCGTTACAGGTATAATTGATGTGTCTGTCTGGTTTTATAGAATTCTTTCCCATCAGATTTTTTTTACTTAAAACTCAAGACATTTTACCACACTTAATAACATCTCAATAAACTCTCAGTTAGGTTTGAATTTTCAAATGTGCATTAGAATTGGTTGGGAATAGTTGTGCCTATTTTTTAAAATGTGATATGATGATGTGACATGTTAGAATTAGAGGACGTAAAACTTGAATTTTACACCATATTCTTATATAATTTAATCTCGTTTGTCCGTAAAAGGGATGGACCATAATAATTGTCTTTGTTTATATAAGACTTTTAACGGATATTCAGGAAAAGAAAAAAATTAAGGGGCTTTTTTAGCACATTGAAATATTTTCTTTTGGAAGTGGTGGGTCGAAACATGTGAGAGAGAGTGTGAATATTTCTATAAAAACTGATGTACTTGAATTATTTATGATCATAGTTGTTAGCATCTTACGATTATAATAGGGAAAACTCTAGTCATGGGAACTAGGACGTTTCAACAAAGTTTACGATACATATCGTATTGTGTACAAAAATTTACGTATTGTAAGGGTGCATCATAAGTGCTCATAAATTGTACGATACATAGGTGTGCATCTTAAGAATCGTATTGTATCGTTGAATCATACATATCATATGATACATAGACATATGGGTTTAAAATGAGTTTTTTTTTTTTTTTTTTTTTTGGGTTAAAATTTGTGTTTTTATTTGATTTAAACAAGTTGTTAAACTTTTTTTAACACAAAATTATTGGGATACTTAATTGAGTCCAATAAAATAACATGTCCGTGAGTTTTTTTTCCCCTCTTTTCTTTCTCCTACAAAATTTTGGACTATACACTTGACACTTCGCTTTCACATTTGCAAATTTCTTTTCTATACTATGAATAATGAATTAAATGAAAATATATTTATTTTTTATTTTGCTATTATTGTTATAAGTCTAAGAAACTAGAATGCCAAGATAAAATATAAAGAAAAAAAATTATTAGATTAAAAAAACAAGAAAAGATATAGTAAATGTTGATGATGATGAATAACATGTCAATGAAGAAATTATTTTGCAAGTTTATGGACATGATAATAACATTGACTTAGATGAAGTTGATTAGGCTAGATGATGAAAAGAAATTATTATTTTGGTTCATATATCATGTATTATCACTTATGAGTTTAATCGATTTGAATATGTTTGATTTATGTAGTTAGTTTTGTTAAATATTAACATATAAGTAATGATTAAGTTGGTCATTAGTTATATATATTCCGAATTTATAATGAATACACCTTTTATATATGTATATTTATAATTTTTTAAATAATTTTATTAGATGTTTGTGTATTTAAGATACACGATACAGAAAAATCAAAAATCAATTCATGATACGTTTTCACATTTTGACAACTATGCTTATGATATCTAAGTGATGATAACTACTTTTCCAGAAAAGTAAAAAACGTGTGGCCCTCTCTTCAACGGTGTAAGATTGCGTTGAATGCATTCTCAGTTGATAGTTTTCCCAATACAAAAATAAAAAATTTTAGGATCACAATTTAGATCACAACTTTTACCACAATTATCTACAAGACAAATTGTGAGTGGAGGAAAAAATGATAGGTTCATGTGAAAGTGATAGGTAGACAATCACAATTTGTTACGTAGAATAGTTGTGACATTTTATGTGATAATAAAATTTACTCTAAAAAAATATATTGAAGTTTTAACATTGCATCTTATATGTTGCATGCATATGTGATAGTAAATGGACTTATCTGCACCTCAATGTCATCAAGGAAGCATAAAATGTTGAGTAATGATACACACTTACTGTACACGTACTATCTCAAGACTAAAATTGTGTTTTTAAATCACGATTTCACAATTTTAACTTTTAATTGAAATGCAGTGTATATAGAATATGTAATAAGATTTTTTTTTTTTTTGGTAAAATTTTATCTAGAGGGAAAAAAAAAATCAAAGTTTAGTTTTTTGCTTTTTAACTGACATATTGATATACAATAAATCCATAAGGACCCAATCTTTGAAATGACTTTTCACTCATTCCATTTTTAGCAGAATTGATTTTGTGAATCTCAAGGAAAGAGAAAATCTTATGTCAAGAATTTTTTCACCCCACAATTTTAAATGTGGTCAATTATAAATGGTTGAGAAAAAGTAGTAAATTACAACCACAACATGTTAAAGGGAATGAGATTGAAGGGAGGGGAAATTTTCCTTTGTTTAGCTATGAGGAAAGAGATGAGAGAAATAAAATATGGAGGTAAATAGTTTTTATGGATCTCACCAATTTTATATTTTTTTCATTCCCTTCAAATCCACAAAATTACTCTTATACACATAAATATTTTGTGAAATTTCTTTTATATTTTCATAATTAAATATTAACTTATAATTTATAGGGATAAAGTAGTAAACTAATTTTTTTTTTGGTTAATCTTTCTTTCATTTTTCTTTCCATCTACGTCCAAACACACTAATAAATATTTTTCTTTCTCTTCTGTTTCCACAAAAGCCAAAAACATGTGGGACTCTCTTTGAACTTTGTAGGATTGCGGGCAAGAGTGTATCCTGGCTCACTCATCCACTTTTGTTTGAAATCTGAAAAATATAAAATAATATCCTAGAAGAACTGCAAAATCTGTAGGAAAACTAAAAAGTTCTTTACTTGATATATCCGAGTCAATGGTGCAAGACTAGAGAGAATTTTTCCAAAAAAAAAAAAAAAACATGTGGATCTCCTTTGAACTTTGTAGAATTGCGTGAAAGAGGTTATCCTTGGCAGTTGGCACCATCCATTTTTGTTTGATCTTGGGAGAAAAGTCAGAAAATGGTGTCAGTGATATTAGAAATTTTAATACATAAATCTATTACTGATAATGAAAAATAATTCAAACATTTATATATTATTTTGTAGAAATAATACTAATTATATTTAGGTTAAATTGCAAATTACAAACCTAAAAGTTTGGGGGTGTTTGGATTTTACACCCTAACGTTTTAGAATTTGGATTTTATCCGCTAAATTTTAGGGATGTTTGGATTTTACTCCCTAAAGTTTGGGGGTATTCGGATTTTACACCTTGAAGTTTTAAATTGCGGGGTGCAAAATCCAAGCACTCCCAAACTTTAGGGGTTAAAATCTAAATTCTGAAACGTCAGGGTGTAAAATCCAAACACTCTCAAACTTTAAGAGATGTAACTTTCAATTTACCCTTATATTTATTACTATATTAATTTGTAATTTTTTATTACAAAATAAATTTTTATCAAAGTTGTACGGTCCTGTGATACCCAGGTCCATTTGGGCCTTGGGCTTTAGCCTGATAACATGGCTTATACCATCCCCAAGCCCAACTCTCAGGCCACCCTTAAGCCCAGTGAACGAATGATCTTCATTAATTCATACTACATTACACCTTCTGGATCACATCCGGTAATCTACTTCCCGAACAAGAAAGTGATTGCTCGGTTGTATTACCTCTCAGTTGCTCGGCAGTGTTGGGGAGTATCACTGCCAAGTATATCTACTAAAGTAGGAACCATTTCCAAAGCCACTCTCACCACACCCCACTCCCACCTAAACATCCACTTACAATTAACGATATTGGACCTCCCATTGCACTAACCATGGAAGTAATCATAACCTCACCACTAATTTTGGGCTATAAATATGAGAAGTTAGTGGAGGAAGGGGGTTGTTGAAAAAGTTCTGGGAGGAACTTAGAACTAAGGGCGATAGAGTCACGAGAGTGTAGGGAAAGGAATATAAAAGTTGGAGAGCTGCTGCTGGGCCTCTAAGCAAGAATCATCCAGGGTAGGAAATCCAAAGCCCACATCACAAATAGATTGTGAGCCCAAAGTAGAGTCAACCTGTTAGTCTCATCTAGGGTGCGCACAAAAGTTATAACATATTTTATTAAAAAATTCTTATAATCAATCAGATATGACAAGAATTTGATTAATGCTAATTAAATAACATAATAAGTGAAGCATAAATTACTTTTTTCCCCTTTTTTTTTGATAGATACCGTTAGGTTTAGGTTTATTTTACCCCTAACATTATTGATTTCTCTTGCCATCGTATGAATTGGGTTCTATGGTTACCTTTAAAAGTAACATTATTTTTTTTCTTACAGGTAAATGCATACTCACCTTCAATAGATGTTACAACTCACCTGCCAAGAGCCTTGTAGTTTAATTGACATTTTTCTATGCACAAAGTATTTGAGATTCTAAAGTTCGATTATTGTAACTATCAAAATATAAAAATAAAAAATGTTACAACTCACCTTCAATTGCCCCCTCCCTCGTGTCTGAGCGATGTTCTTAAGGAGAAGGCTCTTTTGTTTTCTCCTTTGTAATTTTCTCTGTTTTTTAATAAAATTTTCTAGTTCAAAAAAAAAAAAAAAAAAAAAATACTCACCTTCAATTGACTAATAAAGTACTGATAAGGAGTTTCTAATTTTTTTTTTTTTTTTTTAAATAATACTGATAAGAAGCTAGCTATTTACTATTTACTGTTCTCTTTTTTTTTTTTTTTTTTTTTTTTGAGAAACTAGTATTTACTGTTCTCAATACATGAATATTGAATTGACTATAAGGTCGAACTTTTAACACGGAAATTTCCATGATATTGCAATGTAAAATTATAGCATAAGTATGGTACCTAAAAAGTTTAAAAAGTTACATGTCGCGCCAAAAGCAAGACTACATTAATTAGAAAAGTCTCATCATGTTTGCATAGACTTTTATATACTATTTCTCAATAGATTATGTTTTGAAATATCGACTTTTTTTTAATTTTTTTAATTTTTTTTATAAAAGTGGCGAGCGGCCCCACTTTTGAAATGCAAACATAGAAAATGAACTATTGTGATGGGTTGATTTGTGAGAAAAGCAATAAAAAAAATAAAAATTTCTGTGTGAGAAGGAAAAAAAAAAAATTTTATTTTAACATCATGAATCTTAAAATGAAGAACAGATGAATAGTGTGTTATAAAATTGATTATATAAAATAGATAAAGTAATTTTTTAATGAGGCAAAAAAATTTCTTTTTTTCACATAACTGAATGGAATGCTTGAGATGCATACAATTTTATATACAAGAAAAATGGATCAAAGTTTAATTCTTTTTGCTTTTTTAACTGGCATATTGATATACAATAAAAATAAAAATGTTTGAGAAATCCCAAAGAAAGTGTGGATATAAGGCCCAAAATTGTCATGACACTTTACTCAATCAAAAAACAGAGAGAGAGGTCCGATGGGAAGCTATAATATATATCTGAAAAATTAAGTGATACTAAGTTGGGGATGCGAGAAAATTTGAAGTAGATGAAATAAAATGAGAGTGAAAGTTATGGCTAAAATACGGAATTAGGGATACGGTAGAGTTTATATACCAGAAAGGCAGAAATGAATGGCGTTGCACAATGAACAGTAATAACTGAATTATGAAACAGAAATCAGTTTCTAACTAACTCTACTAGTTATCCAATATAAGTGTGACATGTGTTAGACTTAACCAAACCATAAATTAATATTCATGGACTTGTATTATGCGGAACAAATGCTGATTTCTATGTAAACGACACGGATACATAGTACTCGTTTGGATTCGGCGTTTTGCGTGTCTGCGTTTGAAAATCACGTTTCGTTTTTTTTTTTGTTCCAGCCGCACTATTTGACCAAGTCAATTGTGAACATTGCATGGATGCACTGTTCACGAGTCCCACAAATTCCACTTTTCAGCTACTTTTTCATTAAAAATGGGTCCCACGGCACTATTCACACATTTAAAAATTATTTTACTATAGTGTTTTCAGTTTCAGAAAAAATAAACTCAATCCAAACGGACCCATAGGAAGTAATGAGTGCGACATGCAGTTTGATAATAATAACACCCAGAATCGATATTGGAAAATCTCAAGGAAAACGAGAAGGACAAGAGAGGAAATACATAGGAAAACAAAGAAAAAAAAAAAAAAAAACTTTGATATATTCATTAGGAATTGATGAAAGACTAATAGCTAATTTTCTTGAAAAGCTAAAAATGTGTGGGCCTCTCTTTGAACTTTGTTTTGTAGGATTGTGTGGAAGATGGATATCTAAGTCAAGAAGGCATCTTGGCATCTCATGAGATTTCTCTCTTAACATGTGAAACTCGTGTGGAATCCATACATACTGTGGAATTCATAAAATTGACTCATAAGATAATTTTTTATAAGCATATATTATTAGGGCTGAGCATGGACCTGGCCCACCCGACCCGAAAGATCTTGGTCGAGTCTGATGGATGCTCAGGTTGGGCTCGGGTCAAATACTTGGGTTTATTTTGGGTCTTGAGTTAGGGCCGAGTCAACCCGACCCGACTAATTAATATTTAAAAAAAAAAAAAAAAAAAAAAAAAACCTTACTTACTCTGATCAATAAATTCATAGCCACAGTTGGTTGAATTTATTTTGGGATTTTCAACTTCGAATATAAAGCTCACAAAATTCTTACATGAACAATTAAAAAGAGAACAATTTACTATCTTCGTTTTGCTGCCATGCTTACCTCAGTTACCTGTGCTGGCTTTTATAAGCTTTCTACGCCTTGTTGAAAGCTTCTCATACTCTTACTATTTCTTCAACGTTGTATTTTTGTGGTTTTTACTCAATAATAATATTCTATATTTTCTCACCAAAAAGAAAAAAAGAAAAAAAAAAAAACAGAGAGAACAATTTGAAATAGAAATAAGTGAAATTTAAAAAGCTATTAATTAATTATAGTAGAAATTAGAAACCATAGCCATAAATTTGGTTGAAAGTGCATTAAAACAAAATTTTCCTCTATCACAAATAGGAAATGAAACTAAATTTGTTTAAATGGAAAGAAATTAATGTATTTAAGGATATATGATATTTGCTTCAATGTATAAAGCATTGTAATTAGTCAAAGAAGGGTAAAAATGGCAAGAGCAAGTTAAGGAGTAATATTTCTCATTTATGGACATATGTATATAAAAAAAAAAAATTATGATGTTATATTCCGAATATTGTGTTCTAAATTCCTAATATATATATTTTCTTCTTAACTTAGAATGTTTCATAAATTATTTGCCAATCATAACCATCTTTTGAAATTTTACTAATGCAAACCTTTTGAAAATTAACGTTACCTTTTGAGTCTTGTCTTCCTCAATTAAATCTTGATTCCAAATTTGAATCCTATTTTAAATTTGGCCATTCATTATGTGTCACAAAAATTAAATTAATCAAATAATAGTGTTGGAGCATTTTAATATTAATTAATTAAAATGAATAAATATTACAACATAAATGTAAAGATGTGGGAGTGAATATGGAAGATGAGGAGTTAGTGAAAATGTTTAATCCCACATTGAAAAGGAGAGAGACTATTTTATTCTTTTTAATTGTGGTGATTAATGGTCTAATATGAATTGAATCAGATATTGGGCTAGATACGTGTGCAAGGGGGAGGTGAAGGGTGGAGGTATCAAAAATGGAAATGAATTAGCCTCTTGGAGTGTCCTACTTGACAGCCCATTCAGAATAATTACCATATCTGTTGGTGAGTAAATGGCCTGAATCAATACTCTATTTTTATTATAGAAAATGAAGAGCCATTAACCTATCCGGCTGGGCCTTTTCATTCTTCAGAAACTCCTTATCTCACCATTAATTGTGTAACTCTAGCCCATCAGATTAATTTGGGTAATAATTTCATGAGGCCCATTGAGCCTATAAATAGACTCATTCAGACCCAATCCAAGTTACTACAATTTACACAAAAAAAAAAAAAAAATTAGAGAGGTTCTTGGCAAAGAAGGGTGTTCTTTCTAGTGGAGCTTTGGGCTTGAACACTTTATGCAGAGGTTGTTCTAGCCATACGACACTTGTTGGGCTGTTGTATCCTGGGGGAGACAAGTCAGAGAAGGTCTACACCAGTTACAAAGTTTAGCCAACCAAGGGCTTGAATCTCCTTAAAGAAAGCGAGTGCCACGCCTCAATCCAAATAGTGTTGTGTAATTTTTCTCTTTAAATTAATAATATTTAGAAGTATTATTCAGTTTCTCTTTGTGTTATTTCCATTATCATTGTGTTTGCACCAACAAATAGTAAATTGAAGAAGGAAACCGTGCTGTGATTTAGCCTTGCGTAATCTATAGCTTGTGACCTCCAAAATAGTCCCATAATTTCTTAGAAAAACACATTTGCATTCTTAAAAGTGTATGAATTGAAACATACATATTCATTGAACTAGTGCTTTGCAAATTTGTCTTATTTTTGGATATTGTTATTTTGTCTATTCAAATGTAGAATCAAGTGGAAGAATCTTAACTCGACCCGACCACCACATTTAAATTTTTTTTTTTTTTTTAAAGGGAGAGAGAGAAACCCGACCCGATACCCAATAAACCGACCTGACTTAAGACCCGAATTCCGAGTTGGGTCGGGTTCTTCTCTGATAGACCCGATTTTCATCGAGCCAGGTTACGGATGACTGTGAATCTGACAGATCTTAGGCCTAAATTATCACAACTTTTTAAGAAAAATCTACATATATTACTCTTTTTTTTTTTTTTAATCTTTTGATAGTACATCTATTACTTTGATCTACCGTTAATTTGTGTCAGGGTCAAGGTTGGATTCAAGGCCCATTAAAAAAAAAAAATGTTGGATTTATGGTTTTAGGGCTCTTTTTGCCAAATATTCTATTTTTGTTAATATAAAAAAAATTACTAAAAAACCTCTGCCCAAACTTATTTAGTTATTCGGTACCTTTTAGGAACGTGAATTTGCTAAACTCCAGTTTCAAGTTTGAATTTACTAAACTCAAATTCAAAGCATTATGGTAAAAAAAAGTGATACATAACTAAAAGAGTTTCAAGCATTATTTCAAACTCAAGCTTGGAACTCGAGTTCCAAAAGGTGATATATAACTAAATAAGTCTGGGCGGAAACCTTTTAGTAAAATATTTTGTAGAAACAAAATATTTGGCAAAAAAGGTCATTGTTTGAATGTTATTAAAAATACTATAAATTTTACTATATAATTTTTACATTTTTTTTATAAGATAATTTTTACATATTAAAGTGCCACCGCCACGGTCAACCATCACAATCAAAGTAATTTTGATATATGGAAATGACAACACTGAACAAAGGCAAAATTACTCTGGTCACTCTATGGATGCTGAGGACTATGAGCTGGGAGTAAATATTGGTCTCTCTCTCTCTCTCTCTTATTGCAATATTACCTTTAGGTAGACAAGATTGGTACAATCAGTTAAGGACTTCTCAGAAAATGTTTGAACTACACGTGTGATATTAGAGGAGGACCATTTGAAAACTGCACTAGCATGTTTAATTTACAGGTGCAATAGTTGTCCATTTGCTAGTATAATTACTATAAATAATTTGTCAACTTTGTTGTTGTAATAAGTATTAATTTGTCACTATCCATGCAAAAAGGAAGTTTTAATTTGATGCTAATACAATTACTTGACTCAGTTTTCCTGAAAGTTTGATACAAAAGAACTGAAATTTGCCCATTTCAAGTAATGTTTGAAGCTATTAATTTTGTCAAACAGTATGAAACAACATTATTATTACTTTTTTTTTTTTTTTTGGTACTGTATGCCTCCAGAATAAATCCTCTCATGTAATGACAGTTATTTTTAAAGTTGTAGGTGAAGAGGATTACCAGTCCCCTGCTAATAATGATCCTCTGAGGATAAATTGGACAAGGGAAATGGACCGTTATTTTATTGACCTTATGTTAGAACAGTTGCACAGAGGGAATAAGATTGGTCGTACATACAATGCTCAAGCTTGGACCTGGATGAATGCATCATTTAGTAAAAAATTTGGATTCCTTTGTGACAAAGATGTACTAGAAGATCGGTATTGGAGCTTGAGGAAAGAGTATACGGACATCACAGATATCCTCAATCATAATGGCTTTGCTTGGGATGGAATTCGCCAAACAATGACAGCTGATGATGATGTTTGGGAAGCTTATATCAAGGTGCTATTTTTTCTTATTTGTAATGTTGCTAGGATAAAGGGTTATCTCCTTTTGTTTCCTTTGGTTATCACTAAAGAGCACTGAGCATGCCACAGTATGGTAAACATGTGTGTGCTTCATGAAGTAAACTATATGTTGGTGCATAATGTAGGGTGCAGAACATAATCTTATCGATAATTGAACATTGAACTGTATAATTTTGATCAGCTTTTATTTAAAAATGGCATTTTGCAGGATCATCCAGATGCAGTTACATACAGAGATAAGATCTTGGGTGATTATTGTGATTTGTGCTTGATTTATGGTAATGAAAGTCAGCATAGTAGATCAAGTTATTTCGACATAAAAACGGAGATCAACACCAACACCCTGGGGATGGGGATTGATGATATAATTGGTGATACGCAATCTCCAGCTACGGAGTTTGAAATATCTCATCTGAGAAGAAAGCGAAAATCTGCTCCTTCGTCAACCTCAGCATGTATCCAAAAAGTTCAGAGAACCATCAAGAAAGAGACACAAGAGGCAGTTGAGGGGAAGCCATGTGTAGTAAAAACATATTTGGGTACTGAGGAAGACAAAGACTACAACTCAATAGAATGTATAGTTGCAGCACTTCAAACCATTCCGACATGGATGATGAGATCTTCTTGGAGGCTTGTGAACTTTTAGAAGATGAGAGAAAGGCCAAGATGTTCGTGGCCATGGATGTCACAGCACGGAGGAAGTGGTTATTGAAAAAGCTTCGACGATAGCATCTATTTTTTTTTTTTTGAAAGACATTTTTCTTGTTAATGTCAGATATAATTTTGGTACTTTTTATTGGGTAGTTTTTCCAATGTAAATCAGATCCTATATTAAGGTAAAGACATTTTTTAATGCAATTTCCTGTATGATTTCCTTATTGAAATCGAAAAAAAAAAAAAAAAGGAATTGAATTTGTTTTCCCTGGGAGGTCCTGCGCATGGACTTTTCACACATTCCCTTTCCCTTTTGGAATGTGATATTTTTGATAAAAAATTATTGTGCTGAGTGGATTCTACTTTCTCCACTTTTTCATTTTTCTTTCTTTCTTTCTTCTTTACACCAAACAAAGGAAGGTTTAGGGCCGTTTGGTAACGTTCTAGTAATATTGTTTGTATTTTTAAAAATACGTATGGGTGAAAAAATGTATAAAAATGCGTATAATGTTATTTAAAAACTGAAAATATGTGTTTAAACTCCTATACCAAACCACCCCTTAATATTTCCCTTCCCTTCTTTCTTCTTTACACCATCAGTGTCATGAAAAAAGAGGGGAAATCTATAGGAAAATGAGAAACTTTACTTTCTAAAAAGAAATCTTACTTGACATGGTGCTAGACTGAAGATAGCTACTTTTCCAGGGACAAAATTGGCAAATGCCTTTTTCGGGCAAAAAAGGTAGCATTATGTCCAATTTCCCAAATTAATTAGGGAAATGCATCTCTTTTGAAACTCGATTTTCTCAAAATTGAGTTTAGCCTTATAGTGGCATTTTTAAGGAGCCTATAGTGATGTTTTAAGGACCTATAGCGGTGTTTTGAAATTCAAGCTCCATAAACTCAAGTTATAGCTAAAAAAAAGAAAAAAAAATTACATGTAACTCGAGTTCATGGAGCTCGAGTTCCAAAACGCCACTATGGGTCCTTAAAACGTCACTATAGGCTCCTTAAAACGCCACTATAAGGCTCCAGACATTTTTTTTTTTTTTAACTCGATTTTGAGAAAATTGAGTTTCAAAAGAGGGACATTTCTCTAATTAGTTTGAAAAAGATGACAAAATGTTACTTTTTTTGCCCGAAAAGGACATTTGCCAATTTTGCCACTTTTCCAGAAAGTCAAAAACGTGTGGAACTCTCTTTCAACTTTGTCGGATTGCATGGAAAAGGGATATCTACCTTTATTAACATTTCCCTTTGTTTATTACGCCTCACTTACGAATGAGTAATAATATAGGAAATTACCATTTTGTTTGACCACAATGACCGGTATGGTGCTCAGAAAGTTCCAAGGTTTATTTTAGGTTTCACATGAAAACTTGCATGATATTGCAATAAATAAATAAATAAATAAAAAACATCTACAAAGAGTTATTGGTCACACCAAAAGCAATGTAAAAAGCATCAATATGGCACTTTAAAGTTCAAACTTCAAAGAGTTGCTGGACACTCAGAAAGCAATCCCATCCTAATTTGTCATTCACTTTCCTGAGTTATATTGCAATCCCTTCACAGTTTTCTTTCTCCTCATTTCAGATCTTTACAACTGTTTGCTCATAAATCTCGATGGCTCTTGTGATCTACAAAGGAGTCTCATCTTCTTCTTTCACCCACCAACTCAAGAAGTTTGATGTCTTCTTGAGTTTTAGAGGTGAAGATACCCGTTTTGGTTTTATAAGCCATTTGTATGACACTTTGCGTTTGAGGGGTATTCACACCTTCATTGATGATAAGCTTCCAAGGGGAGAAAAAATTTCTACAGAGCTTCTCAAAACCATTGAGAACTCAATAATGTCAATAATTGTATTTTCTGAAAACTATGCCTCTTCCACTTGGTGTTTGGATGAGCTTGCCAAGATTGTTGAGTGTAAAAAGAATGGCCAATTGGTGCGACCGGTTTTTTACAAGGTGGATCCATCTGAAATTCGTAACCAAAATGGAAAGTTTGGAGAAGCCCTAGCTAAACATGAAAGAAAACTTAAGGATAGCAAGAAAGTAGAAAGATGGAGAAAAGCTCTCCTTGAAACCGCTAATATATCTGGTTGGCATTACAAGCATAGGTATGTATTTAATGACAACTATTGTACTTTTTATAACTTTCAGTGGTCTGATCACTAATTTTATTGTTAAACAACAATTACCGCTAATTTATCAATGTTAGTCTTTTGGCCAATTTATGTTTTTTTTTTTTCTTCATATCTATGACTGTAGAGGTTAATTAACTAGCAATGTTGAAATAGAAGGATTAAAAAAAAAAGAAAAAAGAAAAAAGAAAAAACTTACTAATTAAATAGGAGTGTCATATTTTTTTTTTTTTTTTGGTAAACAGGAGTGTCATATATATATATATATATATATATATAGATAGAGGAGTTTCTTTCTCCCACATATTATTTATTTAAAATTTTCCCAAAAATATCCTTAATAATTTAGTTCTAGTATTAAAAGTGAGTTTTAACAAGTTTCTTCTTCTTCTTTTTTTTTTTTTTTTTTTTTTGAGAAGTTTCAATTATCAGTAACTTAGATTTTCCATGCAACTTCATTCTAGACATATTAATACTCAGAATTGCACCGAATCAAGGGTTGAACCGTCAAACTGGTAAACCATATGAAAATCCGGATTGTACTGACAGAAACTTTAGCTTTAGTTTCACAACTAAAAAAATGTTTCACAACCAAAAAAAAAAAAAAAACCTGATTAAATCATGAAAATTTGACTTAAAAAAAAAAAATATCAAAACACATGGCTTTACTCGAACGGTTTTGTTTTTAATGTTAAGTCATTTTGATCAAATAACCATACTTTCCTTCAATTTTACACTTTTATTTATTGTCTTTTAATTCTTTAACTTTCAAACTTGAAATAAGTAGGCAAATGATCAATTCAAGTATCTTATTATTTAGTCATTTTTTTAAATATAAACACATATAAATTCTATATATAAATAAATTTTCTAAACAATAATATCCTATTAATTTCAAATTATGTTATGCCCGCATATTTATGTTTAAATTGAATGTCATATATATGGGAATTAATACAAGCCACTTACTTTAAGTCTCAATATTTAAAATTTTTATGCACAAGCTGAACATCTTAAATTTAGTTGATCTTCACATTTCTATTTTTTAGTCTAACTCGTTATATATATTTTTGAATGTTATGTGAATGACAGTTGCAATGAGTTCAAATTTATCCAAGGAATTGTTGAAGAGATCTCAAATTCTAAATTTAATCGCACACCATTATTTGTTGCTCGATACCCTGTTGGAATAAATTATCGTGTAAAGACCATTCTTTTAGATATTGAGTCAAATGATGGTCATATAATAGGTATCTATGGCCCTGGTGGAATAGGTAAGACAACAATCACAAAAGCTATTTTTAATAGAATTTGTGATCATTTTGATGGATTTTGTTATCTAGAAAATTTAAGAGAAAGATCGAGGACAGATGCTAGTGTAATCGAACTACAAGAGGCACTTCTTTTTGAGATCTTAAGGGATACAAATTTAAAGGTGGGTAACAAATCTAGGGGAATCAATATGATAAAGGAAAGACTTTCATTTATGAGGATCCTTTTAGTTCTTGATGATGTGGATAAATGGATCCAAATAGAAAATTTGCTTGGAGGATGTGATTGGTTTGCTTCTGGAAGCAAAATCATTATAACAACAAGAGACAAACACTTGGCAACTACTCTTGGAAATTGTTGTTCAACCTACTCGGTTAAGGAATTAGATCAAGATGAAGCTCTTGAACTTTTTAGTATGCATGCCTTCCAAAGCAACAAACCCAAAGATGATTATTTGGAACTTGCAAAAAGAGTTATACAATATGCCAAGGGATTTCCATTGGCTCTAGTAATAATTGGTGCTGATTTGTATGGAAGAACTAAACCTGAATGGAGAAGTGCAATAGAAAAGTATGAAAGAATTCCTAATGAAGAAATCAAAAAAATACTCGAAATAGGTTATGAAGGATTGGATAAAATTGAAAAAGATATTTTCCTTGATATTGCATGCTTCTTTGAGGGATTTCCTAAGGAGTATGTCATTGATATATTGGATGCTTGCAATTTATATCCAATTTATGGAATTCAAAGACTTATCGATAAGTGCCTAATAACCGTTGGTCAATATGATAAATTGTTGATGCATGACTTGTTACGACAAATGGGTAGGGACATTGTTCAACGGGAATCACCAAACTTGCCTGGAGAGCGCAGTAGGCTATGGTGTTATGAGGATGTTCATAAAGTACTAACACAAAATATGGTAAGCATTATCTTGGTTCGTTTTCTACGTTTTTTTCAAATGGCAAATGTAGTGATTATTTTTCATTTAAATGTTGAAGAAAATTTAAGTTTATTAGTTTAGTTCTTGTTTAAATTTAACTGTTATTATACTTTAGTGAATTTTATGATATAGTTTGATTGACTTGATGCTTTGTCTAATTAGGGATCAGAAAAAATTCGAGGCATAATGATATGCTCACCTGAACCATCAAAGATGAAATTAGAACCTAAATGTTTTGAGAAGATTAAATATCTCAAGTTCCTCATGGTTAGTAATGTAGATATTTGTAAAGGTCTCAAATATCTTCCTAATGAATTAAGGGTTCTTGATTGGTCTGGATTTCCTTTATCTTCCTTACCATCCAATTTTGATCCTCAAAAACTCATTGCACTCAACATGCCAGAAAGTCAGGTTACAGACAAGCTTTTCAAGGTATAATCATTTTTATTTATTTATAAATTATTATTACTTTGTTAAACTATATTTTAGTAACGTTTTGTTGGAGTTAAAATTTTTTATCTTCTTTTCTACAGAGGATACGATGCAAAAACTTGACGTATATGAATTTCAATTCCAATCAATACATTAGGGAATTACCCGACTTATCGAGTGCCACCCCAAACATAAAGAAATTGGATCTCCGTGAATGTAGAAAATTAGTCAAGGTTCCTGACTCTATTGGATATCTTGATAAGCTTGAAAGCTGGGATCTCTTTGATTGCGTTGAACTTCAAATTCTTCCAAGCTGCATCGCGATGAAATCTCTTAAATACTTACGTCTTCTTGGTTGCAAAAGTGTTAAGAGGTTCCCAGATATACCACAAGAAATAGAAAATTTAAAGTTTCTAAGTCTAGCATACACTGCCATTAAAGAGCTTCCTCCATCAATTGGGAATCTCACTGGACTTGAGCGATTAGAGATAGGTTCCTATTTCTATCCGTGTCATCTTCCAAGTAGCATTTATAAATTGCAACAACTTCGCATACTCATCCTATGTGGTAATGTCAAATTTCCAAAGGATGTGGGGATTAAAAGACAAGCAACAGCGTGCAATTCTTACGGTGGCTTTTCAAAATATTGTTTTCCAATGTTGAATTTTCTTAAAAAGTTGACTTCTTACTTCTTCCACTCAGAGAAATGTTTATTATCAAGGAGCAAAGATTTGAACCTCAGCGAAAGCATTATTAAATTCAATAGATTAAATCAGCTTCTAATTCAGGATTCCACGTTTCTTAAGAAAATTCCAAAGCTTCAAGAAAGTATAAGACGAGTATATGCACAAAACTGCATCTCTTTGAATTCAGAATCATTAGGAAAATTAATCCTTCAGGTACCCCTCTCTCTCTCTCTCTCTCTCTTAAAGTAATCATATTCACATTTTTTAAAAATAAATTTAGCAAACAAGTTTAACAATTTTACTAAACTTCAATTTCTTAAAATTCCTAATTTCTTGCAGTTTGGAAGAAATTTAGGGCTTTCACCAAATATGAAATGTTCAGGTGTGAAACACAAAGTATTAATGGATTCACATTCACATCGCAATTTATCGAATCAGATTGATTGCTCTTCCCGGGTCTCCATCTCCAAGTTCAACGCAATTATATATAAGTCCTTTCACACTCTAGATGTGTATCTGATTGATTCGGGAGAGAGATATAGTATTTCTGTACCAGGAAAGAAGATTCCGAATTGGATCAATCATCAAAGCATTGAAAGTTCCATATCATTCTGGGTTGGTCCTGAGTTTCCATCAATTGCTGTTTGTGTTGCTCTTCATCTAAGTCCTCTGAAGGACAGTTACGCTAATAATGATAAGAACGGTTCTCTTTGTGATGATATAATCGATTTTCTTTTTGATATCCACATTTTTACCAATAGTCGTAAGCGATGTCGCTTGATTAGGTTGCGTTTTTTTGAATTGAAGTGTGATCATCTGTGGTTTCACGGTGTACCTCACAGTCGATTACAGAGGGAATTCGGAGACTTGATGCAAGGTGATCGGAATCATGTTGAGATTTCATGTAAAATCGATCATTGGGCAAGTAGAAACGGAAAATACGCTCCTGTGATTGCAAGGATGGGAGTACATGTGGAATGCATATGTCCTCCTCAGAATTCCGTTATCATCCAACACAATTCTCAAAATGTTGATGACGACACAGAGCTGCTCGCACCTTTACTATCTCAAAATGGCTCAACAGACGGACTCAGATGCAGGAGACCCTTCAAACTCCTCTAGTCCCTGATGACATCTGATTCAAGGCGTCCAGTGGATATAGCAAATGGGCTTGACTTATGTTTGGGTATTGACTCAGCAGATGGTAATGGGTTTGATTTGGGTTCTTCTTCAATAGCCAATCCCTTTATAAAAAGATGACTCCATTTTCAATCTATATCCACCGTCAAAGAAACCGAGTCCGATGCGAAGAAATATGCCCAGGTATTATTTTTACATTGAAACTATTTTCCGCTAGAAGACTTAATTCAAAACAATGCACTGTGTATTATGAATATATATAAGAAAAATTCAGAAGTTGGAGTAGGAGTGGATCGCTGAGTTGAAATTTTAGAAGTCTACTCATAAAGTCATTGCCCTGTTAAATTGGTACAATTTCAAAGTCATTTGAGGGTTAAGCATTTGGTAGAACTAAGCATTTCATTAGGAGTGACTTAAAATCTCAGGAATAGATGTTGCTCCCTTCAAAAAGGGGAAAATTGTGGTTTCTTATTTTATTTGAATAGTTTATGATTTTAATTGTCTTCAATGCGTAGGCTGTTCAATACCGAGTGGCCAAATTGGAGTACTTTTTCATATAATCAATCAGCTGTAACACAATGTCAACCTCCTCTAGTCTCTCACGAAACTGGGCACCTCTCTCTTTGCCAATTGATTCAAGGCTTCAATTAGATGTGACAAATGGGTCTGACTTGGGTTTGGGATCTGACTCAACTGTTGGAGATGGGTTTGATTTAGCTCCCTCTTCAATGGCCTATTCCTCTGTAAACTATGATTCAGACTTCAATCCATATCCACAGTTGAAGAAAATGAGAACCTCTTGACCAAATTCCTAGAAAACATGACAAGGTACTGTTATTAAATTAAAACTGTTTTCCTTTGCATCATTTTAGTTCAATTTCTTTGGCCTTGTTGAATGACAAAGTATGTCACCCAGTTTAATTGTATTGTTCGATTTGCATTTTTGGGTATCTTTATCACTTTTCAGTCTGTCACACTAAATTAACGCCCTCATTCATAAAGGGGTACTGACCCAATTTGAAAGGATATGGTAATGTGAAAAAAATAATAGTATTAATGAAAGGAAATTAGTAATTTGATTAACAAATATCATCTCATGGCTTATAGCTTTGCAGGGTAAGAATACTTGGCGTTGGCAATCTGTCACTCTTTGAAGTTGGCCTCTAATTGGGTTTTTAAATAAATATGTAACTATGCTTCTACCAAGTGAGAAATCTTATGCATGGGTCAGTTTTTTTTTTACTAGTTGGAATTTTTCTTAATACATTTTCTGCTTAAGATGTCGCCTTAAGAATCATGGCTACCCTTCTTTTTATTCAAAGTTTCAAACATTGCAGACTTCAAACTAACATTTTGTTTTCAGTTTTTTTTTTCCTAGTTGAACAATTTTTTAGTATGAATAAAACTGTGCTTAAAGTTTCCTGCATTACGTAAACAGTGACCACCGATGATATCTTTGGATAACTTATATCAAGGTGTAGTGCTTTCTCATCAGTAATGTTGCTAGGATAAATGATTTTCCTTTTTCATTTCCTCTGGCTGTCATTAAAGAGTACCCCACAGCATAGATGTGCACATGCACACTTTTTCTTTTTCACATATATTTTTTCCCTTGATGAAATGATGTTAATACTATCGTCATGAACTAAACAAAATGTTACTGGGCTACATAGGTTGTTAACACTTTCATCATGAAGTAAATAACATGTTAGTAGGTAACATAGGTTGTAGAACATAATTCAACATTGAACGGGATAATTTTTTAGTAGCTCTCATTAAAAAAAATTACATTTTGAATGAGAGTCCAAATGGAATTTTATACAAAGAATGGATCTGATTTGTGCTTGATTTATGGTAATGAAAGTTGGAATGATAGATCAAGTTGTTTGGACTTAAAATTAGAGATCAACAATAATGCCCTTTGGATGGGGATTGATTGTAATTGGGAATATACAATATCCAGCTTGGGAGTCTCAAAATCTTCTCAGAGAAAAATAAAAATTCTACAACTTTGTAAGCCCAAACATGTTCTCAAAATGTTCAGAGAACCATCAAGGAGTAGTTGAGGAGAGGCCATGTGTAGTTGGAACATATGTGAGTATTGAGGAGGAGTTGGGAAACTTGCTGGTTGGTGTAACCCTAGATGGCAGAAACTTGTAATGCACTGTCTAAAGAGTGTTTTACTTAAGCACTCTTTACTTATAAATTGCAAAAAAAAGAAAAAAAAAAAAAGAAAAAAAAAAAAAGAAGATAGAAAGCTCTACGCAATCTGTCCTAATGCTCTCTATGTCTCTGTTTTAAAGGTACTCAGTGCTTTTGAACAACTTAGGCTTTGCAACCTCATGATGAAAGACCAGAGAGGCCTGTTAAGAGTGTGCACAGCTCCTGATAGTTGACAATTGGTGATCACCGCTAAAGGGTTTTGGCAAGCTTCTTCCGAGATGGAGAGGTGGCCAGCCTTTGTGGTCAAATCACAAGTAGGGAAAAGAAAAAGACTGCTAAGATATTTGGCAATCAATTTTTTTTTTTTTTTTTTTTTTTTTTTTTTTTCTGAGAGCTAAGCCTAAAGGATTTTCTTAACTTGTCCTGTTGATTGCAAGTCAAATATTGGAGGATGCAAGTGTTATTTGCTGAAGAAGAGAAGGCTACCTTGAAGATTAGAAGTGATAATGGAAGACACTTCTGAATTGCTGAAGCAGGGGATGCAGGTGTTATTTGCTGTTCATAACAGGTATTAACTGAGGCTAGGGTTCTTCGTTGTACCAGCCCTTTTTGTTGTATCAATAGAAAAATAAACTTTAAAAAAATTAACTGTATGTCCATTCTAGTTAATATAGCTTTTTATGTGGGGTTTGGGCTTATGATTATAAACTTCAACCCAAGAAGATAAAAGCCACCTTTTCTCCCTTCTAACACATTATTTGACAGTAATTTACTCAAGGTGGATTTTGACTTATGCTTTATCTATTTACACATCATTATAAACTTGGTAGAAATTTTGTTTTTAATTTTAATGTTGTCAGAAAAATCAAATACTTGAATATGAATTGGGTTTTGTTCTCTGAATCAGTTGTTTACTTATGCCTCTATTCAGCAGAGTGCTTCCATAGCAAAACCTCTTCAGGGTTGTTCTGCTTTTTTTCCTCTTCTGAATTTGGTAGGCTTGACTGCAACACAAATTGTTTAGTTCTGTGTAATCTTGCAGTGTGATTACAATAGAGAGGATTGGTTAATTGGCTTGGTTAATTGAAATACAAATGGTAGAAAACTAAATGATGCTTTTATTTTCTCACAAAAGTTGAGTGTGTGTGTGTGTGTGTGTGTTTGTCTGTGAGTACAAACATACATAACTATTTATTTAGAAATAGCACACATTCCATTAAATAGAGCCATTTTAAAATCTTCTGTCTTATTTTAGAAAATAAATTGATCCAGAAATTGTTAAAGCCTCTGAATTAATATAAAATCTAGACCTATCAAGTAGGGAATGTTGAGTAGTGGAGGAATTAGAACGTTCAATTGTTTGTATACTTGATGCTAATGCTAGGGAAAAAAGAAGGTTCTTCTTTGACAGGACAAGATGGAAAAAGACCAAATATGATTTTCTGGATCAAAAGCACAAAAACATAGGGTAGAATTGTTGTCTTCTATGTATGAGGGTCATGAAAATAATGCAATGTTGGTCAACATAAGAACTGGGGCAAAACACAACTAAGATACTGGCCTGCAATATGAATTGTAAAATCTAATATTTTGAATGGTTCAAGAAAAGTAAGAAGTTTTATAGTGAAGATTTTTTTTTCATAGATTTGAGGTTCACCCAGATATTTTCTTGCTCCAGGATAAAACAAGGTTGACTTGGTGGATGGAAGAGATGTTTAGAATTGAAGAGTGTTGACACTTGGAACTTTAGACGTAGGTAGCTGTCTCATGCACTGGATCATGTGGAACAATGTTAATCGGCTTGACAATCTTTTTAGTGTTTATAGTCAATTAGCTCTGTCTTAAGTTGATAATAATCAACATAGCTAATTGCCAATTTGGAAGAGCTGGTAAAACAAGGGGTACATGTCAAAATATATACGAAATTGAAGGAACTGATCAACTTATTGGCATTGAATGACATTGGGGTCTCCAGATCAGTAACCTAGTGTAGTTATTTTCGGTAGTAATGTTATCTGCCTGCTTTTGTAAAACATGTATTGTAACCTATGATGATTGATAGACTAGGTTAATGAAATGAGGGTCAACATGTAAAACACTAGTTTCTTTGTTTAGCTTGATGCATATGGCCCTTCTCTAACAGAGTTTCCCAAATCCCTCCATAAAATCCCCAAAAAGAACAAGCAACAGAAAAAAGTGATAAAAGAAAAATGCTTGCAATCTTGAACTAGAACTTCATACATCATTATAACTTCTGATCTCCTTGCACTGAGAGATACCATGAAAGTCTATGTTCAGGTTCACTTATAGATAAATAATATAAAAAAAAAAGATACAAAATCTATGTTGAAGTTACTATTTTTTAATTTCTACAGGAATCAATTGTGAGTAGAGTTCTTCTAAAAAGGAAAGAAAATTGTGAGTAGAGTTCTTCAAATTGTGTTGGCCTGATTTTCTTAAATTTCACACAAGAGCGTCACACTCAAATACCCTTAAACCACATCTTCGTAAAGGAGCAGATTCTATGCATCATCCAATATTGCTCTTTACCACCTATCCCTTTTTATAAGTTTGCAATTTGTTAATGCAAACTTATAAAAGGGATAGGTGGGAAAGAGCAATATGAGTTTAATTTTTTGTCACAGAGAATACTCATGTTCCAGTTGTCTTTTCTTGTGATTATCATGATTGATATAGGAATGTAATGGTGGGATACGTAGGTGATATAATGGTACATAACATAAATAATAAATTTTCATAAAAAAAACATAACTAATAATTCATGTGTGTTTTGTATTTTAAGATAACAAATCATAATTTTAGTACTTTATAAATACTGTAAACAAAAAATTATTTATTTCATATTTTAATGGCAAATTTCCTTGGAAAAAAAAACAATTGAAATAGGTCACCAAAGACATCAGATCCTCAATTATTGTATCTATGTTTTTTCAAAATGCCTATTGAATTTTGTATAATAATTTGGTTGGATGTTATTTTGTTTGTATTTTTTTTATATTCCTAATTAGTTTTGAAACTTGAATGGACAATTCAATAAACCCTGAATTGGGTTAAGTGTAAAACTTTGGAAAACACAAAAACAAAGCATAAATATGATTTTTCCCTTTTTGAAATTCTATTTTTTGTATTTTTATTGTTGGGAAAATTGGCTCCATTCCCTTCATTGTAAATTCGTTCGTGGGCCACTATGGATACTGAGATTTCTACTGGGCCATGTCAACCATTTATTGGGCCATTTCACCTTCAGCCTGTATCCATAGGAAAATTTTCAATTTCAATCCTACTTTATTAAAAGAAGAAAATTTAAAAAAAAAAAATTATTTGTAATTAGTATTGTCCTTTTATGAGTTTCAATGATTTTGTGATGACAACTTGATTCTATGGTAAACAGCAACTACCCTTTAACTGTATTTTTTTTTTTAGTGATTACTCCTTAGTTTTTATTTGTGAAAATTATTTGTAACGGATTTGGTTACCGGACAAGATGGACATTCTCAGTTCTTGTCAACTGACCCCCAACTGGCATCTGTCAGCATTATAACTATGTTTTAGGCAGTTTGGAATGTATTGATTGAACAAACGTAGACATTGTGGTTGTCATTGTCACAAAATATATTTATCAAAACTAAGCAGGATTGCCCTTTTAAGAGTACTCTTTAGATTTCAGTGAATTTGGAGGAAGTGAAGGTATTAACATTAGAGAGGCTACTTGAAATTTAAAGATTGGAAACAATCTGATACTCGCTTTCTTGAATGCAGTTCCATAAAAGGATTTTAGAACCTCTGAATTATTGTAAAATTTGGACCTATCAAACGGAGGATGTTGAGTTGTAGAGCAATTAGAACATCCTGTTGAGTATTAGCAGAGGGGTCTTCTTTGACCAAGGAGAACATGAACAAGGGCATTTGTGGTTCTTTGGAACCAAAGCATGAAACGTAGTGTAGAAATTTTGGGTCTTCTGTACATGAGGGTCATGGAAGAAATACAATGTTGTTTAATGTAATAATTGAGCTAAAATATAGTTAAGGTACCTGGTGTGCCATATAAATTGAAAGCTAATTCTTAAGAAGGGTTTAAGGAGAGTCTGTATTACAACAAATATTTTTTTCCTTGATTTTGGAGGATTAGGATTTGAAGAAAGAATTCAGCTGTAAGGTGCTTTTGAAAGGTGTACCCAGATATGCCATGCTTGACTAGTTAATGACACTTCTTCTGCTAGTGGGGCTTTGAGTTGAACAAATTATCATTTTTTTTTTTAAATTTTCAAATATTATTTGAGTTGTACACGTTCTTAATTCACTCTCTGCATAAGTTGTTAGCCTTAGAGCTCATTCCTAGGTCTTTTCTTTCCATTAAAACTTTTTAGACTTTGAACTAACAATTTTTTCCTCTGTTTTAGTGTGGAGTGTGGATTGTCATTATGATGGAGGAGGGGTGCTGAGGCAAGTTTCATCAGGGGAAGGTGAGGTGGAGAGAGGTTTGGTTGAACAAGACTGCTAGATCAGAGAGGTTTCAGGAAATTTGGAGGAAGTGAAACCTGGTTTAGGTCCTGTCAAGCTCTTGGAATGGTATGTTTGAGATGTGACTTTTGTTTTTGTTTGAATGTTTTTAGAGTTTATGTATATATCTGGTGCTCTATGTGTTCTACTGCTTTAGGGCCTGTTTGGTTGAGAAGTTTGAGTAATGTTTTTTGTAGTTTTTTGAAATACATGTGGGTGAAAAAGTGTGTGGAAATATGTGTAATATTGTTTAAAAACTGAAAATGAGTTGTTTAACAACTCTACCAAATGGGGCCTTATTTTCTATGAGAATGAGCTTAATTTAGTAATGATGTGTCGTTTGGAAACTGGCTTTGGGGAATTAGATGGGAGTTACATAATTACATTACTTTACTTGGTAACCCAGCTATTGAAGTGGAAAAAAGTTTGGAGATGGAGTCTATGTTAAATGAGATCTTGCTAAATATATTCAATCGTTACAAACTCGACAGTCTGATTCCCTCTCTCTCTTTCACACACACACACACACACCCACACATGCATACATGTACGTATTTCTATGTATATCTGCCTTTTTGTTTTGGTATATAGGTGAATGTTATTTTCTTAAAGGCAGTTCCATAATAAGGCTTTTAAAACCTCTGAATTATTGTAAAATTAAGACTATCAAATGCAGGATGTTGAGTAGTAGAGAAATTAGGAACATCAAGTTGACTGTTTAAATGATGCTAATGCAGGGGAAAAAAAGAAGGTTCTTCTTTGACCAATGAAAATATGAACAAGGGCATATGTGATTCTTTGGAGCCAAAGCATGAAAGATAATTCAATTTTTAGGTCTCTCTGTATACGAGGGTCATGGAAACAACACGATGTTGTTCAATATATTATTTGAGGTAAAACATCGTTAAAGTACCTGGTTTGCAATATAAATCGAAGGCTTATTCTTTAGATGGGTTCAAGAAGAGGCAGTTCTATAGTGAAAATATTTTTCTTAATTTTTGAGATTTAGGGTCTGAAGTAAGAATGCAGCTGTAAGGTGATTTTGAAAGGTGTACCTTGATATTTTCTTGCTCCTAGATATGCCAAGCTTGACTAAGTAGATAGAATAAACGTTAATAAGAGAATTTTCACTTGAAATATTAGTAGGCCCCGTGCACTGGATCATGTGGAACATTGTTAATCTGCTCTGATGCTGATTCAGCGGAAACTATTTCTGAATTTTGGATTTTTGTGTACTGAGTCTATGAAAATTGGAATGACATTATGAAGAAGTGTGGAAGGCATTGTGAAATTAATTCAATGGGAGATAAAGGGTAGAATTAAATTTGATAATGGAGGCTACTGTAATTCCATTTAAAACAAGGTGCTTTGTAGCCTGTGGGATATCTCCTATTCTGTTCTCAGATTCAGCTTGTGACTGATTATGTGTTGCAGTTTGGCATAACTGCTAAGACTTTAGTCCTACTTTAGTTGTTAACTATAGCTTCTGCTATACCTTGTTACTCATTTATCAGAAGAAGAAAAAAAGATGTAACTCTGTTGTTTGTTGATAATGATCAACAAAGCTAGATGCCTATTTGGAACTGCGGGTAGAATACGTGTATGCATCAAATAAACTTCTAGAAATGGTTCTTAAGTGCTTGGTCAATGTATTGGCCTTGAAATGTCAGTGGGGTCTCCTGATTAGTAACTTCGCTTACTTTGTCTGAGTCATTAAATTTTATTACGTGCCTGCTTTTGAGTTTGTATATGGGAGCTTGTGGTGATGTATAGAATTATATTAATGAAATGAAGGTTAACAAAACAATAAAATTTTAAAATTTTATTTTATTATCTTGATATATTTCACCCTCAGCTAACAATCCCTTCCAAATTCCACCCTAATATTCCCCAAATCAAGCAAGCAACAGAAAAGTGATAAAGGAAAATGCTAGCAATTTGGAACGGTAACTTTATACATTATTAGTACTTCTCTTCTAATCTCCTTGCATAGGGACATACCATGAAACTCATGTTCAGGTTCAAAATGTTTTATATTTAGAGGAATCAACTGCAAGTAGCTTTCTTCAAATGATTTTGCTAATTTTTTCTTTAAATTGCATATTCAGATCTTAAAACTTTGGGAGCTTCTTTCCTCATTTCTTTTAAAGCTCACAATTCCTCAAGCTGCACCTTTAGAATGAAGCAAATTATTTATATCTGCCAATATTGCTCTTTGGCCCCTATCCCTTCCATATTCTTGCAAATCATTTGATCATCCTATTGTTGTCCTCCTTTAATGCACCCCGTTTTCCTCTCTGATCTAGGGTAGTCTTTTGCCAGCTCCTCTTGAAGTTGTTCACTTTAGCCCCAAAAAACTGATCAGATGCTTGTACTGTTCATAGCATGTGTTATGAGTTTGTTATGGGCAAATTGGAACAGGCTTTTTGTTGCTGATATGACCATTGCAAAAGCAGGTCAGCCAACAGTGGCCATGGCTAGCCGCATTGCTGAGCCAATGTTTGACATGCTTGTTGGGCTTGGAACAGCTTTGATAATACAAAAACCAATGTTTCTCCAAATGCTTATGGGAATGGTGACTGCATTGTCTTCCTGTTATTGAGCTTGATGGGGTCTGTACTGATTTCGAGTTCAATGTTTATCCAAATACAAACAATGGCCGTTGCCAAAGCAGGTCTAAATCTGTATTTTGTTTATACTGAAAAGATCACAGGTAGAAGGTTGAATATGTAAGACTGGAAGTGGGCTTAAGGAAGAAGATGTGTATTGGTTAGTCTACAGATAAGATAACTACAGCACATTAGCTCCACTAAATAACTCCAGACTATATAACAACATCAAGCGGTAAAAATGATCAACATGAGTTGAAGATCACAAGCGATATAAAGAGTGTAAACTATTCATAAAATATAAAAATAAAGTGTATAAACATATTCTTTTCATTTGTTTGTAGGGCTGGGCATTAAGTGGGAAAGGCTTTTATACAGATAAATATGTGCTTAAAGTTCCATGCATCAAATCAAGATGTAGACATGTAGTTGCTTTGTTTCTGCTGGAAGTTGAAAATAAATCTTATTCTTCTGCACTGTCAATGTGTGTTGCTCATTCTTAGTAGTTTGCTATTAGGTTATAACCGCTATACAATACTCAAATTAAAAGAAGGGGATTTTTGGATGCTAATGACCTTTGATTATTTGCATCCAGATTGACTGGTGTCTATGTTTCGATTAATTCTGGGATTTGCAGATTCCATTATAATGGTATTTGTGCAACATCAAGAATGTGTCTGATTTTGCTTTAGTACAGGCAAGGCTTATTAGCAAACCACTTACCATAAAACGAAAAGAAAAAGTAGCTTCTTGTGGCTTTTGTTAAAGGTACGCATAATATTCTTGTGGCTTTTGTTATTCAGGTGGCACTAAGACTGAAAGACTATTGCTTTGACATATGTACGCATACACGGGCAATTATATGATTAGCTTGTTATATAGACGGAATTTATTAAAACATATTTTGGGCTTTTATTGAATACTTTGCAAAATGATCTTAACCTGTCAAGTCACTAATATAAAAATAAAAAAGAAAAGAAGTGAAGTATTTTAGATGTAAGACATAAAATGATGCCATTGAGAGAGAGAGAGAGGGGGGGGGGGGGGGGGGGGGGGGGGGGAATTTTAGGACAAACGATGAGACATGATGCAGGACGGTAGAAAATTAGGGATAAACAGAAAGAATCGTCCTTAGTCAAAATGGATTTTCTTGGGATGATACTAAACAAATGGTCATAGCAAGTGATTGTTCCACTAGTTTTTTGTTCACATTTTGATTTGATCTCTGCCTTTGGGGTGATAGTGAACTGACATAATATACATGCAAGATCACCTGGAGGTGCAGTTGTACAGAATAAAGCCTTTATGATCTTCAATGAATTGTGCTTGATACATGCAAATACAACATCAGATGAAAGAAACCGCCGAACAAGTCATGATATAGACCTTGATGATGAGTCAAGAAGTAAATATGGGTGTGTTTTTATATCCCGTCATGGATCTACAGAAATGTTGCATTTGTCATTTGCATTTTAATGTATGCTACTGGTATTGTGCTTATATTGAGCTTGTTTTCAGTAGTGATTATCTTGTTTACACAAAGATCTAATTACTTATTTATTATTCTAGGTAGTGCATAAAACAGGAAAGAGTTATAGGCAACCAAACTTCCCCCTCCCCCCTTTTCCTTCTTATTAGTCTATGCAAAGATAGCTGGAGCTCTACCCCCGCTAGAATTTCATAATTTTTTTTATAAAAATAACCCTTTACTATCTCCAACATTTATATACCCCTATCTCGCTTTTGGCCACTCTTTGGATCACCAACCATTTGCTGCTTTCTACAAGAATCAGTAAAATGGTTTCTGCTGAATGTAAGCAAAGCCAGTTATGACTTAAGTAGCTCCTGTTGATAAGACATGTTTGCAAACTTGTTCATATTAGAGGAGAAATAAGCACCCCTAACACCCTCCCCCCCCCAAAAAAAAAAAAATAGATACACAGATACAATATAAATAAATGTTGTAGAGAAATGAGCACAAGCTACATGGCCTTGTAAATACTTATTTGGACTGGCCTGATGGTTTATTTTTCTGTAAGTGATTGTAGTTCATTTCACTTATTACTTCATTAATTAACTAGGAAGTAAATGTAGTAAGGCTGATAAAAATTACATATGTTCTATTTTATCTTATAGCAATATTTATTTCAGGAAGTATCATCTGTTTTTATTCAAGTATCATGTATATTTGAGATTGTTTTATTTTTACATAAATGAAGTACATTTGTTTAATTGATAGGTGCTGATGTTCTCTTTTAATTGCATATGCAATCTCAAGTATGGGTGGTTCCTCTCGTTTCTTTTAAAGCTCACAATTGTGCAAACAACACTTTCAGAATGGAGAAAATTGTATGCATGAACCAATATTGCTCTATGCCCCCTAGGCTATTTAAATACTTGCAACTAGTTTAGGCCATTTGATTGTCCCCTTGATTTCCCCCTTCCACACACCCACTTCTCTCACTAGTTGATACTAATCTTGGCCAGCTCCTATCTTGCAGTTCTTCACTTTATAATAGAAGAAGAGGCCCCCAAAAACTGAGCAGATGCCTGTACTGCTCTGGGGAACTGCTTAACTGACTGGAATCGCTTGGAGCATTTCTGGAATTGCTGCCTGCACTTATTGGGCTCACAGCACTAAAAATTGGGAACTTCAGTGAGGGATCTGATTGCTGATATGGAAGTTGCCAAAGCAGGTCAGCAGGAATGTCCATGGCTGACTACTTGCTAGGGCAATGTTTAACGTGCCTGTTGGCCTTGGAACTGCTTTGGTCATACTAACATTTAGTTTTTGTCCAAATTCTTATGAACTATAGGAAAAGAAAAAATCCTTTTTTTTCTTCATGTGTGTATAACTCACTGACATGAACATTTAAACGTGAAAAAGAGGAACCTGTTTGCCAACAATTAGAAGGCCGGGGTTATTGACCTAGACAAGTGCCTTGAAAAGACCAAAGAGGCCTGTTAGGGTGTGCACGGCTATTGATAATTGGCAGCTAGTCAATACCCTACTGTTGTGTTGTAATAAGCACTACTTTGTTGCCAACTTGCAAAAAAAAAAAAAAAAAAAAAAAGGTATTAATTTGATGCTAAAACAACTACTTGACTCAGTTTTCCAGAAAGTTTAATAGACAAGAACTGAATTTACCCATTTCATGTAATGTTTTTATTTAATGTATTTGTTAAATAATATGAAGAAACATTATTATTTCATTTTTTCTTTGTAACATATGCCTCTAGAACAAATTCTCTCATGTAATGGCAGTTTAGTTTTGAAGTTATAGGTGAAGAGGGTTACCAGTCCCTGCTAATAATGATCCTTGAGGATAAATTGGACAAGGGAAATGGATTGTTCTATTATTGATCTTATGTTAGAACAGTTGCATAGAGGGAATAAGATTGGTCATAGATACAATGCTCAAGCTTGGACCCGGATGAATGCATCATTCAAAAAATAAATAAAAGTGAACTCCTTTGTGACAAAGATGTACTAAAAGATCAATATTGGAGCTTGATGAAAGAGTATACTGATATTACAGATGATGCTACACAGAATCAGTAGGCTGAATGCTCCGGCTTCGATGGGCTAATGGTTGTTGCGAAGGCCTGCAAGGATGAACACACTTATCAAAAAGGCGACTGGGGTTGTCCGGTCAAGTCCTCTCCGATGGCTAAGTTAGTTTCGCTCTCGAAAATCAAGTTCCAACTTCTAGGGAGTAATGTTAGGAAAAACTTGCCTTTATTTGATACCGGATGATCTTTATATAGAGAACCTTGGAACGGTTATGGATTTAGTAACTTCCCCCGGATTTGAGGAAATTAGTAAATTCTGACATAACTTCCTCAAGGGCTATAGAAGTTACAACCGCTAAGGGAAGTTAAGCATTTGTGAGGAATTTGTGGCGATGAATACGGGTTTGGTTCCCACTCCAAAATTCCGTGGTTCGAATCCTCAAGACATGTGAGTAAATCCATTCTTAAGAATTTTCTAAGTGTCATGTGGTCGTCCGTGCGCTTTGCCTATGGACGATTCCTTTGTCCATAGACGACCTTCCTGAATGTTTGGCCTTTGGCTCATGGACGACCCTTATGGACGAACTAGAGATAACAATTTTTTCTATCCCATCAGATGCCCCCTTGTCCAAGGGTCGTCCAAGGATATTAACTTACACCTTTATGGTCCTGAACTAAATCTCCTCTCTTTTTTTTCTTTTTTTTTTAATTGGGCCACATGTCATGATTTTCTTGGTTGACCTGTTGCGTCGATTGCGTTTTTCAAAGGGACTGCCACGTGTCGCCTTCTTAATGGCTGGAGTCGCTTTGCTGACCCTGCTTCTGGGCCCTATAAATAGGTACATTCTCTTTCTTGCCCTTCACCTTTCTCATAATCTCCCCTCTGCCATCTCGTCCAAGGGCCTCGTCTAGCTCTCATCCTAGTTCTATCAGGTATTTCCTCTTCCTTTTTAGGTTTCTGTCTTAATCTTTCTTTATTTTAGTCATGTCTTCGTCCAGTAGTAGTTTAGAAAGAGATATAGACGAGTACCAGGACGCTTCTAGGAGTTATGAGAGTGGTGAGGGTAGCACAAGCTATAGTAGTTCCTCGGACGAGGACTATTCGTCTGGGGTTCCTGGTATTCCCTTAGAGGAATTCCAAGAGATGCAACGCAGGATGGCCTCTGGAGCTAGGACTAGCTCATCCAAAGAGCCACCTAGCCCTTTTCAAGACAAGGAGAAGGAGGAAGAGGAGAATGTAATATACAGCTGTGCCCCTGAAGTAGCGTCCACCCTAGACGCCCTTAAATTGAAAACCCTTGTAGATAGATACCAGATCCCTAAGGAGTTCCAACCTTGTCTACCCATGGAAGGGGAATGGTGTTGTTCTCCTTCTTCTGGTTTGGGAGTATATACGTCTTACCTTTTAGCTGGCCTTAGGTTTCCCCTAAATTCTTTTTGTAGAGGTCTTCTCCAAAGATTGGGTATTGGACCTAACCAGCTCAACCCCAATGGATGGACGACAATAGTTGCCATGCAAGTGTTATGGCGTGAGGCGTTGGAAGGGGACTATCCTATCACAGTGGACGAATTCCTCTATTGTTATAAGACTTCAGAGATAAAGAAGTCTGCTGGTTTTTACCAGTTCTCGTCCAGAGGCCCTCACTATAGTTTGATAAAAGGTCGTAACTCGTCTGACAGGCTCTGGAAAACAGAATTTTTTATTATTTTCGGAAATTGGGCTGGTGACCCAGTTGATGTGGGTAATGCCCTCTTCCTACCTTTTACCAGTCCTCTAGGTCGCCTTCGTCCTGAGGGTATGTTTCCTTTCCATTTTATTTCATTTCTTTTTATATATTTTCTAACTTTCAATTGTCTAACCTTTTTTTCTTTATTGATGCAGCTGTTGTTCGTCCACACTTGGACAAACTTTACTTGGATCGAATTGACAAAGTTCGTGCCTTCCCTGGGAGAACTTTTCACAATCTAGTGACTTTCAGTCGTCTAGCTGCGTGGGGGCTTGGCCTAGTACTTACCGCTGAGAATCTCGGTCACGAGGAAACCACTCGTCGAAGTAAGCATCGTTCATTCTACTTTTCTTACTTCTTCTTTTTCTCTTTTCTCTCTTTTTTTTTTAATTTTTTTTTTAACTTGATTTTCCTCATCGCAGGAATAACTACAATGAGGGAGAATAAAGAAAAAACCATAACTAGTGGGAACGAGGATGCCACCGCACCACCAGTCGCCAAAAAACTTCTGTCCAAACAGGGAAGAGAAAATCTAAGTCTATATCTAGTGCTGTGGATCTGGACGACCTTCCAAGTTGTCGAGGTCCTAAGAAGAAAAAACCTGGCAAGGCTTCTCTTCCCAAGGTTCCCAAGTTTACACCCCCAATGGTAAACCTGGACGACCCTCCAGTCGATGTGGAGCCTGTCCAAACAGTTCATCCCGTCCAGACTGATCCTACTCCCCCTCCAGCCAAAACTCCTCGCAAGCCTCATCCGTCAGAACCATCTAAGCGTCCTTCTAACCTGGTACTGGACGAGAGCTACGCATGGAGGACGTTCAAAAGAATAATCACTGATAATGAAGTCAATGAATGCTACAATATGTCAGTGAAGGAGTTTGAACGTTCTAGTATCCATGACCTCTTTAAGGTAGAGTTTCATTCGTCCTCGTGTGTTTTTAGTAAGTTTTCAAAATAAAATGTCTAACTTTCCTTCGTCCACACATAGGCTATGTCAAAGTTTTATACAGCGACGTGCCAGGCCAAGGAACTTTGTGCGGAGGCCAAGATGGCTAAGGAGCTGAATAATGAAATTCTATTTAAAAAGGGGGAGGTGATTAGATTGACTGATGATTTCAATCATCTGCAAGGAAGTGAGACAAAGCCGAAGAACGAGGTGGAAGAGCTCAAAACAGATGCCATCGAGAAAGAGACTCGCATTACTTACTTGGAGGGACAAGTTTTTGGGTTTGCCTCGTCTTTGGAGAAAGCACGTGAGGAAGCCATATCAGCCTTCAAGAAGTCTGACGAGTACAAGAACCGTCTAGACAGTCACTATGATGCTGGCTATGAGGACTTCCGTGCTGATGCCAAGGAAGCATTTCCTGACTTGAACTTTGACTCTTTCAAGCTTCCTCTCGCTACAGAAAGCTCCTTGCTGCAGACGAGTTCTGAGGACGTCAATGTAGTGGACGACGCCAGCAACAAAGTTACCCAGGATGACCCCAAGTCCGAGGGCAATGCCCCCAATGGTTTACCCAAATGAGGTTATTTATTAGTTTAATTTTATTAAAGGTGCCCGTTGTTTTGGGCTTTGCTCTTCTTCTTTTTAAAGTACAATTGTCTCGTCCAAGTTTATGGACGAGCTTTATATACAATTAGTTTTATCTTCCTTCACATAACTTCAAGGGTTTTTGGATGTTGGTCGTCTACCCTTCTTTGAACTCTATGAATGAATGAATGAATAATTTTCATATTCACTTTTCATTATGTTGAAATGTGTTTAAGACTTTAAGAACGAACTTCATTTATGTCGTCCATATTATTTCTATGGTTGTGTGGTCTGTCCATTTAGGACATTTTACCTCATCCTTAGCATATGGACGAATTTCCGTTTACATCGCCCAAAATAGGGTAAAATGAATCCTTCATGTTCGCCATTAAGTGTAGCTCGTCTATGAATGACGTTCCTTTTAGCTAGCTTTATTCGTTATTCAAACTGAGGACGATCATTTGTTCGTCCTTAGCTAAATTATTCCTAGCAATTGCTCATCCATGTACTGGATTGTTAGGCTAGTTAGACTCACCTATGGACTTGTGTTTTCACACATGTTATTCGTCCACAGTTTAGACGAATATTCCCTAGGCTTCATCTCATCTAAGCTTTAGACGGATATACCTTAGGTTTTTTTTTTATTCTTATTTTGAGGAAAGCTTATAGACGGCATATTCTTGCATCCAAGGATTTTATTCGTCTTTGGCTGTTTGCCTTATGTGGATTATTTTGAATGAATTTGCAAAAATGGAGGATTCCCACACAATCATGCATATACTTGGAAATACATCATATATATATTTGGAAATCCAAACTATGTAAACATTCGTCCACAGTCATGGCACATGCTTGAGAGCTAATGCCTTTAGGGAATTAAAAATACTTATACAACACAACTTCGTTCATGAGCACCACAAAATACTTATACATCTAAAACACAGTAGTAATAAGCAAATACGAGAAAATAGCACTGTAAACAACACATGACTTCAATCGTCCAAGGATCTTGTCCGTGGCAATGTTTGTCCATGGTCATTTTTTATTAATAGTATCTTCTTAGGTATTCAACATTCCAAGGGTGTTCTAGCTTCCGTCCATCCAGGGCTTCCAAGTAGTAGGATCCTTGTCTCTTGCAGTTGATAACCCTGTAAGGTCCTTCCCAATTTGGTCCTAGCTTCCCGTGGGCCGGGTTTTTGGTGGCCAAAGAAACCCTTTTAAGGTAGAGATCCCCAATGTTGAAGCGCCTGGGTTTCACCATGGAATCATACTGCTTTGCCATAAGATTTTTGTACCTCGCTGTTCTTTGCTCTGCGTCCATCCTCACCTCATCTACAAGATCGAGGTTAAGACGAAGTTGTTCCTTGTTTTCTTCATCTTGGTACTTAATCACCCTATGGCTAGCCATGTGCACTTCTGCAGGTATAACAACTTCACTTCCGTAAGCTAATTTAAAAGGAGTTTTCCCCGTAGGAGTCCTCACTATTGTTCTGTAAGCCCACAAAACACCTGGTAGTTCATCCGGCCATACTCCCTTTGCCCCTTCAAGCCAAGTCTTAATGATTTTCAATAAGGATTGATTTGCCACTTCTGCTTGTCCATTGACCTATGGGTGGGAGGGTGAGGAGTAATGGTTCTTGATTCCAAGTTGTTCACAAAATTCCCTGAAAGGTGTGTTGTCAAACTGTCGTCCATTGTCAGACACTAGTACCCTAGGTACTCCAAATCTACATACAATGCTTTTCCAAACGAAGTTTTTGACATTCTGTTGTGTAATCTTCACTAAGGGTTCAGCTTCTACCCATTTAGTGAAATAATCTATTCCTACCACCAAAAACTTCATTTGTCTAGTTCCAATTGGAAAGGGGCCTAAAATATCCAAATCCCATTGTGCAAAAGGCCAAGGGGCCATCATTTGGGGTAAGATACTCTGATGGCTGTCTAGGAATATTACTGAAACGTTGACATTGATCACATACCTTAACATATGCCTTAGCATCAGCTTGGATGTTTGGCCAATAGTATCCTGCACGGACGACCTTGTGGACAAGTGATCTGGCTCCTGAGTGGTTACCACATGCTCCTTTATGAACTTCTCTCAATACGTAATTCGCCTCGTCTGGGGCTAAACACCTTAGGTAAGGCTGGGAAAAACCTCTTTTGTATAACACTTCGTCTATAAGGATGTACCTGGCTGATTTAACCCTAAGTTTTCGGGCTTCGTCCTTCCCCTCTAGAAGCCTTCCGTCCTTCAAGTATGATACTATCGGGATCATCCAATTTCCCTCACCTTCTATCTGCAACATTTCTAGGAGGTCTATGCTTGGCATGTATTGTAATTCATCAAACTCGTTTATTGCTTCATTTGCAGAGGCTTCCTTTGCCAGAGTATCTGCTTCTATATTCTCTTCCTTTGGGATTTGAACGAAATCAACTTCTTTGAATTTCTTCACAAGGCGTACCACCCTCTTTAAATATCTCTTTATTCTGTCTTCCTAAGCTTCACATGTCCCATTTACTTGGCCTATGACCAATTGAGAGTCTCCCAAGACAAGTATTGAGTCTGCTTCTACAAATTTAGCCAACTTCAACCCTTTAAGAAGGGCTTCATACTCCACTTCATTATTAGTTGTTTGGTACTGCAAGCTAACCTTGTGCTTCAATTTATCTCCTTTTGGTGACTGCAAAATAACTTTTATACCTCTTGCATGCAGTGTAGACGATTTATCAACATGGACGACCCATTTTTTATTGTCTTCTCTTCCGCCTAAGTCCCCATAACTTGGAGTGAACTCTGCAATGAAATCTACCGAGGCTTAAGCCTTTATTGCATTTCTCGGCCGGTACCGAATGTCAAATTCACTAAGCTCGACTGCCCATTGTATCAGTCATCCTACAGCTTCCAGCTTGTTCATTGCCTTCTTGAGCGGATGGCCCGTCATGACATTGATAATATGAACTTGGAAGTAATGTCTTAATTTCCTAGAAGCTGTTATTAGTGCAAAAGCTAACTTCTCCATCAATGGGTACCTTCCTTCTGCGCCTCTGAGTGCTTGGCTAGTGTAATACACAGAATTTTGCACTTTCCTTTCCTCCTTGATCAACACTGAATTCACGGCATGTGAGGACACTGCTGAGTACAGATACAGTTCCTTTCCTAGCACGGACGGACTTAACAATGGAGTCGTGATAAGATATCCCTTTAGATCTTGGAAGGCCTTTTAACACTCATCTGTCCATTCGAATGCCTTCCTGAGGACTTTGAAGAAGGGTAAACACTTGTCTGTGGCTTTTGAGACAAACCTGTTCAAAGCAGCAACTCGCCCAGTTAGGGACTTTACTTCCTTGATATTTTTAAGTGGCTCCATGTTTAATATGGCTTGGATCTTGTCTGGATTTGCTTCAATTCCTCTCTGTGAAACCATGAATCCTAGAAACTTTCCTGACGATACTCTGAATGCACATTTACTTGGGTTCAGTTTCATCTTATATCGCCTAAGTGTTTCAAATGTTTCCTGAAGATCGTCCAAATGGCTTCCCTCATTTAAGCTCTTCACAAGCATGTCATCAACGTACACCTCCACATTTTGTCCTATCTGTGGGCGGAACATGTGATTCACCAACCTTTGATAAGTTGCCCCTGCGTTCTTCAGACCGAAAGGCATCACCTTATAACAAAACAAACCTTGACTGGTAATAAAGGAGGTCTTTTCTTGGTCAGTCTCGTCTATCTTTATCTGGTTATATCCTAAGAAGGTGTCCATGAAACTCAACAACTGATGGCCAGCTGTAAAATCCACCAATTGATCAATGCGTGGCAAAGGATAACTATCCTTAGGGCAAGCCTTGTTCAAGTCAGTGAAGTCTACGCACATCCTCCACTTGCCATTTGCCTTCTTCACCATCACCACATTGGCTAACCAATCCGGGTAATAGACTTCCCGGATAAACTGTGCTGTGGTTACCTTCTGAACCTCTTCTTTGATAGCCTTATCTCGTTCAGGAGCAAACACTCTCTTCTTCTGACGAACAGGCTTAGAAGAGGGGTACACATTCAATCGATGAGTAATTACACTTGAATCGATTCCTGGCATGTTGTCATGACTCCACGCAAAAACATCGATACTCTTCCTCAGAAACTAGACAAGGTCTTTTTTCGCCTTCTCCTTCATACTTGTTCCAATCCTGGTGAACTTTTCAGGATCATTTTCTTGTAATAAAACGTCTTCCAATACTTCAGTAGGTTCCGTGACAACTCTTCTTTCTTCAATATTCATCGTTTGGTTCTGCTTGTCCGTGGCCAACATGGCCAAATAACATTCTCTTGCTGCTAGTTGGTCTCCCTACACTTGTCCTACCCCATATTCTGTAGGGAATTTAATGGATAGATGGTATGTAGACGTCACTGTCTTCCAACTGTTCAAAGTTGGTCTTCCAATAATAGCATTGTATGAAGACGAACAATCCACCACGAGGAAATTGACTTCCTTGGTTATCTGTTGTGGGTATGCTCCCACCACTACAGGTAACGTGATGGTGCCTACAGGCTGCACCTTCATTCCTCCAAATCCTATCAATAGCGACCATACTAGATGAAATTGATCTCATCCCAACCTCATCTACTGAAAGGCGGGGTAATACAATATATCTGCTGAGCTTCCATTATCCACCAACACTCTTCTAGTTGTGTAATCCACGATGAGTAAAGTAATGACAATTGCATCGTCATGTGGGTGATGGATTCTTTCGACTTCCTCGTCCATGAAAGAAATAGTTGGCTCTTCTGTTCCTTTTTTCCTTGGTGACCATCCAGAGAGTTGGATATTCTGAACCACTTTGAGATACGTCTTCTTTGACTTGGAAGACTGCCCCGCTGATGTTCCTCCAATGATAACCCTTATCTCTCCAAGTGGGGGCCGTGATGATTCCTCCACCTTTTCCTTCAATTTCTCATCTTTATGATCCCTTCCTACGAAATGCCTTAACTTTCATTGTCTAATAAGATTCTCTATCTGTTGCTTCAAGTCATAACACTCATCCGTGTCGTGTCCATGATCTCTATAGAAGCGACAATATTTGTTCTTATTTCGCTTGTTGGGGTCTCCCTTCATTTTCTCTGGCCACTTTAAGGAAAGGTCATCTTTAATTTGCATGAGCACCTGATCGAGTGGAGCGTTTAAGGGCGTGTAGTTCTGACTTCTTCCTGAGGACAAGCCCGTCTTCCTATTATCTCGGTCCTTCTTATCTTCCGTTCGTCCCTTCTTTGGACAAGGACCTTGCTCAGAGTGGCGTGCGGGGTTTGCTTCCATTCTCTCAGCTCTCTTCCTCTTCTTAGCTATGATTGCGTCCTCTGCATTCATAAAGTTTTAGGCCGAATGGACGAGTTCAGCCATGGATTGAGGCTCCTTCTTATAAAGCTTGTGGATGAATAAATCAGAATTAACCTCATTATGGAAGGCCACCAAGAGTAGTTTGTCATCCATCTCGTCCACGGTTAAGGCTTCCCTATTGAAACGAGTGATGAAGGAGCGCAGGCTTTCATTCTCCCCTTGTTCTATGGTTAACAGGCTGGACGAAGAACAATTGTGCCTTTGCCCTCCGATGAAATTATTAACAAATAACTTACTCAATTCTTCAAAAGAACTCACTGTATTCGGGGGTATTTTGCTAAACCACACTCGTGCCAGTCCTTTGAGAGTGGTAGGGAAGGCTCTACACATAATCTCATCTGGGACTCCTTGAAGGTGCATGGTAGTCTTGAAAGTAGCAATATGATCAAATGGGTCACGTGTTCCATTGTACAAATCCAATGAAAGCATCCTGAACTTCGGAGGCCAAGGGTGACCATTGATGGAAGCCGTGAAAGGGGAATCCGTTCGGTGGACTAGATCTTCTACTGGATTTGCCCTTCTCATGTTCTCCCTCATCTCCACCATAACCTTCCTCATCTGGTCCATTTCCTTCTCCAAATGTGGCACCCTTCTTGACGTGGTACCCCTTAATTGGCTTTCAAGCTCAGCGTTTCCCCTATCTTCCTGATTTTGGGCTTGACCTTCAGTGTATGCCTCATAGCGTTGCTTCTTCAAATTAATCTCCTTGGTCAGTTCCTGGTTCTGACGAGTTAACTCTGCCATGGCGACTGCCATAGACTGCATGTGTTGAACAGAGGACTGTTGCATCACTGGGGCTGATTGACGATCGCGATGGGGATTGCTTGAAGCATCCCTACTTTCCTGATGGCCCGGGCTGGTAACCCTCAATCTGGTCCGAACCATTCAACCTTTTGTCGTAGAAAGACAAATTGCAAGACAATCGGACTCCCCACAGATGGCGCCAACTGATGCTGCATAGAATCAGTAGGCTAAATACCCTGGCTTCGATGGACTAATGGTTGTTGCGAAGGCCTACAAGGATGAACACACTTATCAAAAAGGCGACCGGGGTTGTCCGGCCAAGTCCTCTCCAATGGCTAAGTTAGTTTCCCTCTCGAAAATCAAGTTCCAACTTCTAGGGAGTAATGTTAGGAAAAACTTGCCTTTATTTGATACCGGATGGTCTTTATATAGAGAACCTTGGAACTGTTATGGATTTAGTAACTTCCCCCGAATTTGAGGAAATTAGTAAATTCTAACATAACTTCCTCAACGGCTATAGAAGTTACAACCGTTGAGGGAAGTTAAGCATTTGTGAGGAATTTGTGGCGATGAATACGGGTTTGGATCCCACTCCAGAATTCCGTGGTTCGAATCCTCAAGACATGTGAGTAAATCCATTCTTGAGAATTTCCTAAGTGTCATGTGGTCGCCTGTGCGCTTTGCCTATAGACGACTCCTTTGTCCATAGACGACCTTCCTGAATGTTTGGCCTTTGGCTCACGGACGACCCCTATGGACGAACTAGAGATAACAATTTTTGCTATCCCATCAACAGATATTCTCAATTATAATGGCGTTGCTTGGAATGAAATTTAGCAAACAGTGATAGTTGTTGATGATGATGTTTGGAAAGCTTATAACAAGGTGCTATTTTTTCTCATTAGTAATGTTGCTAGGTTAAAGGGTTTTACCATTTCATTTCGCACTGAGCATGCCATGGTATGGTAAACAAGTGTGCACACACACATACACATTCGTATAGTTGAGCCAAAGACTATAGGCTATATCTCAATATAATGTATAGTTGATGGAACAAAGACTTAATGCTTATATCTCAATATAATGTATAGTTGACCGGAATGAGAGCCAAAGACTTTAGCGATACAGAACAACCAATATTTATGGAAATGATTATGGGAATGGTGAGCCTGATGGGGTCTATAGTACTGAGTGAGATGCGACAATGTGAATATAAGCATTAACTTGTTGAAGATAGATCATCGAGCATTCTCAACTCTCATTCCGATCTCAGCGAAGAAAGGCGATGGCAAAACGCTATCGTTTTATTTCAAAGATCCTCACTTAAATGAAACGTCGTCGTTCAACTTTTAATGAATACAAGGAACAAGTACAAAACGATGCCGTTTTGCTTTATGCGATACACGCCGAAGTAAGAAACGAGTTTAATTTTCTGTTATAATTAGGGGTGTGCATGGGTCGGGTTGGGTCGGGTTGAGGGGATTTTTTGACCCAACCCACCATGGTGGGTCAAAAAAAATTCAACCCAACCCAACCAATCACATAAATCCAACCCAACCCACATGGGTCGGGTTGGGTCGAGTTGAACCCATGGGTTTGACAAATTTTTTTATTTATTATTATTAAATTGAGTAGAAAAAAATATAAATATTAATATATTAAAAAAACTCAAAGATTAGTATCAATGTAATTCCTTAAAGGCAAACAACACTAATGACTAAACAACAATAGTAATTTATTAGGGTTTGTGTGAACTAATTGGCTTTAATATAGAATAGAACGAACTGGTTATTTTAAAAAAATTATTAATTATATAATATATTTTATATATATATATTAAATTAGTATTAGTAGGAGGAACCGATGAAGTGCTGCTTTACAGCTAGTTTTTTTTTTTTAAATTATTAAATATATAATATATATTTAAATATATATATATTTATATGTAAGTGCCCTACAGCTAGTTTTTTTTTTAAAAAAATATTAAATATATAATATATTTTAAATATATATTAAATATGGGTGGGTCGATGGGTCGGGTCGGGTTTGGCGGGTTTGTAATTTTTTGACCCAAACCTAACCCGACCCGCTATAAAAAAAAAAAATTGTAACCCAACCCAACCCACCAAGCCTTAAAAACCGACCCAACCCGGTGGGTCAGGTTGGGTCGGGTCGGGTTTGGCGGGTCGGTGGGTTTTCTGCACACCCCTAGTTATAATAAAGCCTAATTATTTGTCATTGTCTTTGTAGAGGTTGAGTTGCTTTTTTTCAGTTACAGCTATTTTCTTCCCCTACTTCTTCATTTTTTCCCTTTTCTTTCTTATTCTACTCTGTTTCACTATATATATAGAGCAGAGGTGTAACCTATTGAATATTGACTGTACATTTACTCTCTCATTTTATTTTCTCATTCAATGAAATAGAGCAGTTCTATTTAGCGAGTGTTTCACTGAGTGAGATGATAGGAATATGATAAAAATATATATTAATCAAACAAAATAAATAAATAATGTGTATAAATTCTTTTGTTGTTTTTTATTGTTTAAAAAGAGTTTCAATGATGATTGCTTCTCTGTTATCATATTAAGACAATAATTAGATTTTAGGCTGTGTTTGTTTCAGTGTAAAATATTTTCAGGTGAAAATATTTTCGGGAAAGGAAAATATTTTCTAGTGTTTGGTTGCATTTTAAAAATTAGATTAGAAAACAATTTTCAGTGTTTGGTAATATTCTGAAAATGCTATTTTCCTACAAATTTTTCACACTTTCTCAGTCATTTTCTCAGCTTCCAACCAAATTTTATATAAAAAAATCCACCACCACCCACAGAAAATCCACAACTATCCACACACCAGCACCCACAGACAATCTACCACTGTCCACACAAAACCCACCACCACACAACACAGAAACCACCAAAACGCCACCACCTACACCACCACAACAACAACAAAAAAATCAGAGATCAAAGAGATCAAGCAGATTAGCGAGAGAGTGATTGGCGAGAAAGCAGATCGGCGACGATCCTGGTAAGGGTTTGTGAGTGGCGAACCATTGAGAATCGAGCTTCTCAACGGCCTTGATTTCGAAACCGATTCGGTTGAGCAAGAGCGATGAGGCGGTGTCGGGGTTGGAGATCTGGATTGTGACGATCAGATGATTGCCGGGACGATACACGTCCTTGTCCAGTTGGATTTTGAGAGTGGGAACTCGTTGACGGAACTCGGACTCAGCAATGGTGGTGTTTGGTGGATTTCGGTTCAAAAGGGAGAGGGAGATCGAGTGGATCGAACTGAGAAATGGAAAAGGGAAACTCACCGTGGGTGGAGAGGATCAACTGCGTGAGGGAGAGGATTGGCTGCGTTTGGCATGAGGGAGATGGTGGAGCTCGGTGTAAGTGAGCTTGGAGAGTACTTGCTGCTATGAGGAGTGCGTGTGAGAGAAGCTCAGAGAGAGTAATGTGAGGAGTGTAAATGGTTTGAAGTGAAAATGAAAATGGAAAATATTTTACGCCTTGGGTCCCTTATTTTACGGTCAACACTGAAAATATTTTCAGTTTGACCCAATTTTCCGTAACAACCAAACACACACTTTTACGGAAAAGCATTTCTAAAATTGATTTGAAGCCAAAACAAACGGATAGTGACGATGATCAAACCTCAAAAGTCAAACCTTTCACATTTCTTGTCTTAGTGGGGCATTGAATTGGACAAATTATTAATTATATATTTAAAAAGAAATATTATTATTTATATAATATATTAAAACATCAGTTGGGTCGACAACCCCATTCCCTTCATTGTACTTACTAATCAAAATTTTTTTTTTTATTCTCAGAACATCATTCATGATAAGGTCGAATTAATTAGTCTAAAAGGGCCCCAGGTTACGCATGAGGAAATTTCTTAAAATATTTTACAGATTTTTTTTTTTTATTGGTTTTACACATAAACATGAAACATCCAAGATCCCGCAATGTGAAAAGAAAAAAGGAAAAAATATTTATTTGCTTTTGCATTCACACAACTACTAGGTAATTGCTATCTATAATAGTTTATAAACTGTATATCCAATCCATCCTCTTTTACTGAAGTTGACATGCGTGTCCAGGCATTACTTGGTCAAGGTGTAACTTGTGTATTGACTTTCCTCACCCAAACAACTAAAGACTCCTTAGTGTCTCCTCCAAATCCCATTTCATCAATATCTTTCTGTCTCTGCTCTTCTCAACCATCTGCAACTAAATCAAAAAAAGCATATATGGTTCTTGGAAACAGAGACGGAGCCAGGACTTGGAGTTAGGGGCAGAAGTATAAACCAAAAAAAAAAAAAAATTGAAACTCTAAATAAACATACATTTAATAAACCATCAACAAAGAAAAATACACAATTATTGATTTTTAAGATATTATAATGCAGTTATTTATGAAAATGGAACTCGCCGTCTTTTTAAATCTTCGAAATCATCTATGATTGAATCCATACTAATTGTTGCAGCAATGTCCCTTTCAATGAATAACATCATAGCGTCCAACAAAAACTCATCTTCCATTTTGTTGCGAAGGTCAGTTTTGATGACACATAATAGACAAATACTATGCACACAAACATTCAACAACTAACCAATAAATTTCAAAGTTACAAATAATCTCTTTAATTATTTATCCAACTTTAATATTTTAAAAGATACTAACTAATAGACAAAAACACTAAAGACAAAACTACAAAAAAAATATCACAAAACATCACAGCCTATTCACTATTGCTAATGACAAAACTACAAAAAAAAAAAAAAAAATACAAAACATCAAATGCAATAAGTGTTGACTGTTGCGTGTGGTGTTGTGTTTGTCACTTGTCAAATGCAACTTTTTCATTTATAAAAGAATGCTAAAGACAAATATGGGTCTTGGATCAGAGTTTTACCTTTCTTTTATCTCTCTCTCTCTCTCTCTCTCTCTCTAGTATATTATGTCTTTGAGTCTCAGGTCTCTCCGTCCCAGCCCCAGCATCTCTGACTGCCACTGCCACTGGCTTTGCTTCTTCAGTTCTTTTGCTGCTGGCTGGCTGCCAAATTCCTCACTGTGTTCAGCCGTAAGTTAGGTTTTTCTTCTTCTTCTTTTTTTTGTTGAATGGCTTAGAAATCCCCTTATTTTTTTCCTTTTATTATATGGGTGAGGTAAGTTGGGTGTTTCCTACTCCTAGGCTAGGTAGATATCTAATTAGAACGGGCTTTGATTTTTTTTTTTTTTTTTGGGTGTTGTTTGGGCTTAATTTTTGTTATTGGGCTAATTTTTTTTATAGCATTTAAAAATATCAATAATATTGTTAAGGGGCAAAGTGCAATTTTATTGGAACAATTTGCTAAAAATAATATATTATATATATACTAAATTTCTTTTTTGAAAATCTGGGGGGCCACTGCCCCCAGGTCCAAGAATAGCCCCGTCACTGCTTTTGAAGTTCAAAGAGTTATTGGTCACATCAAAAGCAATGTAAAAAGCATCAATATGGCACTTTAAAGTTCAAAGAGTTGCTGGACACACCCAAAACAAGCCACCTTTAAAGACTCCTCTTGCTTGCATTCACCCTCTTCCTAATTTGTCATCACTTTCTTGAGTTATATTGCAATCCATTCACAGTTTTCTTTCTCCTCCTTTCAGATCTTTACAACTGCTTGCTCATAAATCTCAATGGCTCTTGTGGCCTGCAAAGGAGCATCATCTTCTTCTCTCACCTACCAACCCAAGAAGTTTGATGTCTTCTTGAGTTTTTGAGGTGAAGATACCCGTTTTGGTTTTATAAGCCATTTGTATGCTGCTTTGCATAAGAATAGTAAGTCACACCTTCATTGATGATAAGCTTCCAAGGGGAGAAGAAATTTCTATAGAGCTTCTCAAAACCATTGAGAACTCAATGATGTCAATAATTGTATTTTTTGAAAACTATGCATCCTTCAAATGGTACTTAGATGAACTTGCCAAGATTGTTGAGTGTAAGAAACAAGACCAGTTAGTGCTCCCGGTTTTTTACAACATAGATCCATCAGAAGTTCGTAACCAAAAAGGAAAGTTTGGAGAAGCACTATCTAAACATGAAGAAAAATTTAAGTATTACAAGGTGCAGAGTTGGAGGGAAGCTTTATTTGTAGCTGCAAGTATATTGGTTGGCAAAACAAGCATAGGTATGTATTTAATGACAACTATTGTACTTTTTATGAGTTTCACTCATTTGTCATGATAACTAATTTTATTGTTAAACCACAATTACCACCAATTTATCAGTGTTAGTTTTTTGGCCAAATTATGAATGATTTTTTTTTTCTTCATGTCCACTCCTATAAAAGAGTTTTTTTTCTTTTCTTTTTTTGAGAAAACACTACTATAGATGTTAGATGGCAATGTAGAAATAGAGAGATTTAAAAAATAAAATAAAAAATTACCTTACCAATTAAATATGTGTTTCTCCCCCATATTATTTATTTAAAAACCGTTTCCCAAAAATATCCTTAATAATTTAGTTCTAGTATTAAAAATGAGTTGTAAGTTGTAACAAGTTTCAATTATCAGTAATTAGATTTTCATTGCAACTCACACTCAAAAAAAAGAAAAAGATTTTCATTTCAACTTTATGCTAAATGTATAGTTATCATAATCGTACCGAAACAATGGTTTTTTTTTTTTTTTTGGAGAGTCAAACAATGGCTGAACCCTCAAATTGGTAAACAATATGAAAATCCGGACGTTATGACAGAAATGTTAGTTTCACAACCAAAAAGCTGATTAAATCATGAAAATTGTTGGTTTTAAAAATAAAAAAAAAAAAAAAAACAGAACCACATGGTTTTATTCAAATTGTTTGGTACGTCTTTAATGTTAGTTTTTTTTTTTTTTTTAATCAAATTAATAACTATACTTTCCTTCAATTATGCACTTTTATTTATGTTCTTTTAAGTCTTTAGCTTTTCAACTTGAAATAAGTAGTCAAATGATCAATTCAAGTATCTTATTATTTAGTCATTATTTATAAAAACATATATAAATTCAATATATGAACAATAATATCATATTATTGTTCCAGTTAGCTCAACTGGTAAGGTCTTTGATGGTTGAATAAGAGATCTGGGGTTCAATCCCCACCTACACCAAAAACTGATTGGTGTCTTGGTCTGATGATAAAGAGCTATCATCAAGAGCGAACGCCATAAGTTGAAACTCTCTCCAAAAAAAAAATCCTATTAATTTCAATCTATGTAATGCCTACATATTTATGTTTAAATTGAATGTAAGTTCATCTTTTTATAGTTTATCTTCTTTATTTTTAAAAATTTACTTTAATTTGTACATATTTAAAATAAATTTATCATTAGTACATCGGTTGAGTCAATCATCTAATGGTTGAACCAGTGAACTACCATACCACTCTTTGATGATTTAATGCTCAATACGTCATGACAACTATGCCTAGAACCCTAAAACCAATATATATATATATAAATGCTAACATAATTATAGTTATAGATTTATGAATTTGTACATGCCACTTACTTTATTTGATAATTATTCAAATTTAATGCACAAGCCAAACTTCTTAAATTTAGTTCATTTTCATATTACTATTTTCTTCTCTAAATTGTGTGTGTATATATATGATAGAAATCTAAGGATATGTTTGGTAGATGGAAAATTATTAGGTACTCTCGAAGTACCAGAAATGCGTACTCCCCCTCTCACATGAATGGTGGGTCCCACTATGAATTTAATTAGTGGGACCCACCATTCATGTGAGAGGAGGGAGTACGCATTTATGATACTCCGGGAGTACACAATAATTTCCCCTGATAGGCATTGTAATGTAATAGTTATTTCTATAGTTTAGTTATTCTGTAGTTTGGTAATGTTTTTATTACAGAAAATAGTCATTCCTTATGAATAGCTATTCTTTAAAATGGGGAATAAATATTCATCTCTAAAATGGATGTAATAGCTAGTCCTTAGTAGGTGTATTAATTTCTACAATTAATATATTTCTAAATAAACAAACTTTCCATATGCACATAACAATTAAGAAAATAAAAAAATCATAAAAAATAACTAATTTCTTTTCAAATTTAAAAAATATTATTTTTTAGGAAATATAATTATATGAGTAAGATATTTTCTAAAATATATCTTAAGTTTGATTTAAAATGTTTTCATTCCATTGTCTTCATGGTTCTATTATTGCGTTGTCACCAAACAAATGAATTGTAATAAGCATTACATTATAGTATTTTGTATTCCTTATAATATCTATTCATATTCCTATGTAATTACTGTTACAGTCTACTAAACGTGTCCTAAATCTTATATTGTTTTCATGTTCTATGAATGATAGTTGCAGTGAGTCTGAATTTATCCAAGAAATTGTTGAAGAGATCTCAAATTTTAAATTAAATCACACGCCGTTATTTGTTGCTCGATACCCGGTTGGAATAAATTACCGTGTAAAGTGTATACTTTCAGATATTGAGTCAAATGATGTTCACATGATAGGGATCTATGGCCCTAGTGGAATAGGTAAGTCAACAATTGCAAGAGCTATTTTTAATAGAATTTGTGATCATTTTGATGGATTTTGTTATCTAGAGAATTTTAGGGAAAATCGGGGACAAATGATGGTGTAATCAAACTACGAGAGACATTTCTTTCGGAGATCTTAAGAGTTAAAAATTTAAAGGTGAGTAACAAATCTAGAGGAATCAATATGATAAAAGAAAGACTTTCTTGTACTAGGATACTTCTAGTTCTCGATGATGTGGATAAATTGGTCCATATAGAAAATTTGATTGGAAAATGTGATTGGTTTGCTTATGGAAGCAGAATCATTATAACAACAAGAGACAAGCACTTGCTAGCTACTCTTGGAAATTGTTGTTCAACCTATGAGGTTCACGAATTAGATAAAGATGAAGCCCTTGAACTCTTTAGTATGTATACCTTCCAAAGAAACAAACCTAAAAAAGATTATTTGGAACTTGCAAACCAGGTTATACAATATACCAAGGGACATCCATTAGCTATAGAAATAATGGGTGCTGATTTGTGTGGAAGAACTAAACCGGAATGGAAAAGTGCATTATATATGTATGAAAGAATCCCCAACAAAGATATTCAGAAAATATTTGAAATGAGCTATGAAGGTCTGAATGGAATTGAACAGGATATTTTCCTTGATATTGCATGCTTCTTTAAGGGATTTCTTAAGGAGTACGTCGTTGATATATTGGATGCTTGCGATTTATATCCAATTTGTGGAATTCAAAGACTTATCAATAAGTGTCTAATAATTGTTGATCAATATGATAAATTGTTTATGCATGACTTGCTACAACAAATGGGTAGGGACATTGTTCAACAAGAATCACCAAAAATGCTTGGAGAGCGTAGTAGGCTATGGTGTTATGAAGATGTTCATAAAGTACTAACTGAAAATACGGTATGCATCATTTTGGTTCATTTTCTACACTTTTTTCGAATGGCAAATGTGGCGATTATTTTGCATTTAAATGTCGAAGAAAATTTAAGTTTATAAGTTTGGTTTTGGTTTAAATTTAACTGTCATGATATTTTTGGTGAATTTTTATTGTATAGTGTGATTGACTTGATGCTTTGTATAATTAGGGATCGGAAAAAATTCGAGGCATAATGATATGCTCACTTGAACCATCAAAGATGAAATTAGAACCTAAATGTCTTGAAAAGATGAAAAATCTCAAGTTCCTTATAGTTAGTAATGTAAATATTTGTAGAGGTCTCAAATATCTTCCTAACGAATTAAGGGTTCTTTATTGGTCTGGATTTCCTTTATCTTCCTTACCATCCAGTTTTGATCCTAAAAATCTCATTGCACTCAACATGCCAGAAAGTCATGTTACATTGGACAAGCTTTTCAAGGTATAATCATTTTTATTTATTTATAAATTATTATTACTTTATTAAACTATATTTTAATAACGTTTGTTGGAGTTAAAAATTTTGATTTTCTTTTTTATATAGAGGATACAATGCAAAAACTTGACATATATGAATTTTAATTCCAATCAACACATTAGGGAATTACCCAACTTATTGAGTGCCACCCCAAATGTAAAGAAATTGGATCTTTGTTGCTGTAGAAAATTAGTCAAGGTTCCTAACACTGTTGGATATCTTGATAAGCTTGAAAGCTGGGACCTCTGGGGATGCGTTGAACTTCAAATTCTTCCAAGCTGCATCGCGATGAAATCTCTTAAATACTTACGTCTTTTTGGTTGCCAAAGGGTTAAGAGGTTCCCCGATATTCCACAAGAAATGGAAAATTTAAAGTTTCTATGTGTGGGATACACTGCTATTAGAGAGCTTCCTCCATCAATTGGGAATCTCACTAGGCTTGAGCGATTAGAGATAGGTTCCAATTTCTATTCGTTTCATATTCCAAGTAGCATTTATAAATTGCAACAACTTCACAAACTCTTGCTTTATGGTACTGTCAAATTTCCGAAGGACATGGGGATTGGTAGACAAGCAACAACGTGCAATTCTTATGGTGGCTTTTCAAAAATATTGTTTTCCAAAGTTGAATTTTCTAAAAAAGTTGACTTCTTGCTTCACCCACTTAGAGAAATGTTTATTATTAGGGAGCAAAGATTTGAACCTCCGAGAAAGTATTATCAGATTCAATAGATTAAATAGGCTTGTAATTGTGGATTCCAAGTTCCTTTAGAAAATTCCAAAGCTTCCAAAAAGTATAAGAGAAGTAGATGCAACAAACTGCATCTCGTTGAATTCAGAATCATTAAGAAAATTAATCCTTCAGGTACCCCTCTCTCTCTCTCTCTCTCTCTCTCTCTCTCTTAAAGTAATAATAGAAACAATTTTGGTTACCTTTGCAAATACATTTACTAGATTTGCTAAACTTCAATTTCTTAAAATTCCTAATTTCATGTAGTTTGGAAGAATTTAAGGGCTTTCACCGAATATGAAATGTTCAGGTGTGAAACACAAAGTATTAATGGATTCGCATTCACATCGCAAATTATCGAATCAGATTGATTGCTCTTCCTGGGTCTCCCTCTCCAAGTTCTACGCAATTGAAGATGAGTCCTTTCCCACTCTAGATGCGTATCTGGTTGATTATGGAGAGATATATGGTAGTAAAGTACCAGCAAAGAAGATTCTGAATTGGATTAATCATCAAAGCATTGAAAGTTCCATATCATTCTAGGTTGGTTCTGAGTTTCCATCAATTGCTGTTTGTGTTGCTTTTCATCTAATTTCGTTGAAGGACAGTTACGCTAATAATGATAATTATGGTTCTATTTGTTATGATGTAATCTATTGGGTTTGTGATATCCACATTTTTACCAATAGTCGTAAGCGACGTCGCATGTTTAGGACGCATTTTTATGGATTGAAGTGTGATCATCTGTGGTTTTACAGTGAATCTCACAGCCAATTACAGAGGGATTTCGGAGACTTGATACAAGGTGATTAGAATCATGTTGAGATTTCATGTAAAATCGCTCATTGGGTAAGTAGAAACGGAAAATACACTCCTGTGATTGCAAGGATGGGGGTGCATGTGGAATGCAGATGTCCTCCTCAGAATTCTGTTATCATCCAACACAATTCCCAAAATGTTGATGACGACACAGAGCTGCTCGCACCTTTACTATCTCAAAATGGTTCACATACGGACTCAGACGCGGGAGACCCTTCAAGCTCCTCTAGTCCCTGATGACATTTGATTCAAGGCGTCTAGTGGATATAGCAAATGGGCTTGACTTATGTTTGGGTATTGACTCAGCAAATGGTAATGGGTTTGATTTGGGTTCTTCTTCAATAGCCAATCCCTTTATAAAAAGATGACTCCATTTTCAATCTATATCCACCGTCAAAGAAACTAAGTCCCATGCGAAGAAATATGCCCAGGTATTATTTTTACATTGAAACTACTTTCCGCTAGAAGACTTAATTCAATACAATGCACTGTGTATTATGAATATATATATATATATATATATATTTTTTTTTAAGAAAAATTTCGGAAGTCGGAGTAGGAGTGGATCGCTGAGTTGAAATTTTAGAATTATATAGTCTGCTCATAAAGTTATTGCCCTGTTAAATTTGGTACAATTTCAAAGTCATTTGAGGGTTAAGCATTTGGTAGAACTAAGCATATCATTAGGAGTGACTTAAAATCTCAGCTCAGGAATAGATTTTGCTCCCTTCAAAAAGGGGAAAATTGTGGTTTCTTATTTTATTTGAATAGTTTATGATTTTAATTGTCTTCAATGCGTAGGTTGTACAATGCCAAGTGGCCAAATCGGAGTACTTTTTCATATAATCAATCAGCTGTAACACAATGTCAACCTCCTCTAGTCTTTCACGAAACTGGGCACCTCTATCTTTGCCAATTTATTCAAGGCTTCAATTAGATGTGACAAATGGGTCTGACTTGGGTTTGGGATCTGACTCAACTGTTGGAGATGAGTTTGAATTAGCTCCCTCTTAAATGGTCTATTCCTCTGTAAACTGTGATTCAGACTTCAATCCATATCCACGGTTGAAGAAAATGAGAACCTCTTGATCAAATTCCTAGAAAACATGACAAGTTACTGTTATTAAATTGAAACTGTTTTCCTTTGCATCATTTTAGTTCGCTTTCTTTCACCTTGTTGAATGACAAAGTATGTCACCCACTTTAGTTGTATTGTTTGATTTGCATCTTTGGGTATCTTTATCACTTTTCGGTCTGTCTCACTAAATTAACACCCTCATTCATAAAGGGGTACCAACCCAATTTGAAAGGATATGGTAATGCGAAGAAAATAATCGTATTAATAAATGGAAATTAGTAATTTGATCAACAAATATCATCTCATGGCTTATAGCTTTGCAGGGTAAGAATACTTGGCGTTGGTGATCTGTCACTCTTTGAAGTTGGCCTCTAATTGGGTATTTAAAAAAATATTTAACTATGCTTCTATCAAGTGAGAAATCTTATGCATGGTTCAGTTTTTTTTACTAGTTGGACATTTTCTGCTTAAGATGGTGCCTTAAGAATCATAGCTACCCTTCTTTTTATTCAAAGTTTCAAACATTGCACACTTCGAACTAACATTTTGTTTTCAACTTTTTTTTTTTCCCTAGTTGAACAATTTTTTAGTATGAACAAAAATGTGCTTAAAGTTTCCTGCATTATGTAAAGATGTAGTTGCATCTGCTTCTAGTCAAATTTGAAAATAAATCTAGTTCTTTCATACTAGCAATGTGGATTGCTCTTTTTCTTTTTCATTTTTTCCCTAGACTGAATTGCTCTTCATTCTCATTCAATATTAGGCTGTACAACATCTTAATTAAAGGACGATATTTTTGTATGTGAATGACCTTTGATTATCAATGCCCAGATTGAGTGACATCTATGTTTGGGTCAAGTTATTTGTGGGTTTTGTGTAGTTATTATTTTCATGGTGTTTTTGCAGCATCTAGAAAGTGTCAGATTTTTATTCAGTTAAGGAAAGGCTTACCATGACAAGAAAAAGAGATGAGATGATTAGTAAATTAGTGGATCAATAGAGGTACGTAGAATATTGTTGTTCTTTGATCATTCAGGTGGAACTAAGTATGAAAGATGTTTGTATAATATTTTATTTGTTTGTTAACTGATGGAATTTACACAAAGATATATTGTTTTTTTATTAAGACTTTCCAAAATGATTTGTAATTGTATTTGAAGTTTTAGATGTCAAAGAACAAATGAGTTTTTTTTTTTTGGTAGTGGAGAGAAAACAGTAAAGAGAGAGTAGAGACTGCTGTTCAAAGGTCTTGAAAAGTCATTAACTAATTTGAGTCTATTGGTGTATTTTTATATCATGTCATTCAATGCGTGAATATGGTAGGGGTACCAAATGCAGGCCCCTAATCACATACCTGGGCAGAAGTCTCTTTCCCATTGGATTTGATTATCATTTTGTCATTTCCATCGGTGGTAAGTAAACGAACATTCAAAAGCACAAAGATTAAAGAAATGATAGGGGTCCATATAGAATGCATTTGTGATTTGGTTCTGTCAAGTTTGAAGGGCTTTCACAATGATGGCTGTGATTTGGTATTGTCATCAACTGCCTATCCCTATGAATGTAGATCATCTAATGGCTTAGATTGTCCCTGATGACATTATGCACCTTTCTTTGCCATCTGATTCAGGGCTTCCAATAGATGTCACAAGTGGGTCTGACTTTGATATGGGATTTTCACATGGGTTTATTTTGGGTTCCTCATCACTGGCCTATCCCTCGGTGAACTATGATTCCAATTTCAATTCATCTGGACAAAAGGGATCTCAGGTCGGACAGGTACAATAACAACCGACCTCAAAAAGATTTTACGGGGCATTCTGGATTTACTACTACTCAGGTAGTCAGTACTGTGTTTCGAGAGCCGGTACACCAAATTCTGAAAAAAATCAAGAATGAGTCATACTTTCAATGGCCAAACAGGATGGGAGGGACCCCACGAAGCGCAACCAAAGTCTTCATTTCCAGTACCACCAGGATCGAGGGCACACTACCGAGGATTGTAGGACTTTGTGGAGCCACTTGGAGCATCAACCTTTTATGTCTTGGTAGCCTTGGTTTAGTAATTTAAAAGAAGAAGGTTGGCAAAAAAAAAAACAATTTAAGTTAATAATTAAGTCAAGGAAAAGAGAAATTCTTATTTAAGTTCTTCCTCAGGTTGGCCGAGTAGCAATATTTCTTGAGTTTTACACTTCTCAGTTTTACAATGATCACTTTCTCTCTCTATTTCCTTATTTCTCTCTCTCTGAACTTTTTTTTATCCCTTTCTTGGAGGATCGTCCTTCCTATATATAGCTGCTTGGGTTGCATTCCAGCCCTCCACTTAGATGACCATTAATGCCTGCTTAGATACTCGTTCCATCACTACCTTGCTAGTGGTGGTAGAGTAGACTGCAGGTTGTGGGGGCACTGTTCAGGGATCATTCTGCCATTAATACGACAGACTGAATTGGTATAGTGTATTAAATGTGGAGGTGATAAGTGCTTTATCTGGAAGTTTCCTCCTTTTATTTGGAAGTTTCCTCATTCCCTTGCTTGCACGTCTCTACTTCCTTCCTTGGCCTTCAACTTTATGGCCTTGGTGGTTTGTCCCTAGTCTCCCAAGAAGTATTTTCTCCTCGATCTCCTCGGGCAAGCCGCTCTCCTCGGTTTTCCCGACTAGGTTATTTTGATTGGGCTGGGACTGATTTGATGAATAGTTAGGACCAGTTGCCCCTCGAGCAGGGGCGGACCTACATTAGGGCAGGGGGGGGCCATTGCCCCCACCCCCCCCCCCCTCCCAAAAAAAAAAAAGCTAATATATATATATGTATGTGTGTGTTGAAATTTTAAATTTTGGTCCTAATAGCCCCCCAATTAAATAAATAAATAAATAAAAACTGGTATACATATGTAATTTGAAAAATTAAGATTTGCCCTTAAATATATATATTTTTGGATCTCCTCTGAAATAGCATCGAGTTCCATTTTAATAAATGTGTTGAAATGTTTAAGATACACTTATTTTATATGTTATACTTTGTTGACATTTTTATAATATCAAATGTTTAAGAAACACTTATTTTATATGTAATATTTTGTTGAATATGAAATAGACGTTAGTTTTTATTTTTATAAAAAAAAATTTGTTTTAAGCTTTGGCCCCCCTCAGGTTTGAATCCTGGTTCCGTCCCTGCCCTCGAGTGGATTCCATTCAATGATCCTCTTCCCCCCCCCCCCCCCCCCCCCCCCCCCCACATATATACACTGCATCTCCAAATATAGAGATGGAGAAGTCATACATTATTTAGAGGATAATAATCACTCAATTTAAAACATATGATTTTAACACAAGTTTTTAGAGAATATATTCAAAATTTAAATTTAATCATATAAATCACTCTCTTCTCAAAAAAATATGAATCTCTCAATTTTTACAATCCCAACCTTTCACGTCCTCATGTCAAACAATTTCAAATTCCAAATGGAGGATAATAATGAAAATTACTTTAAGCTGAATCAGGGATAGGATGCAATAGATAATCAATAGATGAGATTAAAGGTTTAAATAATCATTTTTATTTTCAAACCTTGAAATAATTTTTTTTTTTAACCTTTTAACTTTTGGACAAGGATTTTGTCAATGCATCTATGCACTGGACTCATTAAGATCATGGTTTTGAAATCCAGACCATTCAAAGAATCAGAAAAATGGAGAGATTCAAGGTATTTGAAATCGAACTGAGGTTCAAGCAAGGTCAAACTATGACATGTCATTTAATTTTTTTAATGAATTTGCAACTTAAATTGTATTTATATAGTTTCTCAAAAACAAATTGTATTTATATATTTTAATTTTTCGTTCCTTAAAATGCGTGTGGTCCAATGGTTTAGACTTTTGGATATGCTTATTTGCCTGTTCAGAACTTAGGAGCAAGTCTCTAAAATTATGTTCATTCTTTATTTTTTTGAAAAACAAATTATGTTCATTCAATCCTTAAACTTTACAAGTTTACTAAACTTAAATATTGTAAAACAAAGTCTTTTTTTTTTGGATGAAATTGTAAAACAAAGTCTTTATTTCATACATTGTTTTCTAAACAAGAGTGCTTGCAGGCGCACGCCTCTCAATTCCTCAGAAGTCAAACCTCTCAAAAATATTATCAATATTTAACTGACATATGGCTGTAGCCTGTAAGATTTTTTTTTTTTTTTTTTTTGGAAGCGTGTTAAAAAAAAGTAAGAAATTTTAAATGCTAGAGAATTTAAGGTACTTTTTTTTTTTTTGGAATTAATTTAAGGTACTTTCATGTAGCTCTTAATCAAATTACATTATGGGAATATTGGAAAAGAACTACAAAGTTTTCTTTGTGTGCTAATTGTTGTTTAATCCCCTAAATTAGATCAAATTTATTAAAATATCCCATGTTTAAATTACATTCTTTGAAAATAAAAATCTCCTCACAATATATATTAAATTCAAGTGGATAAGTAGTAAAGTACAACTTTTTTAGCTACATATTATAAATAAAAATTTTATCATACGGGATAAAGTGTAATAATCCACATTATTTCAAAATCTTAGTATAGTTTCATTTGACAATATTCCATATAAAATTATTTTCAACAATGGGTTTTAGTTAACTTAATTGATAAAGTTTTTTGTTGTTGGAGTTTGATCATCATTTACATAAAAAACCAATTAGTAGTTTAATACCTTAACTTGATGATAGAAAGCAATCTTTGAGTAGCAGATGTTATAGATGTTTATTTCAAATCAAACCTATGCCCCAAAAATGCTTTTTGAGGTAGTAGATAAAAATTTTGAACAACACTCAATATTCGTTTGCCAAGAGTCTAACTCAACTAGTACTTCTTGATATTTTAGAGTTCAAATGCCCTCATCTCCCATTATAATTATCCAATTATCCCAACAAAAAAAAATAAAAATCAGCATTCATTCACTGGGATTTATTTTTGTAAGGTTGAATTTATTCAATCATGTGTTGGCTTTATTCAGTGTCAAATTTGCTTGTAATTTAGTAATTAGATACCCTGTATTTATGTGGGAATAATGTAAGGGTTATGTGTGAGAAAATGTGAAGAAATTCAAGAGTGTGTGCATTTGGAGGTTTCTCGCGACTGGATCTCGTGAGTGACTTGCGATTGGCAACTCGCCAAAATTCCACACGTGTGAGGCATGCAGGAAGCTGAAGGGTCACGACAGTTGGAGCACTACAGGACAAAAAGTACAGTCTGGCTTGGCAGTTAACTCGCGACTCGTTCCAGTCGCGAGAGTGAGTCGCCAGAATGCCCTGTTATGCAGAAAAATAACCTTTCACATTCCTCACGTACACTATTATAAATACCCTTATACTCACGAAATGTAGAGAGCTTCCAGAGAGAATTTTGAGAGATAATCCCTAGAGAAAACCAAGATTGACTCATCCACAATCTTAGACATTTGATTCTCCAAATTCCTCTACTCTCACCCTCTCTATTGACATATCCTTGAGAGGTACATTTGCCAAATCCTTATCTCATCACACCCATATTAGTGAGGAGGTATTTTGGTGCTTAGGAAGCAGTTCGGAGATGACCAATTCACTTGGTTGATGCAATGGGCTTATTGCAGGATCCGGGAAGCTAAAGAAGACACAGTTAGGCTTAACCCTGTTGGAGTAAGAAGCTTGGAGGGCTTAGGTGCATTGGATAGATTAGACTTAAAAGGTTTATTGCTATTTATGTATCTCAACTTTATTCTTTAGTGGATCATTTTACCGCTTAAAGGGTGGCGGAGAGGTTTTTCGCCAAGTTCTTTGGTTTCCTCTTCGATAACACGTGCCGATGTTATCTTTGTGTTTGCATCTCTTTAACCCTTACTCTTGCCTTTTAATTGCTGCTGTGTTGTGATTAACTATGGTGTAGAGTTGTTTATCTATTTGGGTTTTTGCTTGTACCTATTATTCCGCACATCTATTTTTTGGGTATAAGCTTGTATTGGTTATATTTGAAATTGGGGGTCTAAACATTCATTAGTGTTTTTCACACTAATTGAACTTTCAATTGGTATCAGAGCGAGTACACTTTGTCAGATTTCTACATTCTAAGTGTGATCCTTGACCCTACAATGGATAGGTCTTAATCCCTCAATGCACCTCTATTCTTTGATGGGAGCAATTATGCCTTTTGGAAAGTGCATATGCGTGCATTTTTATGTTCTATTGATGATAGTGTATAGGATGCTGTTGAGATTGGATGGACTAGGCTAGAGGCTGCCAAATCTACTTGGGATAAGGCAGCCCTTGTAGTGGCCAATGCTAATAGTAAAGCTTTAGGTGCTATTTTTTGTGGTGTCTCACTTGATGAATTTCACAGGATTTCACATGTTACAATCGCCAAGGAGGGGCGGGAAATTTTGGAGACCACATATGAAGGCACCAAAAAGGTGAAGGACACCAAGTTACAAATGCTCACCACTCGCTTCGAAGAGCTAAAGATGAGCGGAGATGAGTCGTTTGACTCCTTCTATGGGAAGCTAAATGAAGTGGTGATTGGCAAATTCAACTTGGGTGAAAAGACGGAGGACTCCAAGATTATAAGGAAGATACCACGATCATTGCCAAAGAACTTTCATGTTAAGGTTACTGCCATCGAAGAGAGCAAAGACCTTGATGAGATTAAAATTCAAGAACTCATCGGTTCTCTTCAAACCTATGAGCTATCTCTACCATCACAAAGGAATAGCAAATCTCTTGCTCTAAAGACAATCAATGAGAGAGTGCAAGCTCAAGACTCCTCGGATGAGGATGAGGTTGAAAAGGAAGTGGCGTACCTTGCTAAGAACTTTCGTAAGTTCTTAAAATTCAAAAAGGATGGGAAGTCATTTGAGAAGGGAAAATTCTCAAATTTCAAGAAGGATAAAAAGGACTTCAAGAAAAGGGATTCTAAAGATTCTTCTCCATCTCAAGCGGTCACGTGCTATGAGTGCAAAGGGCATGGGCATGTGAAGAGGGAATGCCACACTTATTTAAAGGCAAAGGGTAAAGTCTTTGCCACTACCCTTAGTGATTTAGAAAGCTCCAATTCGGATTCAGAAGAAAGTTGTGACGGAGAAGGAAACTACTCCACATTTATGACCATTGCACCCGTGGACTCTTCAGAAGATTTGAATGCTCTGGTGGAAGAGCTCGGTGAGCACAACGAAGTGGAGTCAATGGGAGTTGGGGAGGAATCTGATGATGAAGATGAAGAATGCGTCTATGAAGGAACAAAGGGATTGCAAGAAACCTATAATTCTCTTCTTGAGAAGACTGGAGAGTATGCAAGAGTGGCTAAGGCAGCCATAAGAAAAATGAAGAGAGTTGAACAAGATTATAAAAGTCTTCTAGTATAGTACAAAGAAACGAAATGTGAAGTTGAAAAGCTGAATGAAGAACTAATCGATGCCTATTCCAAGATCAATTTTCTTGAGTTTGAAGTGATTCAAGCAAATGCCAAAGTGGAGCATATTGACTCCAAGAAACTTAACGAAGTGCTTGCACATCAAAAGCCCTTTTCTGACAAAGCAGCTTAAGATACACCAGAGAAAGTAGCTCAAGCGCCAATATGTCAAAGGAGATGAAGTTTGTTAAAGCCAAGGAACAAATGGTAGCAACTCCAATTGTTGGGAATGTGAAGGTTGAGAAGAAGCAAAATGTGATTGCTCAAAGGATTTTGACAAAGCCTCCAAACCCATTAGTGGCTAAACTCAAGGCTAAAGGGAAATCTCTTCCGAAGTCACAAAGAGGTCCTCAAACTCAACATTTTTGCCACCATTGTGGAATCCAAGGACACACTAGACCTAATTGCCACAAACTTCAAGGATTGAAGAATGCAAGTTTTCAAAGGCCAAGAGGACAAAGAAATGGCAAAGGGACTCTCAAACAATCAAAAGGGCAAGAAGTTGACTTCGATATTGGTGATGTGATGAAGATGATAGACACCATCACTTCTTGTTTGGCAAACTTCACCCTAAGGTTTGAGAATCGCAACTCAAGTACCCAATCCTCTAAGAATATCACCCCAAACGCACATGCCATGTGGGTGAAGAAGAGTACACATGCATAAGCATTAGAACATGTCCACGCATTAATTCTTCCGATTTGTTGTGACATTGTTTGGTTGTGTGCTTATATTTTTTTTCATTCTAGCATGTTTTTACTGCTTTTGTTTGCTTTTTTAATAGCTTTGAATGTTTGTTCTTTTTGATCAATCTTTACTTATTTTTATGTCAAAAATCCAAAAACACATAAAAAGTAGAAAATCCAAAAAGTTTGATCGGCATTGTTGTGTTTTGTCACACGCATGTTTTGCCTTGTACCTTCGTATAAATGACTTTGTGCATTTACGAACTTAGCTTGTTCTTTATGCACTCATATCATTGTAGGAAAAATCTTGACATTTATGTGATTGTTGTAAATAGATCTTCAAACTTGTCATGAATAATTAGCCAATAATTTTGTTGATCTTGAGACATGCATAGACTTGTGCCTATATATCTTCCCACTTTTTTATATTTGTGCTTAAAGAGCTCAACCAATGTCAAATCTCGAAAAGAGATAATGAGCTGCAAAAGCCATCGCAAATACTAGTGACTAGGAAAAAGGGAAAGCGACTTATATTGAAAATGTATGGTGCCCAAAAGCCAAAGGCTTAATCATCAAATTGAAATATCAAAAATTCTAGGCATCGATCTCAAAATGAGATATATTGTTCTATAATGATCAAATGTTATGAAATGTAAGAAGCCAAATGAAAAGGTTCAAAGTTATGTAATCAAGTTTTGTGGGAGGTCATATATGCATACTTCTATAATTGAGATTGGTCACTCTTCCTAGTGCTAATTGTGTATGTCTTGGTTAAATTGATCATTGAAGTTTCACATTAGACTAAGGACTATCTCACTTTTGGTACCCACACACATCACACATGTCTATGTTCAATGAATGCCTTATTCATTTGTGTGATTGTACTTGATTAAATGTGTTATACATACTCAATCATATGTTGATCAAACACAAAAATATTTTTGAGTATTTTTAGTTGTTTTTGGAAATTACTTTTGTTTTGAAAATGTTCAGAAAATCCAAAATTTGTGCAACTCTGTTTTTGGCGACTCACTCTCGCGGGTCAAGCCAATCGCGAGACCCCTGTCGTGAGCTTACTCAGAAGCTCTCACGACTCCCTGGCGAGTCAGTCCCCCAGTCGCGAAAAATACTTAGAAAAATTTCAAAATTTCTGGGATTTTGGCATTTTCGTGACTCAACTTAGCGACTTGTTTGCGAGTGGAAGCTCCAGTCGCGAGCTTACACAGAATGATTCGCGACTCCCTTCGCGACTTGCTCGCGAGTGGACTTCCCAGTTGCAAAAAACACTTAGACAAATTTTTCAAAAATTTTGTCAAGGGATTTTGGCAACTTGTTTTGGCGACTTGCTCGCGACTCATTCCAGTCGTGAAAATCGCGTGTTGTGTACAAATAGGGTTAAATCTAAGACAGTTTTCAAAAACTTTTCAATTTTCCCTCGCATCACGTGCGCACACTTTGTCTTGTCTGCCTCTCCCTCTTCCAAAACCTCCATTTTCTTCATCAATCCTTCATCAATCTTCAAGAAAAGGTATGGGTTTTCTCTTATTCTCAAAGTATTTCAAGTTTCTAGCCCTAGTTTTTTTAGATTTTGTGTGTATGATGAGATATGAAAATATGATGATTGAATATGGTTTTGTTGAGTTTGATTTATGGGTTTTGTTGGTTTTGTTAGTATAATGCCTATTCTACATGTTTTGCACGTTTGTGCTTCATATTTATGCATTGTATTATGTTTTGTGTTGTGTTGTGCATATCATGTTCTTGATAAAATGTCTCTTAGATGTTTTTGTGTGTCTCTTTGGATTCTATGAACTACAAAGTTTGTAGGGATAATCTTGTTTCTTTGATTTTGAAACATTATATGATTATGTGTTTTTACACTTTGTCCTAGTTTGCACACTTTTGCATTTGATGCACACACACACACACACACACACACACACTTCGACATGTTTGAGTGCTTAATGCCATGATTCTATCATGTTTTGATGCTATATGTCTTCATATATCAATTTGTTTTTGAATTACTCTTTAAATTCAGTTTTTAGGGTTTTAATTCATTAACCATTATGTTGGTACTAACTTGTCACTAATCAGGTTTGTTAACATACCTGGTACTAAGCTTGTACCTATTCTCTCCACTCAGCGTGTTGACAAGAGGAAACACATGGATGCAACTCTGTTTCACTCCACCCAACATTTTGAGTGATACAACCAGCACTTTATGAAAGCTCCAATCATTCAAGAGCAATTTGTGGATCTTGTTGATCTCAAGGACTACTTTATCCTAGGCTGTTTTGTGGAAAGAGGTTGGGAAAAGCTACTTAGTGATCTCTTAAGGGTTTGTGAATCACTAATTTGGGAATTCTACGCCAATGCCATCCTATAAGAGGATGTCATAGACTGTTGGGTTAGAGGCCATGAATTCACCATTGAAGTGGAGGACATTGATAAGGTTTTTGTATTTAGAGATGTAGAACATGACTTCACTCACTTCAAGGACCGAATGCTCTCCATAGAGACGGTTCAATCCCATATTAGTGGTGTTAGAGAAGGAAGATGTCTCAACACAACTACTTTGCCACCGGATTTGCGATGCCTTACCTACATCATGGTGTTCAACCTATATCTGGTAAGGAAGATGACTACCATCAACAATGCAAGAACCATCTTTTTCATGGAGCTTCGGGAGAATATCTACATTGACATCAGTGCTCATGTATTCTCCATCATTGCCAATGAAACAAGGACAACCTCAAGACCTAAGCTTATCCTCCCTAGTCTAATCATGAGGATCCTTCATGAAAAAGGTGTGGAGACTCCCCAAGACATTAGCCTTATGCCTACACCTCCTGCTATCAATGCTCTAACAATCACAATGAGCAAAGTTTGTCTTTCGGGTGATGAGGAGGAGGTTGATCTTGCACAAGAACAGCCTATGGACACTGAGACTGAAGCGGAAGGACAACCATCATCTCCATGAAGAAGTATTGCTAAAGGAAGGAGCAAAGCCTCATCATCTTCAATAGTGCCTCCAGATGCGTTTCGGATCATTATTGAGAGGATTGACGGCTTGAGAAGTCCAAAATGAGCACTCCGACAGGCTGACCACCATTCAAGAACAAGTCAACTTGCTTGCAGCCAAGTTTGATAGCTTCACCAACCAGCCTTAGCCCTTTGGCCATTCCGGTCAAAAAGGGGGAGTAGAAGGAGTAGCTCTTGAAGGGGAGCCTTACCTTGAGGGGGAGAACTTTTATAAGTTTTTATAGCTTTTATGGTTTAAGTTTGGTTTTAGTTTCTATTATGGGTTTTCATAGCACTTATATTAGTACTTTGGTTTTTTTTTTTTAAGTACTCTATAACTTTAGTACTTGGTTTTTAAAATATGTGGACACGGTGTGTTATGAATGCTTGAATGTTTTAGCTATTTAAACTATGCTTTATTATGTACCTTTGCTTTGTAGCTTATTAGTACTTTTAGATTATGTATGCATTATCTTTAGTACTCTACTCTTGTGCCCTTGTTGGATCTTGTATCCTTGATGCAAATACCTTAGTGTTTTGCATCGGCTGAGTGTTGGACATGCAAATGATATTTTGCATTGACCTTATTGGCTTGCATGTCCGGATGTTCATTCCTTGTGTGAATAATCATTGTGGTCACTATTTAGTGATTGTTCATGCTTGGTCAAGCCAAGCTTTATTGTTATGTTCTTTATTGCTTGATCGCATTGTGCTTGCTCCATATGCATTTCAAGATTTCTGCTTACAATGATCTTCTTGTGTTATTGTTTTCAGGAAACTTGTCCGTATGATTCAAAAGCTTCACAGAATCTAAAGTTGGGTGTGAGTGAGTTTTGGCAACTATTCCCAACTCATATTTTATGTCTAGAGTCTGTTTTAGGTTTTGTCATGGAATAGCCAAAGAGGGAGATTGTAAGGTTGAATTTATTCGATCATGTGTTGGCTTCATTCCGTGCCAAATTTGCTTGTAATTTAGCAATTAGATATCCTGTATTTAGGTGGGAATAATGTAAGGGTTGTGTGTGAAAGAGTGTGAAGAAATTCAAAAGTGTGTGCATTTGGAGGTTTCTCGCGACTGAATCTCACGAGTGACTCGCGACTGGCAACTCACCAAAATGCCACACGTGTGAAGCATGTAGGAAACTGAAGGGTCACGATAGCTAGAGCACTACAAGACAAAAAGTACAGTCTGGCCTGGCAATTAACTCGCGACTCGTTCCAATCATGAGAGTGAGTCGCCAGAATGCCCTATTATGCAGAAAAATGACCTTTCACATTCCTTACGTACACTACTATAAATACCCTTATACCCATGAAATGTAGAGAGCTTCTAGAGAGAATTTTGAGAGAGAAACCCTAAAGAAAACCAAGATTGACTCATCCACAATCTTAGACATTTGATTCTCCAAATTCCTCTACTCTCACTCTTTCCATTGACATATCCTTGAGAGGTACATTTGCCAAATCCTTATCTCACCACACCCATATCAGTGAGGAGGTATTTTGGTGCCTGGGAAGCAATTTGGAGATGACCAATTCACTTGGTTGATGCAATGAGCTTATTGCAGGATCCGGGAAGCTAAAAAAGACACAGTTAGGTTTAACCCTATTGGAGTAAGAAGCTTGGAGGGCTTAGGTGCATTGGGTAGATTAGGCTTGGAGGGTCTATTGCTATTTGTGTATCCTAACTTTATTCTTTAGTGGATCATTTTACCGCTTGGAGGGTGGCGGAGAGGTTTCGCCGAGTTCTTCGGTTTCCTCTTCGATAACACGTGTCGGTGTTATCTTTGTGTTTGCATCTCTCTAACCCTTACTCTTGCCTTTTAATTGCTGCTGTGTTGTGATTAATTATGGTGTAGAGTTATTTATCTGTTTGGGTTTTTGCTTGTACCCATTATTCCGCACATCTATTGTTTGTGTATAAGCTTGTATTGGTTTTATTTGAAATTGTGGGTCTAAACATTCATTAGTGTTTTTCACACTAATTGAACTTTCAATCTTTTATAATAGCCTGCCAACACTAAGTGAGTTTAGGTTTTCCCATCATCAAATCATCTTCTTCACCACCATTTTTAAGTTAAAGGCACTGATCTCTTGAGGGCTATCACACGAAGCAAGTCAGAGAGGTTAAATAGAGCAAAAAATGAGCAAAAGTGAGTTGCGTGATAGAAGAGTGTTTGCCTAGCAAATAAACGAATAAAAAAAGTTGTGCTATTGCTAGATTCACTTGAAGGTACTGTGTTTCATGCATCAGTACCTGAAGGCACACTACTGTTTTTCATGCATCAGTACCTGAAGGCGTACTCCTCCAAGCTAGCAACTCATCTACTAGGAAATGTTTATGTATTTATACTATTATTTAAAGGGTTTCCTCTGTTTGGGATCCTTAATTTATATACTCAAAATACCATCAAATTCATCCGAATACAACTTCTTCTTTTTGAAAAAAATAAAAATAAAAATAAAAATAAAACTACTTTTTTTTCCACAAACATACCATTTTTTTTTTATCAGTAAACTGTTTTTTTCCCCACCTTCACATTTCTCTCTCACATTAGTAGTCAAGTACTAATAAAACTTCTTAAAATAAAAAATAAAATAAAACTTCCATGAGTAAAACGTGTAAACCCACAAAATAAAATATAAAAAGCATCATCGCACGCGCGAAGCGCGTGTGATGAGACTAGTGTGTGTGTAATAGAGCACCTTTCTTATAGTGTGATGCATATATTTAATGCATTATTAGAGATCATTATTGGTTTAGGAAAATTCTTAGGTCAAATAAAAAAAAAAAATCTTAGGTAGCCCTGAAGTATAGTAAGATAGTATTCCCTCCTATCACATTTATGGTGGACTCCGCTGTGAATTTAATGGGCGGACCCCATCATAAATGTGAGAGAAGGGAGTACCATTCTCCGTGTTCTAGAGTACCTAAGAATTACTCATTGGTTTATAATGAAATGAATAGTTGACATAGCAAAGCATTCCACTGAGACTACACATAGCACAGTGCCCGATTTAGTTTGGATTTGAATAATGTCGTTGGTTTCAAAGCTAACAAAATATAAGATTTCTATGGCAAAGAAATTTATATATTTATGAATTTAGAAGTACAATAGTGCATATAAAATATCATATCATAAAAATTATGTCATTAATGCGCTCTATCTCAAGTAATATTTCTCCTCTTATAAGTAGTGAAGGGAAATATTATGGATTCATAACCCACTAGGAGAGTGTCTAATTTTACAAGAAAAAAAAAATCCTTGACTCCACCAAAAAATGGATATATAATTAATAATTTTTAATAATATTTTTTCCCCAATCTAAAAGTGTATATGATAACATTTCATTTAAAATTTCACTCACCTAAATAAGATATAAAAATTGATTTTAAATGAAGTAACACTAGACATTTTAGATTTTAAAAACATTAAATTTTGATGATGAAATGAATTAAGCCATAAAAATTACTAAAGGTATGTACTGTTGCTAAATTCAATTTGAGAGTGTCAAGTTGACTCAATGAGTTTTAAAGTTTAAACACATCCATATTGAGAAATAGTCATCAAACTGAAAAACTACAAAATAGACATCAATCGATTAAAAGTCAAGAATAAAAGCTCGTGAAACATGATATTTAATACGGGTTTTACTAACGTATTAAATATCATGTTTCACGAGCTTTTATGCTAAAGTTTTGTATGCTACATGTATAAATTATTTTACAACATTTTTAGGAAATTTTTATATTGCCAATTTTTATTAGTTTTTATCTAAGCTCATTACTGACATCACATTTTCACTAATCACAAACCACTAACCACATCAGTAATTTGTAAAAAAATATTGTAAGATTGTTTGTAATTCTAGCATTATTCATGTTGAGTAAATTTTCTAGTCAATTATACCCATGTATTGGGATTAAGAAATTGAGGAGTCCTTATCAATTAAATGTTTTCCCATGTTGAATAAGTAAGAGAGTTAAACTCAAACAAAACCTAGAAAAAAGAAATAATATTCTTCCCTAGAGAAGATTATTTTTAATTTGATTCTATGTTGTAGGATAATGTCACTACAACAAAATGTATTTTCAGTGACGAATTTTAGTGAGGAAAATTTTTTGATCACAAAAAAGTATCATATAGTGACGAAATTTATATTTCGTCGCTATATATAAAAAAAATTAGTAACATTTAGCGACGAAAATTAGATTTCGTCGCCATATGTTGTGTTGAACTAAGGGCGCCAAATGAAAATGTGGGCGCCAAACTAAATTCATCTATAGCAACGAATTATTTCGTCGCTAAAAGTTTAAGTTTTTTGCGACAAAAAATTTCGCCACTAAAGGTGTTGCTCATAACACTATTAGTGACGAAACCCATTTTGTTGCTGAATGTGACAAATAGTGACAAAAATAAGTCGTCGCTAAAAAGAAAATCATAAGAATCCGTATCATTATCAGCGACGAAACTGAGTTCGTCGCTAAAGGTAACCTATAGTGACGAAATACAATTCGTCGCTAAAAGTTTTATATTAATATCACATTCAGCCCACTCTTTTTGTTGTTTCACTTCCCACTCACTCTCTCTTTCCCTCTCTCTCTCCGATCCAAACCGCTGCCTCGCCTCAGCTCGCCGTCGCTGCCGTCGCCACAACTCGCTCTCTGCTCTGACCTTGCCATCACAGACAGACCCACGACAAGAGCTCCTTCTCCTTCTTCTGGCCGCCGGTATGTCTCTCAAACTCTCACTCTCTCGATTTTTTTTTTCTTTCTTTCCCTTTTCGCCTTCCCTTCTCTTTGTATTTTCATTTTGGGTTTTGGGGCCTTGGATTGGATTCAAGGAAGGGGAAATGGAGAGGTCGATGGAGCCCCAGTCAGCGCCGAAGAGGAAGAAGGTGGGGCTGACGTGGAGGAGGATGACGGCGTCGCCGGGTCGGATGTAGTGGTGGACGACCCAGCGTACAGCGTAAGCAGACTCGTCGGAGAGATCGACGGCGACGCCGATCTTGCGGCGGGCACCGGCGGTAGGGGTGGGAGTGGCCCCCACGGCGGAGGAATGGTGACGTGGAGAAGCAGGGTGGTGGATTCTGATGGCTGGGAGCTGAGGGTCGGATTCTAATGAGTCTCACAGTTTGAGCACCCGAGACATGGGTCCCTTGGATTTCTTCCAAGGAAGCGAGCTGCTCGTCACAGGGGAAAGGGTATTCAATCTAATTCTTCATATTCCTTCTTCTTCTTCTTCATTTTTTTTTTTTTTTTTTTTTTTTTTTTTTTTTTTTTTTGTGATTTAGTAGTAGTTTGCTTTCTTTTTCTACTATTTATTTATTTATTTATGCTTTTTCTATTTGTTGGTCAGTGAAGGCTTTTCCTAAGGATGACCCAAGCAAGCCTTGCAGGCTTACTGCCTTTTTGGGCTACAAGGCTGGGATGACTCACATTGTTAGGGAGGTCGAAAAACCCGGATCAAGTGAGTTATTTCTTATTTTTTAACCTGTCACTTTTTTTATTATATGATAATGTAATGAAGCTTTCTCAGTTTGTTTTTTTAGTAGATTGATTTTTTAATAGTGGGGTTATATATATTCATTAAAAAAAAATGGTGGAAGATCTACCTAACTACCACTGATGGTTACTCTAAAATGTTTGGACTTTCTTTTTATTTTTGTGTTACTGTTTATTTAACTTGCCTAGTTAGTTGTTGTTGTTGTTCATTGGAGAAACGAAAAACAGAAAATGAATAAACTTTGTTGCAGTTTGAATTTATATAGCTGGGCTGAAATGAAATGTCTTGCACTGTTACATTGAATTATTGTGAATTTTTAAGAAAACCATGTTCAAAGTTTACATTGTATTCCTCAATGCGTGTGAGTATAAATATTTATGGCAATATTCTTGGAAAGTATGTTGTTAACACTGAAATTGAATTTTTGGTAAACGAAATTCAGATCCTTGCGTTTTAAGATTCTGAATGTAGCCTTTGCGAGGTAGGAAATTGGTTAAGTTTTTGTAGCTCTATGCTGAATATGAGATTGATTTCATAATTATATCTTTTTTCAGGGATGGGCCTTTGTTGGTGGTTGCTTCTGGCAGAGATACCATATCTATTGCAAGTTCCATCAAACATTTGGCATCGCAAAATGTTTTTGTTGTTCAGGGTTGTGAATGGAACCTAATTTTTTTGTATTAGTTTGTGCTTAAGCAAAGAAGCTGCTTCCTTGGACTTGTATGGTTGAACACGTAGATGATTTAATGAATTTTATTTTATTTTTTGACGGTGTATTTTTCATTTTATTAAGTGCTAGAGGCATTTGAACACCATTAAGAGAAAAAGTTAACTTTAGTTGAAAATTTGAATGTTTGTTTCCTTTGGTTCCCAGTCCTGCTAACTTGGATGTAGAAGGACTTGGACTCTTGAAGTACTTGTTGGCAGCAAGGTGCCCCCAAGGCCCCTTTTGGTCACAGAGGAGTGTATTGTTTCCTATTTTCAGCTTACAAGGAAAATTTGAACAAAAATTTTCATTTTTTTCTTCTACATTATTTCCTTCTCATTCCCTTCTATTTGGTTCAAGAGTCTTTATATTGCTATAAATAATTTCTAGCTTTTTGGTAGTGGTAGTAAGTTCATTTTACGTGCCATCAATATAGTTTAGTTTTTCTCTTTTTGATAGGTTCCATTAGTATAGTTTAGTTGATGGAAGCTAACTTTATAGCTTTACACTCTTCTTGAACCAACGTTGGTCAAAACATGAGATGCACTAAAACACCAAGGCCTCCTAGAGCCTTTGCAAAAAGTGCATGCATGTGCTTTATTTAATTTTTACTAGTTTGGCCCCAAGAGAAAGGAAGGGTACCCCTTGCAGTTGTTCATGCCTGATTGAAGAATAGAACTTAATTGATAATAAAAGCACAATGAATTTACGATAGTAAACTCACTGCACTGAAAAGAGTACAAACCAATCAAAAAGAAAGACTAATAGAATTAAGAAAGTCAAACAAAGAATGACAATGCGTAAACCCCCAAATCCGGGACCACTCAAACAAAGTCCTAAGTAGCAAAGACTTCACACAGGCAACAAGTCTCTTAGTTTCCTCAAAAGTACGGGTATTGCACTCCTTCCAAATTAACCACATAAGACACGCTGGAACCATATTCCACACTTCTGAAGTGTGACTCCCCAACCAATTCCACCATGCATTAAGAAGAGAAATAACATTCTTCGGCATCACCCACTGAACCCCAAACACACGAAGGACTTCACTGCACAAGGTATACGCAAACTTACAATGAATCAATTAATGATCCACAGTTTCCTCTTCACATCGACAAAGGTAGCACCAATTCACAAGAGGTAACTTCTTCTTAACAAGGTTCAGCTGGTAAGGTTCGTTCGCTCCGCCTAACCAGCCCTACTAGCTTCGTTCGCTCCGCCTAACCAGCCCAGGTTCGATTCCCGCTGCCAGCGCGCCCTTGTTGGTGGGTTTTCAACTTCCCGGGGGTATAACACAACCATAAAGACCCCCATTTTTGTTTCTCAAAAAAAAAAAAGGTTGTCTATAGTAAGAAGCCAGCAGCTGTCCATAAGAAAAAGGCCACCCTTTTAGGTACCTTAACACACCAAATGCTCCTCCAAGGAAAAGACACCAACGGGGCTGCTAGCAATGAAGTATAAAAAGAGCGCACATCAAAAACACCACTACGATTCAATTGCCATATCATGGTATCATCACCCCCCCTAGGTAACTTGGAGGAGATATACGCAAAGAAATCATAAAAGATCTCTGTCTCCTAGTCTTGAAATGCACGACGGAAACGTAAGTTCCAGCTTCTACCACCCCCATTCGGAGCATAATCAACCATTTCAGAAACCATAGCTTCCTTGTTCACAGCAATAGCAAACAATGCCGGATATAAAACTTTCAAGGCAGACGGGCTACTCCAAGGGTCATGCCAGAATCTGATACGAAAACTCTCACCCACCACATACAACACATGACCAAAGAAACTCTCAGCCCCCTTCCTAATGTTCTTCCACATACCACATCCATGTGTCTCTCTAACAACTCTAGTACACCATCCCCCACTGTCCTCCCCATATTTGGAGGTTGTAACCTGCCTCCATAAACGTGTGACCTCATTCCCAAATCGCCAGAGCCACTTCCCAAGCAAAGCTTGGTTAAACAACCCAATTTTCCGGATCCCCAAGCCACCAGACTCCACTAGCCACACAACTTTCTCCCAAGCAACAAGTGAGAATTTAAAGATATCATTAGATCTCCCCCAAAGGAAATTCCTCTGAATTTTCTCTAATCTGTCCACCACATGTTGTGGAATAGTGAACAAAGATAAATAATAAGTAGGGAGACTTGAGAAAGTGCTCTTCAATAAAGTAATTCTACCTCCTTTTGACAAATATAACTGCTTCCAACCTGCAAGCCTTTTTTCCATTCTTTCAATGATAGGGTTCCAAATTGAGGAATCCTTATAGTGGGCCCCCAAGGGCATCCCCAAATAAGACATGGGTAAACAGCCTACCTTACAACATAAAATTTGAGCCAAGGCATCCAAGGTCCCAACCTCACCAACCGATACAAGCTCACTCTTACCAACATTTACTTTCAGTCCTGTGATAGCTTCAAAGAAAATTAGAACCATACAAATATGTAATAATTATTCCTTGGATGAGAGATAGTATCATCAGCAAACAACAGATGAGAGATATGCAAACCTCTACGTGTATTGGGATTTGCTTGGAATCCACTGAGAAAGCCTCCATCTTCTGTCCTTTTCAATAACCTACTCAATACCTCCATTACCAATAAGAACAGGAGTGGAGATAAGGGATCCCCTTGGCGAAGACCACGAGAGCTGCCAAAAAAACCAACTGGAGACCCATTAATAAGCACTGAAAAATGAGTAGTAGAAATACACATCTTCATCCAACTCACCCACTTCTCCCCCAAACCCATCCTCTCCATGAGGTAAAATAAGGCACTCCAACTCACATAATCATAAGCCTTCTCAATATCCAATTTAATAATCACACCTGGAATACCACTCTTCAATCTACTATCCAAGCATTCATTTGCAATAAGAATAGAGTCAAGTATCTGTCTTCCCCCAACAAAAGAATTTTGGGAGTTGGAAATAAGATTATCCAAAACACAACGAAGTCTATGTGCCAAAACCTTTGAAAGTAGCTTGTACAAACTACCTACCAGGCTGATTGGGCAAAAATCTCTAATATTGACTGCACTAAGCTTCTTGGGAATCAAACACAAAAAGGTGGCATTGAGTGATTTTTCAAAAATACATTCTTTGTGGAAGTCTGCAAAAAAAGCCAAGATCTCCTTCTCAAGAACACACCAGCATTTTTGAAAGAACGCCATAGTAAAACCATCTAGACCGGGAGCCTTATCGCCCTTAGCCTCCCGTAGGGCTGCAATGATCTCCTCCTTCTCAAACTCCCTTTCTAAAGCAGTCCGATCGGTTTCATCCAGATTTGCAAACTCTAACCCATCAATAGTGGGCCTCCAAGATTCGGTCTCCTGATACAAGGACTTATAAAAACCCACCACTTGATCCTGAATTGCAGACTCATCCTCGTACAAAATGCCCTCAACCTCCACACCTCTCATAGTATTTGTACGTCTATGAGAATTAGCAAGCCTATGGAAAAATCCAGTATTATTATCCCCTTCTTTTAAGTACAAAGCCTTTGATTTCTACCTCCAAGAAATCTCCTCCAAAGAAGCTAAATACTTAATATCAACCTTTATCTCAGCCCTTCTTGCACTATCTGCCGGTGACAAAGTTTGCATCCCTTCTCTCAAATCTAGGTCCAGAAGTTCAGACAGCAAGTATTTTTTCTTAAAAGCCACATCCCCAAAAACATGTTTATTCCAATACTTCAAGTCACCCTTAAGAGCCTTCAATTTACAAGCTAGAACATAACTAGGAGACCCCACAAAATGGTATCCGTTCCACCAACCTCTCACAAGATCCACAAAATCCTCCACCTTAAGCCACATATTCTCAAATTTGAAAGAAGTCTTTCCCCTCGACATTCCACTTGCCTCCACAAGAAGAGGATAGTGGTCCGAAATCACTCTAGGAAGAGGCCTTAGAGTCACATCCAAAAAATGATCCTCCCAATCAACAAATACCAACACTCTATCAATTCTAGACATAGAAGGGTTCTCTGAGTCACGAAACCATGTATATTCACCCCCCACCAAAGGTATATCAACCAATAAATTCCTCTCAATAAAGTCCGAGAATTTGTACATGGCTAGACTGAAAGAAGAACAACCAAGGCGCTCTGCTGGATATCTGATGATATTAAAGTCACCAAAAAGACACCAAGCAGCACTCCACCTCCCTCTCACACTATCAAGTTCAATCCACAAAGCATCCCTAAGACCATCAGCATTCGGACCATACACCCCTGTACATATCCAATCAAAACCGTCAACCACACCCTTTAACAAAACAGAAACAGAAAAGCATCCAACCATGGTATCTATTTTCTTATACACCCTTGTATCCCAAGCTAGAATAACCCCCCCTGCTATATGAGTAGCATCCAAAGCCTTGCAATCAACAAAAGGGCTACTCCAAAGACTTTTCACAACAGCAGAATTGACAGAATCCAACTTGGTTTCTTGGAAACACACTACATCACACTTCCACTCCTTGAGTAACTTCTTCACCGTATCCCTCTTTTGAGGATTGTTTAATCCTCTCACATTCCAAGATAAAAGTTTCAAATTCATGGACAACTAGCTGAGCCCACCCCACAGAATTTCTCAATCTCTCTGGTTTGTCGACCAGACTGCCCCTCATAGTTAACGGAAGAGACTAAATTCCTCAATTCCCTCATTCCTTTTTTTGATGAAGGTGCATTGCGGTGCAAACTACCTACCATGGCTTGTTTTTCCCACACTTTCTCAAGCTTTT